>CAMZMU010000037.1:88810271-89395309 GCA_947311845.1 Poa pratensis
CCAGGCGACCAAGGGGTACGGCGAGGACCTCGAGAAGCTCGAGCGCAAATCCGTCGAGGCGAGCGCGAGATGAAGGAGCTGACCGAGCGGCTTGCCACCTCGCCGTTGGCATCTGGGGTAAAGCTTCCATGCGACTTGTCAGTTTGTGCCTGCTTGACTTGTGGCATTGTTGCTGATTTTTGTTCTGTTGAACAGGCGAGGAGACGGCTGGCCTGACGTCTGCGGAGCACGTCCACCGGCTCGGTGTCTTCGCCCGTGACGTTCACGGCGGGCCAGCAAGGTCGTCCAGATGCTGTCGCCCAAGGAAGGTGTCCCCGCACCCGTCTGCAAGGTGTTGCGGGTTCTGGAGCTGATGCCCCAGGTGATCACCTGGGTGCGGGAGTCGTCGGCCCGAGGGCGCGTGCATTGCCCTCGGGCTTGTGCGGGCCGGTAGGCAGACGAACGTGGACAAGATCACGGCCAGCATCCCACCGATAGCAGCGGCCGGGAGATCGATCTGCAGCCGGTGCTCCAGTACTGCGCCCCTTACGCCTGCCGGGCTGCCAAGATGGTCGACCACGACGACTTCGTCTTCGACGTGGTGCCTGAGGGCAACGACCTTGGCGAGGTGGCGGACAGGGAGCCGGCGTCGGAGTACCTTTTTGAAAGGGCTTCAGCTCTGCCACCGCCGGCTGCGACGAACGAGGCGTCGACGTCTTCTGCTCGGGCGGCTCCTCCGTCTTGAAGTTTGCTCCCCTGCTTTCAAAAGAGGGGTTATTTTGAAGTAGTTAGGGTTTGTCGCCTGCGGGCGAAAAAATATTATGTAATGAAACAAGTATGATATGTGCCGGGTTGCGTTTCAGCGTGCGCCTCTGCGGCTTATTAATCTTTGTTTTGGCACTCCCATGCTTGTTTTTTGTGCGCTTTTCGTCACTTTGTTTGTTTTTCGCTTGTTTTGTAAGCTAGTCGATCGTGCGACCTCGCCAAGTGTGCTTCGCGTGATTTTTTCGTGACGCGCGCGGTACCCATGGTGACAAAGTCCGAGTGCGGCTTCATTGTCAAGTTAGGTTTGAACCGGCTGCACTACTTCTTCACTTTGTGCGGGTAGCTGACGACTTGGGAGAAAACAACAATTTTGTGATTTTGCTTCGTGAGCAGGGGGTCCAGTGGTGAGCCGCGCATCATGGCATCCGGCTCTCTTTGACAACCCATCAATCATATAACGTGTGAGTAGGAAGAATAAAGACTCGAAAGCATGATTGAATCGAAACGATAGCCCCCGAGCGTGCCGGGTATGTATCGACTTTATTTCCTTGATTGATTACACAGCATTACAATGGATACTATGTATAATAGGGGCGAAGCAGGCTGATGTTCCATGGACGCTTGGTCT
The DNA here is from genome assembly GCA_947311845.1 of Poa pratensis. NCBI lineage: Eukaryota > Viridiplantae > Streptophyta > Magnoliopsida > Poales > Poaceae > Poa > Poa pratensis. The sequence continues at coordinate 88,811,644 of CAMZMU010000037.1, forward strand.
CCTCTTCCGACTTGGAGCTTTTGTTCGGCTCACGCAAGTCGACGAGGTGGTAGGAGCCGTTGCCCATCGCTTTGCTAACGACGAACGGTCCTTCCCATGGTGCCGAGAGCTTGTGCATCCCTTTCGACTTTTGGATGAGCCGAAGAACCAAGTCGCCTTCCTGGAAAGAGCGACTTCTAACCCGGCGGCTGTGGTAGCGGCGCAGGCTTTGCTGATATATCGCCGTCCTGGAGAGTGCGAGTTCGCGAGCTTCTTCCAGGAGGTCGACGCCGACTAGGCGGGCTTCTTCATTTTCTTCCTCGTTGTAGAGGGCGACCCGAGGCGAGTCGTGCTCGAGGTCGGTCGGCATGACGGCTTCCGCCCCGTACACCATGAAGAATGGCGTGTAGCCGGTGGAACGGTTTGGAGTCGTTCTGATGCCCCAGAGTACGGCTGGTAGCTCGTCCAGCCAGCAACCCGGTGTTCGCTCCAGGGACTTGAAGTCGCGGCTTGATCCCGGCTAGCACTGTCTGGTTCATTCTTTCCGCCTGCCCGTTTGATTGCGGGTGGGCGACGGACGCCAAGTCGAGACGGATGCCTTTTTGTTTGCAGAAGGCCTTCATCTCTCCTTCAGCAAAATTTGTGCCGTTGTCAGTGATGATGCTGTGCGGGTAGCCAAATCGGAAGATGAGCTTCTGGAGGAACTTGGTTGCGGTCTTGCCGTCGAGTTTCTTGATAGGTTCAACTTCGACCCATTTGGTGAACTTGTCGACTGCGACGAGCAAATGTGTCATGCCACCGCGAGCTGTTTTGAACTTGCCCACCATGTCTATTCCCCAGACTGCGAATGGCCATGTCAGAGGGATGGTCTTCAGAGCCGCGGCGGGTAGGTGATCCTGCCGGGCGTACTTCTGGCACCCGATGCACCGACGGACGATGTCGACTGCATCCTGATGTGCAGAGAGCCAGAAAAAACCGTGCCTGAACGCCTTGGCGACCAGGTTGCGAGCGCCGACGTGGTGGCCGCAATCTCCCGAGTGGATCTCATGAAGGATGCGCCTTCCCTCTTCCGGCTCGACGCAGCGGAGGAAAACTCCCGATGTGCTGCGTTTGTAGAGCTCGCTGTTGATGATGGCGTAAGCTGAGGCCCGGCGCACGACTCGCCGTGCTAGGACCTCGTCGGCTGGCAGCTTTTTGGTGGTGAGGAACTCGATGTAGGGTTCCCTCCAGTCGCTTGTTTCTTGGGTTACCGCCACCAGAATTGCATCTGATGATGGCGGGTTGGCGATGTCGACTTCGGCCGGCGGGCGTACCGACGGGTTGTAGGTGGTCGAGGAAGACGCCGGGTGGGACTCGGTCCCGCTTAGACCCGAAGCGAGAGAGTGCGTCAGCCGCCTCGTTCTTCCTCGGTCGACGTGCTCCAGCTCCATGCCGGCGAAGTGGCCGCCGACTTGATCGACGAGCCGGCGGTAAGCCGCCATGTTGGGATCATTTGCATCCCAGGTCCCCATCGTTTGCTGAACGACGAGGTCGGAATCGCCATAACATTTGATACGGCTGACTCCCATCTCCTTGGCCACGCGTAGGCCATGTAGGAGGGCTTCGTACTCGGCGACGTTGTTGGTGCAGTGAAGTGTATCTGCAGCACATATCGCATCTTGTCGCCTTGGGGAGAAGTGAGGACGACTCCAGCCCCCGAGCCCTCATACATCTTTGACCCGTCAAAGAACAAGGTCCATCTGCCGGCTTCATAGGTTGGAGCCGGCAACTGTGTCTCCATCCAGTCGACGAGGAAGTCGGATAGTGACTGCGACTTGATCGCAGTGCGGGCTGCGTAGCTGAGGCCGAAAGGCTGCAGCTCGGAGGCCCATTTGGCGACGCGCCCAGTTGCCTCTCTGTTGCGGATTATTTCAGCTAGGGAGATGAGCTGACCACCGTCATCGGGTGGCCCATGAAGTATGTCGCAATTTTCTTGAAGCAAAGAAAACACCGTATACAAGTTTTTGGTAATGCGGGTAACGTTGCTTCGAATCCGTCAGGACTTCGCTGACGTAGTAAACTGGCCGCTGGACCAGTTGCTCGTGGCCTTCCTCCTTGCGCTCGACGACGACCACCGCGCTGACGACTCGGTTGGTCGCGGCGATGTAGAGGAGCATCGGCTCCTTTTCCAGTGGAGATGCGAGGATCGGCGCCTCGGCCAACGTCTTCTTGAGTGCCGTCAAGGCGGCGTCTGCCTCGTCGTTCCAGGTGAACGTGTCCGACTTCTTGAGGAGCCGGTACAAGGGCATGGCCTTCTCGCCGAGTCGTGAGATGAAACGGCTGAGGGCAGCGACACAGCCTGTGAGCCGCTGCACGTCCCGGAGGTTCTCGGCTTCTTCAGAGCTTCGATCGCCTTGATCTTCTCTGGGTTGGCTTCGATGCCTCGCTCGGAGACGATGAAGCCCAGGAGCTTGCCCGCGGGTACGCCGAAGACGCATTTTTCCGGGTTGAGCTTTATCCTGTACTTGCGGAGGTTGGTGAATGTCTCCGTGAGGTCGGCAATCAGGTCCGTCTTCAGCTTGGACTTGACGACGATGTCGTCCACATATGCGTGGACGTTGCGGCCGATCTGCTCGTGCAACAGTTCTGTATGCACCGCTGGTAAGTCGCTCCGGCATTTTTCAAGCCGAAGGGCATGGAGACGTAACAAAACGCGCCATAGGGCGTGATGAAAGACGTCTTCTCTGGTCTTCGGGCGCCATCTTGATCTGGTGGTACCCGGAGTAGGCGTCGAGGAAGCATAGCGCCTCGCACCCTGCCGTCGAGTCGATCAGCTGATCGATGCGAGGCAATGCGAATGGATCCTTGGGACAGGCTTTGTTCAAGCCTGTGTAGTCGATGCACATCCGCCATGTTCCGTTCTTCTTCAGAACGAGCACCGGGTTGGCAAGCCATTCCGGGTGTATGACTTCGGCGATGAACCCGGCAGCTAGGAGCCGGGCTATTTCTTCGCCAATAGCCTTCTGTCTCTCACCAGTGAAGCGACGCAGGAACTGCTTCACTGGCTTCAGCTTGGGGTCAACGTTGAGCTTGTGCTCTGCGAGCTCCCTCGGGACGCCTGGCATGTCAGATGGTTTCCATGCGAAGATGTCCCGATTCTCACGGAGGAAGTCGCAGAGCGCGCTTTCCTATGCGACGTCCATGTGCGAGCCGATCACCGCCGTCTTGGAGGAGTCGCCCTCGACCAGCGGGATGCGCTTGGTCTCCTGTGCCGACTGGAACTTGTCGCGTGAGTCCAGAGTCGGCTTCTTGACGATGGTCATGTCGTTGGGGTCGACTTGCAGCTTGAGTTGCTCCAGCTGCTCCGTGGCGATGACGGACTCGGCAAAGACGGCGTTGCCCTTTTCGCACTCGATGGCGCGGTCGACGTCGCCGTGTACAGTGATGATGCCGTTCGGACCCGGCAGTTTCATCTTCAGGTAGGCGTAGCAGGGCCTTGCCATGAATTTGGCAAAGGCGGGTCGCCCGAGGATCGCGTGGTAGGAACTACGGAAGTTCACCACCTCGAACCAGATCTTCTCGAGCCGGAAGTTCTTGGCGGTGCCGAAGACGACGTCGAGTGCGATTTTGCCTAGCGGGTAGGCCTTCTTTCCCGGGACGATGCCGTGGAAGGTGGTGATGGTGGGGACTAGCTGTTCGGTCACTGATACGTCCATTTCGCATCACTATTTTATAGCATAATTTACTGTTATTCAATGATATATTTCATATTAAGAGGAGTTGCTTATGTTATTTTGTCTTATTTTGCATGTTTGATGATCATTGGATAATTAACTGCCGGAGTCAGATTTCAGCTGGAAAAAGCAACGTCAAGGCACTATATTTCTGGAGTACTAAAAATATTTCCGAGAAGACAGATGTTCCTATTTTATCAGAAGATGGACTAAGCCAAAAGGGGAGGCTGAGATGGGCCAGGAGGGGCCCACACCACCCCTGGGCGCGGGGCCCACCTTGGCCGCGCCCTGGCCAGGTGTGGCGCCCCTGGCCCACCTCAGGCGCTCCCCTTCGCGTACTTCATCCCCCAGAAACCCTAAGACAGGGGGAGTCCGTGAGAAATTATTCCGCCGCCTCCACGAGGCGGAAACCACAGAGAGAGAAAAAGCTCTCCGGCAGGGAGAAATCTGCCGGGGAAATTCCTTCCCGGAGAGGGGAGATCATCGCCATCCTCATCGTCATCGCGCTGGACTTCATCGGGATCATCATCATCATCATCATCTCCACCGCCATCACCACCATCACCGCTGCACCATCTCGTTCCGCTGTAACATCTAGGGCTATACTTTGTCTAGTTCATAGGGGAAACTCTCCGGTGTTAATTACTCCTTGTGGTTGATGCTATTGAGTTTAATCGGTGAATTGAGTAGTATATGTTCAGATTGTTATTCATCATTATATCACCTCTGATCATGATCCATATGATGTCTTGTGAGTAGTTTATTTAGTTCTTGAGGACATGGGAGAAGTCATGCTGTTAGTAGTGGAATTATGTTGAGTAATATTTAATGGTTTGATATTTAAGTTGTGGTGTTATTCTTCTAGTGGTGTCGTGTGAACGTCGACTACATGACACTTCACCTTTATGGGCCTAGAGGAATGCATTGTGTATTTGGTTGCTAATTGTGGGGTTGCCGGAGTGACAGAAACCTAAACCCCCGTTAGTATACCGGTGCACAAGGGAGCGTAGGATCTCAGAGTTTAAGGCTGTGGTTAGATTTATCTTAATTACTTTCTTGTAACTGCGGATGCTTGCAAGAGGTATAATCACAAGTATGTATTAGTTCGAGTAAGGGCGGTGCATTAGCATAGGTTCACCCACACCACTTATCAAAACAATAAAGATTAATCAACTATGTGAAGCGAAAGCACTTGACTAGAATCCCGTGTGTCCTCAAGAACATTTTGTCCTCATAAGTAAACCAACCAGCTTGTCCTTTGCTCTAAAAAGGATTGGGCCACTTGCTGCAATTATTATTACTGTTTTTTACTTACTCGCATTTTATTTACCTGCTATATCAAAAACCCCTAAAAACTTGTCTGCTAGCATTTACAGTGAAACCTTTACCGAAACTCCTTGTCAGCACCTTCTGCTCCTCGTTGGGTTCGACACTCTTATTTATCGAAAGTACTACGATACACCCCCTATACTTGTGGGTCATCAGTCACGCAATTTCATGCGTTGGAACGTCTCGTAGTAGAGGATGTTGATGCTTGACCCTCCGTCCATCAATGTCTTGGTCAAGATGTAGCCCTTGACCTGGGGCGCGACCACCAGAGCGAATTTGCCCGGGTAATCGACGCGGGGCGGGTGGTCTTGACGGCTCCATGTGATCGGCTGCTCTGACCAGTCGAGCCACTGGGGCACGTCTGGCAGAGTCGCGTGGACGGCGCGCCGTATGACCTTCTCCTCCCGCCTGGAATCGAGGCCGACGAAGGTGTGGCCCATGAAGCCGGCAGTGGGAGGCATGCCCTGCTGCTGCTCACCGTCGTCGTCTCCGTCGGGTGCCCGCTTCTTGGCACCAGTCTTGGCCTTGAAGATTTCTGCAGTCCAGCTGCACTCGTCAGTGGTGTGGCCGGCTGGCTTGCCGGGTAGGCTATGATACCTACACGGCATGGCCAGGATCTCCGTGGCGGTGAGCTTCTTTCGCGGGAAGTTGCCGCGTTGGCTCTTGAAGCCGCGGCCCCACGCAGCCATGGCGGCTACAAGCTCGGAGCCGCCGTCACCCTTGCGCTTATGAGCGCTGGAGTGCTTGGCCTTGCTCTTGTTTTTGCCGCCTTTCTTCTCGTCGTCGTCCTCCTCGGAGTCATCCTTGGTGGCGTCGGACTCGGCGTACTTGTGCACGATGGCGAGTAGCTGGCCCATCGTCATGTCGCCCTTGTGCGAGCGCCGCAGCTTTTGCTTGAGCGACTCAAAGGTGGTGTTGTCCTCGAGGTGGGAGTGCACCGTGTCGACGCTGAGGTGTTCTGCCGAGTTGATGAGGTCGGCGACTCGGCGATACCACTTTCTAGTGGACTCACCCTCCTTCTGGACGCAGCGCTTGAGGTCCTCGACCGTGGCTGGGCGCTTGCAGGTCCCTTCGAAGTTGGTGATGAAGAGCCTCTTCAACTCGCCCCAGGAGTTGACGCTGTTCCTGGGGAGGTTGTTGAGCCAAGTGCGAGCCGTTCCCTCAAGCATGAGAGGAAAATAGGGCGCACAACAGAGCGAAGATGCTTTCTGGATGCTCATGGCGGCCAAGTAGTCCTGGACCCAAGTTTCCGGGTTCATGGCAGCGTTGTACTTGGGCGCCTCTCTCGGTCCTTTGAAGCTGCTAGGGAAACGCTCGCCTCTGATGGCGGGTCCACTACAAGAAATATGTCAACTAGTGACCTTCTCTTAACGACCATGTTTTTTTTGGTCATAGATTTGTGACCATTTTGAACTCGTTGGTCATAACCCACTTGAGAGGGACCAAACCCTTAGACATTATGACCTTTTATGTTAGAAAGGTCATAGTACGTCGACACCAATTGGTCATAAATTCTAACAGCACTACTCTATGACTTTAATTATAGACTTTAACGACCAATCTAATTGGTCATACTGATATATTGGTGTGACTGGGCTGACACCTAAGCCATATCGCCTACGTGTCACTGCCTCTCGCCTACATGTCACTGCCTATGTGTCATTTGTGCTTACGTCTCACCACACTGACATGTAGGGCCTAGTTGTCAGGATGCGTTGACTGTTGACAATCTGACAGGTGGGACCCACATATGTCGTGCTAGAGACGCATCCACCCAGGCTGACATGTGGGACCCAGCTCAACCGTCCCACCCATCCTTACATGCGGGACCCACCCCACACCCTGACATGTGGAACCCGTCCACCCAACATGACAGGTGGACCCGCCCGCACCAACTGACAGGTGGGACCCGACCAACCCCAACCTGACAGGTGGGACCTGCCCCAACCCCATCCTGACGTGTAGGACCCGCCACACACGACTGACGGTTGGGACCAGTCCCACCCAGCCTGACATGTGGGAACCACACTCCGCCTGACGCATGGGACCTGCCACACTCCGACTGACGCGCTGGATCTCAGCGAAATAAAAGAAATATGCGCGCCGGGGAGGTTTCGAACACGAGACCTCACCCTGCTACTACGCTCCTCCAACCACCTGACCATCTTCCACTTGTTGTTTACATCTAGCTCTCTACTTCCTTTGTACCCACTATCTTTTCCTCAGACAAAGCCCACTCCACTGGGCTAGTTCGGTTGGTCTGCTGGGCTGGGCCGACATTACCTCGGGTCGGCCGGATATCTCTTTTTTTTTCTTTTTTCTTTTCTATTTTCTTATATAACTTTTGATTTCCAACTCCAATTTAACTCAAATATATTTCGAAATTTTTGTAAAGATAACCTCTCTCCTCATATGCTATTAGGAACTGCATTTAGTCTCAATAAAATACAAATACCACTAAGTTTATAAATTATTTTATATTGCATTTGTAAATTATTTAAAATATCTTTTTCCATTTTGTTCGTACTTAGGGGTGAATTTTGTGAAACTCTTTGTGTATCTGTAATGAAATATCTACTTTTATACCTAGAAATGATTTTTACAAAAAATCATGAGCAAAATATAAAGCACCTGTAGTTCAAATTTGACCCGCTTCCAACTGAATCGGTGGGAATTTGTCTTTTTGACAAGGGGTGGATGGAAACCATTTTACACACAACCATTTGGTTATTTGTACGTCAAATGTGGTCTAATATTTTATAAAAATGGTGTGATCCCATTTTGAAACAAGTTTTTGGTAGGTGCTTCACAAAAAAACTCATTTTCCGCACTCGGAAAAAAAATGATTTTTTTGTGCAAAGAAATGGAAAAGTTTCTTCGGCAACATTATTCCCCATTCCAAGATGCACGCTTGTGCACAATATGGGAACATTTGAACAAACTATGCCATGGTTATCGCCATAACATTGGTCATTTGGACTGAAAGCCACGAATCTTCGTACATGAGAGGTCATTTTTGTGAACACTTTTTAAATATATCTTCCATTTTCCAAGTTTATTATTTTTCCTCGAAACTAGTTCACATTTAATGACACTTTGCAAAGGATTTACATCTTTTCGATTTTTCCCGAGTGGCTGGTGGCCTTGTGCATCTAATTAAAATAGTCAGCTGCTTGTATATCAAATTAAAATAGTCAGCTGCTTGTATATCAAATAAAATATTTAGCCATGGTTAGCTGCTGGAATTTGGAGGTTAGCTGATTAAAATAGTTGGTAATTGATGCTGGTAATTATCACTTGCCCTGTACAAATATATGCCCTGTTATCTTGTTTATCACTTCCGCCTTTCACTTGTCCTGTTATCTTGCACTAGGATTTTACTTCTGCCTCCTTTACAATATTTTAAATGATAGATATTAATTTTACCAATCTGTAGAAACAAGTTTGAAGTATTTTGGACTTTTAAAACAAAAGATATAAAAGAAATAAGAAAAACAAAAATAGAAAAAGAGAGAGAAAAAAATAACGGGCCGCCTGCCCGAACCGAACTGGGGCGAAGACTCGGTCATTCCGAATTGCAAGTTTATATATTTTTATGGTAACTAGGTCACATGTCATGACGCTACGTGAAGGTTTTTCATTATTTCGATTTTTTTTTTAAATTTTGTATGCTTGTTTGAAAATCTAGTCGAAGTCTCGGTCATGACCGTTCATGTGTAGTGATTGAATCATGCAAATATTTTTGTGTATCTATGATGAAATGACTAGTTGTGAACCTAGAAATAAAATTCCTGAAAAATAACGGGCAAGATATATAGCACTTGTAGTTCAAATTTTAGCCATTTCCAACTGAATCGGCAGGAAACCGTTTAATTGACCGGAAAATGGTAGAAAGCTCAGAAATGAATAATTTTTGGTGATTGTACATAGAATGATATCTACTATGGGAGAAATTTGTATCGGTTCCATTTTGGACGACACTCTCGGTAGCCGCTTCACAAAAAGTCGGGCTATTAGCACTTAAAAAATGGAAAGTGGATTTTTTTGTGAAACATGTCGAAATCGCTGGTCGGCAACATTGTTTGTCATACCACAATGCACACAATGTGAAGATTTTCCTTTTTTTTAAATTAATCAATCCATTTAAGATGCGGTCAAAACTATTCAAAATAGCCAGCAAATCAGAGGAGAGAACAGGGCTACCCACGGATCAGTCAAAAGAAAGCAGATCTCAACCGCTCCATCCAACGCTCCAAATCACAGCGCCTGATTCTCCCGCCTCCACATTTGGATATGAATTTACTGAAATAGCCTAGGATCAGTTTTGCACCGCAGAAGCTGGCAGGGGCAGTTTTGTCAAATCGCAAAACCACCCATCCGTCCACGAGAACCACGACCCCAAACCCTAACCTAGTGAGACCCCGCCGCCGCAATCTCCTCTCCTCCTCTTTCCCCCTCTCATTTCCCCTCTCCTCTGCTCTTCCCCGCCCGAGCTTCCTGCCTCCGGCCGGCGCCCCTCCCCTTCCCCTCCGGCGGCTCTGCCGCTGCGAGTGAGGATGGGAGGGGAGGCCCGAGCCCGCCCGTTCGTCCTAGGTCTAGGGTTTGGTCGATTCTAGGGTTAGGGTTTCAGTCCCCCGTGCCGTTTGGGAGTAGAGCTTGGGATCTCGCCGGTCAGATCGCGAGCGTGTCGGTGGTCGTTGTCCTCGCTGTGCTGCTGGTGGTGGGAGAGAAGGCTCCGGAGATCTCCGTCAGTAAGGCCACCTCATGAAGACCATTCATCCTGTCCAACGACCTCAACGCGCTAAGGTTCGCCGGCTCTGGCCGTCTCTCTCTCTCTCGATTTCTCTCTCAAGTTCTCTATACATGACTTTCTCTCTGCAGACAACCATAGAAGCGAGGATGGAGCCTCACCGGAGCGGAGTTGGAACAGACGGGAGTTGGATTCTGCCCCTCCGACAGCAACGCCTCCAGATCCGCTCGTCCTCCGCAAGTGCAGGTCCACTCTCTCCGCACCAAGTTGTTGTTTACGATGGATTTAGTAATAGGAGGATGAACCTGTCAGTTTAATTTTGGCTGTTGTTCACCTCGTGTGAACAGAGTAGAGATTGCCATTTAATTTTATCTCTGGTATCTTCTAACTCATAAGAAACTAATACCCTTGTCATTTGTGCAATATATGCTTCCAGTATGCAGATTAGGAATATGACTAATAGTTACGAGCAGTTAGTAGTTTCGGAAATCCGAGCCTCAATTGCAGTACACATATCATGCTGATTAATGCTTACTATTTCCAAGTGCACAATTTGAGACACAAATACTATACGATTTAGTCTTATACTTCTATGAATGCACAATCACAATAGCAATTCATATTTCGGGTACCTTAGTTCTCTATGCTAAATGAATTTCTTCCTCTGATTCCATTCCTCTATTGTCATTTTTGGTATAAAATTGCAGTCATATGACATGTCTCATTATGAAAATGAATATGGTTGCTGCCGTCAATTTTTTAATCTACAATTGATCTAGTGTTTTTTTACATAGTAGCTTAATTATCCTCCTGCCTTTCCTAATATGCGAACTTCTTCTAATATTGGAGGTGCACGAGGTGGGGTTTGCCTTCGACTCTCCTGCTCATCGACGGTTTGGTCCAGCTTGACATGGCCGTGTGAGAGTCCCCAAATGGTGCACTGTTGCCTATTTTGTTGAATTGGTATTGTATATGGTCTCATCCAGCACTCTTAAGTACCCATATGTTGTTTTACTTCTGATGATGTTGTTGTAGCATAAAGAGAACACCATATTCGGTCTGTCTTGATTGTTTATCTCTAGTGGTTTCTTGTCTGATGCATTGGTCTTTGTAGGGTTGTGCTTATATTTCGAAGGAAATATACTGACCCTGATGTGAAAAAGGTGCCCATTTTCCCTTATACAAATTTTCTCTGTTATGTGTTCTTCCTGACATGTTGCCTGCTTGTTTTCCAAGACAATTTGGCTTAAGATAGTTTGTTCATACTTCATTTGGCAAACAATTGCCTTTTATCTTGTGTCATGAATTTCCTGAACCAGTACTTCACTAATAATATACTAGCTTACTATTTTTCTTTTATTTTGTGTATCCTGTTAGTATTCTATAACTGGTAAATAATTTATATAAGCACCATTCTGTTGTGCTGGTTATGTTTTTCTAAAACTCATGCATACTGACTTGTAGTAACCTCTAAAGCTATTTGCGGACCAGGACCGGAGAAGGCATGGGCTTGGACCTGCTGCTGCTGCTCCTTAGGTATGCCGCAGTCCTCCTCACCCGCTGCAACGACGAGTTCAAGCCCTTACAGCTGCCAGAGGTACTATAAGTACTGAACTACTATATTATGGAAGCACAAGTTAGCTGATCTATATTGAATGGCTGAGTTGGGCATATCCAGGCTCTTGCCATCTAGTCTTTGAAGATTAATGTAACCAATGCAACGAAATGTTTAGTTGAATTAGACTGGTTTAACTCTTGAATCTGAAATGTCCAAGACCAGACGTACATGAATATTTGAAATGCTATACCAATTGAAGATGAACATGTTCATTTTAACATATTTTCCATGCTATGCTTTTCTGACCATGCTGGTGACTGCTGTAATATGCAAACATCAACAGAGCTAGAGATGCTATGTTATAACTGATAGTATGTCTTGTTTTGCTTGCTCTACTGCTATTTATATACACAGACTGCCTAAAAGTCAACAGGTTGTTAGATTTGATTTTATTTTGTTCCTAACCATATTGTTTTATAACATGCAGATGCTTGCCTCTTTTCATGTTTCATGCGAGCTGAGGACGAAGAATTCGGGGAGTAGCATTGAGTTATAGCTCATTTGGAGTTTGTTGTACTTCGATAGCTAGTTGTATTTTAATATATTTAGTTGTTACCTGATGTCAACGATGTATGGTTGTAAACCTGATGTGATCCATGTTTGATGTGAACCATGTTTGATTGTAATGTGTTAAGCTTGATGGTTTGCTCTGTTTGAAATATTGTGTTCTGTCTGTTCTGGTTTAAATATTGGTTATTATTTACTGAAAAGTTATAATATGAAAATTATGGACCTGACAATTGGGACCCACTTTGCTAGAACCTGACGACTGGGACCCACTTGCTAGAACCTGACAACTGGGACCCGACTGATTAGTAAACCTGAAAAGGCCATGGCCCATTAAAAAAGTCAGAAATGTTGGGCTTGGCCCATGGTGCCGACAAAAATTGACAGGAAAAAATAAATAAATAGGCTGAATTGTTGGGCTTGGCCCATATAAAGCACCAAATTGGACTGGACTAAATCTGTTCTGTGACCTTCTGATTTGGTCACAATCTTGCCACGTAGGATTGGCCACGTAGGATCTGACGTGGCTATGCCAGACAGTGCGTGACCAAATAAATTGGTCATAAAACTTATGACCCTCAGATTTGGTCATAGATGGTTATGACCAATTCAAAAAAAGGTCACATATGACCGTTTGAGACGCTCCGTATGTGACCTTCAGATTTTGGTCATAAAAAGGTCATAGATAAAAAATTATGACCTTTTAGTGACCAAATTTGTGAGTCACTAGTTGACATATTTCTTGTAGTGGTCCAAAGCATCTAGGGCCGACATCGTCGTCGTCGTTGTTGTTGCGCGTCACCTCGGCGCGCTTGTCGTTGAGGTGGTGGCGCAGCTCCGGAGCGGAGTGATTGGAGCGTGCATGCGCCTGGTTGTTGTTGATGGTGTGCCGGGCGTCGTTGCGGGCGAGCCGAGGCGGGTTGCCTCCAGCCCTCGCGTTGCTCGACACTGCCGGCTCCTCGTGCCGACTGCGTGGCGGCTGTGGGGCAGCGTCACGCCTAGGGAACCCTTGTTTCCCTGGCTTCGGTGTGGTGCCGAGGCCGTTTTCTCGCTGGGTGGCGACCTGGAGTAGAGCTTGCCGTCGGATTGTGACATGTTCTCCTACAGCTCCAAAGCCTTGTCCACCAGCTTGCACCCCTTGCTCCAGTAGGAGTTGTCCTTGACCCGGATCCTCTTGAAGAGAGAGGCGGCGACAGTCATGCAATCGACTGGGGTGCCGAAGATTGCGAGGTCGGCGTCGTCGTCGCTCCGCGGCTGGGGTTGTGGACGAGCCGGGTTCGGAGGAGGCCGCGGCGCCGGAGGCGGCATCGCCGGGCGAGGTTGAGGCGGAACTTGACTCGAGCAACCGGGCTGGGCCCTGCGGCACTCGTCACGCTGCCTCTCCAGCTCTGTCTCGCGCGCGAAGGCGTTGTCGAGCGCGCGAGTTGGTGCATCAGGGTTAAGCCGCGATTTGCGGTTTTGTGATGCCGAGTGACCGCGGAGAGAGCGGTCGACTGAGCATCGACCTCCAGCTCCTTCTGGCGGATCTCCTCCTGCTGGAGGGCCATCTTCCGGCACAGCTGCTCGAGCTGTGTCGCCTGATCGACGACGTTCGCCGGCGTGATCAGGGTGCTGAGCGGGTCAGCCACCCGACCTGCTTGTCCTCGCAGGGCGGCGAGAGATTCGTCGTGTTGCTGCTTTTCGCGAGCCTCCTGCTCGCGCCGTGCTTGGTCGCGCTGCTTCTGCGCGTTGGCCTCTGTTGTGGCGGCGTTTGCCGCCGCGGGTTTGGCGGCAGCAGAATTTGCCGCCTCGCCCATCATGTAGATGTGGGCGGGTGTTGCCGTGCCGTCCGAGGCCAGATCGGTCGAGCCCTCCGACTCGTAGTCGAGGACGGGCAAGATCGACCCGGTGTCGTCGTCGTTCGAGATCTGGACGGTCTCGGAAGATGGGGCGGGTGCGAAGTGGTTCGCAACCGCGGTGTCGATGGCGGCTCCGTCAAGCGGGTCGACGGGGGAGGAGGTACCATCGTAGTTGTTGGCGACTCCTTCCTCGTCCGAGCCGCAGAAGCCGACGTAGGCAGTGACAGCGGTCCCGAACGGGATAGCCATCGCACGAGTGATCGGGGCGTAGTTGGGCCTGCCCCAAGTGTGTGGATCGGCGACGTAGCCGATCCCTCCGTGCTCGAAGTAGCTGCCGGTGACGATGTCACCGCGACCCGACATGGCTTGAGGGCTGAAGTAGACGCCAGTGCCGGGTTCAGGACTCTCCATGAAGTAAATTCCAGCGATCGCTGGCCCCACGGTGGGCGCCAACTGTCGTGGGGTAATCACGGCAGATGCCATACGGGGTGGCTTAACTCGGGTGTGAGCCAGGCGATGTACACTACTGCAGAATAGCTTATAGCCACCAACACATTAGTGACGGGCAAAAATATCGTCACTGGTAAAGCCCAACAGGTGGCCGTTGAACATACTAGTGACGGATGACTTTTCGCCGCCCGTCACTGGTATTATCAGTGACGGGTCTGGAGAATTGCCCGTCGCTAGTGTTACTATTACCCGTGACGGGCATGTTTATAACCGTCGCTGGTTATCAACGTACGTTATGTGTTCGGTTTTTCTTTGTAAAAAAATCAGAAGATGAAAAGTAGAAGCGATGGCTATCAGTTTAATACTGTTAGGAAAAGCTAGCCCAACCGTAGGTACTTGTGGGCACGCTAGGTCGATCGATTCGTCTCGTACATATATCGCCGTACGTGCATCCCGTGCGTATTTTTTTTTTACCTGATCTCGTGCGTATGTTGTTAGTAAAGGAAAGTATAAAAAACGGATCGCCAGACGTCTTAACCAGCGATCCTCGTAACACATGACGAGATCGATTCGGTTACGTTCCGTTCGAGAAAAAACAAAGACCACGGATCTCGTTTTTGTGCGGGATGCGAGCGATGCCGTGGACGTCTCCACCTCGGAGTCCCGGTCAGACGTAAAAACTGCAACCCGAGTCGGACCAGCTGATGCGATTTCTGTTGCCATAAAGGTCGATCGACGCCGTGTTTGCAGTATACGAAATAACAAGCAACTCCATCAATTTGGGCGACGCGTAATTTGGCCTAGCGCACGGTCGAGTTCGGCGGCGAATTGAAAGGCGACCGCAGACGAGTAGAAGGCAGTTGGGCGACGCCGTTGGGAAGGCTCTAGTCGAAGGTACCGTCGCTTTACCTATTTAATAAACCCCGTTCTACAAAAAGAGACAAAATCACTTACAAGTCTCAATGGTTACCGAAATATAGCCTTCTCTTTGCTCGCCTAGAGGTCCTCAGTTCGATCCCGTTTGCCTTTATTTTTTGGTTTTTAACCTCAGAACGAGGTGCAGCGAAAAATAGAAGATATGTGCATGTGACAGGGTGGATTGTTATGACTTGTCCTGTTTTCCGTTTATCTTGATTTGCTCTTGCCAATTAACTTGAATTTACATGTATTTTAGGGATGGATCGAAGTTGGATGTACACGGAGGACCGCGTGACACAAAGTTTTCACGATCATGTGAACGAGTTTCTTGATGCCGCAGAGCAAGATATGATGCAAAAGGGTGGCACGAAGATATGTTGTCCGTGCAGTTCTTGTCGGAACTTAACGTTGTATGAAAGGAAATCTGGGTCCTTGCACATGCACCTGATGCGCTGGGGTTTCATGGAAGGTTATACAAGGTGGACAAGTCATGGGGAGGAGGCTGAGGTGGTTGCCGATGGCGAAGGGTTCGATGACGAGGCGCATCATGAAGAGTCGGCCCAAGAAAATATGACGGAACCCGGAGATTTTGAACATGATGCAGAGGAGACCGTAGCGGATTCACATGATTTGACCAAAATGGTCAAGGACCCTCGTGTGCAAGAGCAGATTCTGAAAGACACGGATAACGACAGAGCGGCTGACAGAGAGCGGGCCAAGTTGCAGACGCTGGTAAAAGACTCGGAAACTCCCTTGTATCCCGGCTGCGACCCTGAGTACACCCGCCTATCGGTGACGCTCGAACTTTTAAGGTGAAGGCGGTCCACAACGACACAGACGGAAGCCTCGAACTTTTAAGGATGAATTTTCCTACATTTTCGTAAATTTTCATGTTTTCCCTTAAGTTTTATGTATGTTATTAATTTTGCATTATTTTGCTGATTTTTCCTGTAAATTCTTAGTTATCTATGTGAAACCAAAAAATAGTAGCTTAACCAAATATCTAGCGGGAACAAAAAGAAACAAAAAAACTGGCGGGACATGACAAAAAAACTGGCGGGACTCGCTAATCTAGTGGACTTAGCCACGATCCTAAAATTTTGCATCGTGCATTTTCTCATAACCATCGATCCCCAGTTAATCTCCCGAGCCCTCCAGCCGCCGACGACGCCGCGCCGCAACGCTTTCGGCCGCCTACGCCGCCGACGCCGCCGTCGCACGGCCCCAACGCCGCCGCCAGTCCTCCCCGCGACGCCGCGCCGCAACGCCTTCGGCCGCCGACGCCGCCGTCGCACGGCCCCAACGGCGCCGACGCCGTCCTCACCGGGGCTGCTGCTGGTTGCCCCTCTTCCGCCGTCGACGGAGGACTGCCGGTCTGCCGCCATCGACGGTTTGCTGCCCTCTCCCCTCTATCCCCTGTGTCCAGCCATCTAGTTCATGCGATTAGAATAGATGCAAGGACAAAGACCTTATTCAGTCTGCCCTGTGTTGGGAAACAAGGACAGCATCGATCCGATTGTTGAGATGTATATAGCATCTTTTTCTTTTTCTGAATCTATGTACTGAAATACATTCTACAGAGAGTGATAGAAAAATCCCATGCTAAACAATTAAAGATAAAAAATTCTGGAATTATTGTAACATAACAATAGTAGGCAAGCTCTATTAAAACTGGTTCTGACGGCATTGGATGTAATTCTGGTTTCTCTTCATGCCTGCAGTGGTTAATTCGGTTCACATATAAGGAACTGGACTGAATTTCTTCTGTTTCTTCAGGTAACCAAAGTGTTTGCTCATGTCTCATACTAAGCAGACTTCCCGCTCTAAGGAAGCAGTTCGCCAGCAAGGTTTGTTGTTGTAATATTTACAGATTTGCTATGCCGTTGCCATGTTGTTACTTACTGAGTATAATAAACTTGGAAGTACAATATAAACCTCAACCTATACTTGTTCGTTGTCTCAGATTTTAGTTGTTTTTTGTTTGTTCAACTGTTTTGTAGGAATGGAAGAATCTTCTGACAGCTACGACTCATCTGCTGATGATTCCGATTCATCTCCTCCTTCTGTAACTGAAGAAGGTACTGCACAAGAAACTTCATCACAAGAACAGCCATCAAAGGAAAAAACGGCCTGCAGGCCTAGGAAACCGAACAAGTTGACCAACGATACATTCAAAATCACTAAAATCGATGGCAGAGGAGTTCCTGTCAGTCCTGTTAAGCATGCCAAGGGTTTCAGTAATGCCGTAGGCTGCATCGTTCGTGAAACTGTGAAGATCACATGCATGGACATAAGGGGAAAGGATAAGGAGAACCTGAGAGGAATGCTCTTCAACAGGCTCTTCAACCGGTATACCTTTGAAAATGATGAAATGAAAAAACAGGTTCGACATAGAGCACTCGGCATGATGACCAAAGCCTTGAATACATGGCGAAACACGGCGAACAAAATGAAAGACCAAGATTTTAAGGAAGTGATCCAGAAGAAATGGCCACACATAGAAGAGGACGATTGGAAACAATTCCTTGCAAGTCACTCGGGTGATGATTTCAAGAACAAGAGCTCTTTGGGGAAGAAAATGCGGGAGAAGAACAAACTGAACCACAAACTCGGCAGCCGTGGTTATTTAGGGAAGAAGGGAAAATGGGCCAAGGAAGACGCAGCTGCAATTGCAGCTGGGAAAGAACCCCTTTCTCCTACATCGAGGCAGGCCGAGGAAGGGATTTTGTGAGGGCACGCGCATCTTATGACCCGGTGACGGGGGAACCAGTCTTCAAATCCATTAAACTCGTGCAGGTGCACGATAAGCTCATGGTATGCTTTACACCATTTTTATTTGGAATTTATTTCATGTTTCTATATCGAACACTTGGAAACTAACTTAAATCAAACTTGATGCAGAACGCTCCTCATACTCAGAGCTCCCTAGACTCAGCTGACTGCGAGAGGTGGGAAGATCCTCTCGGAAAGGCTCTTGGCGGGGTGGAGCATCGAGGCAGTGTGAGAGGCGTGGGGGTTGGGGCTCATTGGAAAGTATTTTTGCCTGAAGATAAGGAGGTTGCCCGCGAGAGGAGGAGAGCCAGATCCACTGCCCGCCAGCAGCTTGAATTCGACCAGCGGGTGGCGGCGGTTGCCGAGGAGACGGTGAGGCGTATATTGGCGGAACAAGGACGCGAACCCATGCAGCCACAGTCGATCCCTCGTGACGTGCATACACAGTCGCCTAATATTGGTGGACGGATCAGTACTAGCGCGTCTGTCTCGCGCTTCCCAATGGGGTCGCTGAATCCAATAGATGACATAACTGTAAGCCTGTAGATGTGAAAAATATTGTGTCAAAAGCAATTTTTTAATTCTTTGTAATCTGACATTCATTGTTGCGACTTATGTCTTGCAGGACCTTACTCCCTGCCATCTCTTGGCACCCATGATGGATGGGAGGATGGTGACGGTTGCACACGGGCGAGTGCATCCAATGACCAAGGAGAACAAGTTGCATTGTGTGGATTTACCACCAGACATGGCAAAGGTTGACGTGAACAAGGTGCTCGACCCCTTTGTCGATATGGATGTTGATGGCCGCCACCCCGAGCCCGGTTGTAACAAACTAGGAGAATGCAAGGGGTATGTCATGAAGTGGCCAAAGGATGCGATAAAGTTGGTGGGGAAATCAACTCACACAACCCAGCAGTACTCGAGCAAGGCAACCACCCCAGCAAATGAAGTTGGTATTTGCGCACCTCTAACATATGAGGACCTGGATGGCGCTCAAGGCAAGGAGGATAAAGTGGAGCATGACCAAGGGGTTGGTTCTAATTCGTATGTGGCCTCCAAGCATTGTTCCACAAAAAAAAGGAACTCACCTGATGAGGCGACATCTCCAGAACCGCAGCATGTAAGAAGTAAGAAGAAGAAAGACAAGGCGGGGAATAAGGAGCAAAGGTTGAAAAAATCATTGTCCTACGGATCAACAAACGCAAAAGGAGAGCGAGAAAGTGGTAACTGGCGGAAACATCATATCCACGGTGAGCGCTTGGTACCAGAGGATGAGTTCGATAGCCTTTCTGTCGATATGAAGGCTCTGCATCAGAATATTAGAGTGCTGGAAATAAGTCATGAAGGCCATGCCTCATATTACACGGCCAGGGTTCCAGAGGATTACCACCACTTCGTGACCAAATATCCGGTAGAAAAGTTCTATCTAGAGTTTTCAGAGATCTTTAGAATGTTCAACCTAGATTTTCTTGAGTCATCCCTTGTCAGGCTATGGGCGATGTACCTAGTGAGAGAGACTAGACAGAATATAGAACTTGCCAGTGTCGGAGTCGCTGATCCTATTCACATGCACGAAGACAACCTAAGCTCCCATGAAGGTGTTGAGCTCATCTTGAGGGAGTGTATCTTTCCTGCATTGCAACGGAACAAGGACAAGAAGTACATACTAGTGCCCTACAATCCAGCGTAAGTCCTACTCAGTCTTAATTAAATTAGATTTCATGCATTTCGATCCTGTTTGTTACTTTGCACTGAACTTGGGCTGTTTATTATTGACGAAGGATTGATGAGCTTGGATTGTTCACATGTTTGCGCAGGGGTCATTGGGTTCTGATAATTCTCATGGTGAAGGAATGCAAGGCTTTTTACTTGGATTCACTTAAAAACCGGGCAAAAAGGGATTACACGGTGTTGTCACAGATTCTGGATAATGCTCTATTTGAACATAATATGAAAGGTGGAATTGTGCCAAGAAAAGGTAAAGGTCCTGTACGCTTTAAGCATTATACAGATGTTAGCTGCACACAACAGCAGGATGGCGTGTCATGTGGCTACTATCTCTGCTACCATATGGACATATTTGTGAGGTCAAAGAAGACATTAAACAAAGGTGTAGACATTCAGTTGTTCGGTACTAGTCTGGAGTCCAATCCATTTGCATGGAAGAAAGAGGTTACACGCATCCAGGACATTCTCGCAAAAATCATCAACACAGAGGTCGCCTCGGAATCTGGGCTTTTCTATGGCGGTGATGACTCACCGGAGGTTCATGATTCACGCACAAAGGCGGCTGCAAACCAATTGATCAAGCGTAGGATCACCGAATGAGGTATGGGGCATTACTATTTGTTCATGACTAAGTTCTTGATCTAGTCGCTCCTTCCCTGCCTATGGTGCGTCGGCCTCATGGTGCCATAGGGCTATTTAGGTTCAGAGCCAATTAGTTCATAATAAATGATATCTGCATCTCTATTTCCATGTATTCAACCAAAATGTGAAGACTGAAGGAACAAATTGAAAAAATATTGCATTCCATGTTATTTTTTTCTCAAGATTGAAGTGTGCTGTTCAGTTAGTAATCAGAAGAGTTCTTTCTTTAAAAGATATGTTAATTCCCAGTGTTTCTTCACTAGCTACTTATATTTTGTGCAGTACCCTGTGATAAATTTATAAATTTAAGTGATGTATTTCACCGAAGGTTAAACTGTTGGTCTCCTTTCCAGGTCTGTCATTGCTGAACTTTTCCTGGAGGGCTAGCCGTATGCATAATCTAGAAAAGGTTTTATGTTCTTCCTTGCTCTTTTAAATAGTTTCCGTGTTTGATCTGAATTATTTCGGAGTTGGTATTTTCCAATATAGAATTTGAAGTTGACATGCCTGGTATTCACTCCTGAACAATGACACATCCATGTTGCTGCTCATGCTGCCTGCAGAATTTACTTCACGTTATATATAGAACCTATCATGATTTATTTTACCCAAGCCCTACGAGGACACATATGGACAATTTTAAGTGATGATGAATTTAATGCAATCGTAGACGATGGGGTACTTGGTATTCATGTAAAAACAGAGTTTCTGTGTGGACCTCAATCAGTTAAAAAGAACTTGACTAGTCTGTACATACACAATCCTTATTTGCTATTCATTGTCGATTATATATGAACTAGGAAACAGCCAGTGTGTTGCTACTAAATTAACTATTTTAGATTTGACCTGATTCATGTGTTAAAATAATTTCAATGCAATTTCTTATCAGTTTATTGTCGAGGCAACTGGTCCATATAAAATAAGATCCAGGTAGTCTCCTCGAGAAAATCTTCTAGGTTTAGCTATTTGTTGCCTAAATTCCTTTAGGACCGTGCTCAAAGACTACATTACGTGACAGTTAATCATGTAGAAAAGTCAGTCTCATGTTTAAATCTGGGAGACTCGTATATATGTGAATAGCTAATCTTAACAACAATGTCCGACTTGGCTTCAGCGAAAGAGGTGTGCCGGACCATGTTATAGCTAGCAGAAACTTGGAAATGCATATGACTCTCTAGTTCTGAACACAATTAGAAGAACAAATCTATGTGAAATCGATCACTACTATTGACCACTGATTTGTTTATTTAAAGACAGTCTTCAATAAGATACCAGTTCGTATTCATTTTCTGGTTCATCTGAGCATCCTAACATACTTTACTTGATACAGGTAGAGAAGACACATGATTTCTTTTAAAGGATACATGACATGATGATAAGTGGCTTAGCAAGTGAACATATTCAAGTATCTCGGGAGAAAGGCATTGGAGGACAATCTACAAACTCACCGAGAGAATCTGGGGAGAAATGCTAGCAAATTGTTTTGGATATTGTGCCATTGATGTTAATTCCACTTTGTAGTACTTATGATCATATTTGTGTTATCTATGATTGTTTGTGACCATCTTGTGTTATATATGTGCAAATGCAATATATTTTTTATTTCAAAATTTTTTTTTTATTTCCGAAATATATACCAGTGACGGGCAAACTACCAAACTAGCAAAGGACCCGTCGCTGCTAAGATGGTACTGCTGAACCGTGAAAACTAACTAGTGACAGGCATGAATAAACGATTGTCACTAGTAAACAAATACTAGTGACAGGCACTTGCCTGTCACTGGTAACCTATTACCAGTGACTAGTGATCAGTGACAGGCACTATGCCCGTCACTAGTGGGCCTTTTGGGCCTGTCACTGGTAGGCTATTCTGCAGTAGTGGTAGGATTCACAGAGAGGTTGCACACGCAGAGTTTACCCAGGTTCGGCCCCTCTGTATGAGGTAAAGACCTACTCCTGCTTATATGTATTTGGATCTGAATGGGGTGTACAATGGTGTGCGCACCAGAGCTTGCGGGTGCTCCGGAGGCTGTGGAATGAGATGAGTCTGCCTCTAGGGTTGCTCCTTGCCGGCTTTATATAGGGAGCCGGCTAGGGTTTACAGGGAATGACGGGTTCTGCTGGCGGCGCTAGCTATCCTGCCTACAAGTGCGGCTTCGTGGAGCGCACTCTTCGGGATACACAATCGCAGACTGATTCGAAGATATCTGCTGCCGCCTCCCCGAGCCGTCATACCGGGATCCTCGGGGACCCGGTGTCCTGGAAGATGTACACCGGGTGGGCTTTGGGCCACCCGGCCTTGAAGGCCGACTCGGGGTCCTGGGCCTACCCGGTTGGGCATCCCCCCATCAACTGCGCACCAGGTCCTTCGAGTTTGGCGACCTGGTGCTTCGACTGAAGCAAAAGAAGGTGCACAAACTTGCTTCACCATGGGAGGGACCCTTCATCATCACCGAGGTAATTGGTGGTGGAGCATATAGACTGAAGCACGCGAAGACAGGCGAAATCTCGCATAATCCTTGGAACGTTGCGCAGCTGCGCCGTTTCTATGCTTAGATTGCTCAGTCGCACAATGTAATAGGCACATATGTCGGATGGCTGCAGGTTTCAAACGCGCTCTTTTCCTTACCAGGGTACCTAAGGGGACTGGAAGGTTTTTAATGAGGCGGCCTGCAGCCTAACATTCAAAAATGGAATATAATCAATGATTCCTCATATTTCTCCTGGTTTCCACTCGCATAACTTATTCGCACACACTTAGCCTCACCCGAGTAATCGGGGGCTGCGCTATCTCAAAAAGCATGAGCTTTCGTTTCTTCAAAACACAATACCTCAGTCGCACTCGAATACTCGGGGGCTGGGTCATAAACATCATACATAAACGAAAAAGTTGCTCAACCCCACTCAATTATTCGGGAGTTGAGCCTAAAATCATAAGTTGAAGCTTCAAGTATCGCAAAAATTCACAGCCTCACTCGAACACTCGGGGGCTATGCAATTTATGGTCCATACTCTAAGTATTTCCATCAACCTCACTCGAATGCTCGGGGGCTGGATAGTCATAATTTTACAACAAATTGCTTCATACACCCCATTCAACAGGCTCGGGGGCTGTGGGGATACGAATACTTAGTTCATAAATACTCGCAAGTGTCACGTTTTACACTCTGGGGCCACCCCCTATGCATAAAAACCCTAATCTACAGGTTCATCCTTTGGCTGGGTCCACTTTGCCTCCTCATTCAGCACCTGATGGATTAGGACCACTGCATCCACCCGTGTCTTTTTGTAATGATCCTCCATTGGCACAGGACCACCACCTGGTAGGGGTGCGGGATCCATCACAATCCTCTTCAAATCAAGGTGCGGAAGATGCGATCGCACAAAGGCAAGGGCAACGTTAGCCTCGCTAACCAGTTGCTCGCGCACAAATTTCTTGATCGCCTTGCCTTTTCGAAATTTCTTCAGCAATGCAACAAGGCTCTGTGGTTGCTCATTCAAAGGAAACAAAGTTTCGTGGACTCGAAACAAAGCTAACCTGCAGCTCTCCAGTCGAATGGCAGTTCGCCACGCACGATCCAGAAGCTTTACCAGAATGGCACTCCTCGCCCTGTCTGACCAAAAGGGGTGGGCAGCGTATTCCGCGCTACTCGCTTGACCGTCGAGTCGGTCCTGTAGCCGCGCCTCCTCCTTCGACTGGTCAAAACAAACACCTATGGCAAAAATAATGCAAAACTGTTATCACAGTCGATCTTTGTGTCGAGTCCACAATTCAATTTCCATAAGAACTTACATTCAAGCTGTAGGTTCACTTTCTCCAACTCTTCAAGCAAAAAGGCTTCCCGTTCCGTAGTTGGGGATGGCCTCGACTGCAACTCAGCATGCGCGTCTTGTGTCTTCTTCAGCTCGCGAGTCACCTGGGCGAGTTTGAGCTGAAGGAAGTCGATGATTTTCTGGTCATTCACGCTACGTGACTGAGTGGAGCCGCTCGCACCTGGACCAGTCGATGTTCTAGTGGCTCGGGTCTACATCCAGAATAACTCAGAACGTAAGGGAAACAGAAGAGACCAAGCAAAAGGCTCGGGGGTTGTGCCTCCCGATAATTGGAGTTCATATTTCACAAAGCACAAATATGAAGTCTGAAGTTGTTACAGCAAAAGCTAAAATCATAAAAAGTCCTAAAACTAGGCGATGAAGGAGTCACTCGCTAGTCATCGACTTCTTGGAGGAAGCCTTTTTCGCCTGAACCTTGGCTGCCCTATCTTCAACAGTTGTCACAAGCTGTTGAGAATACTTTTGGGCAGCCTCCATCCAAGTGCCTAACCCGACGGTTTTGCCGCCAGGCCCCCTCGGGAACTTCGTTGTGACCTTGTCAAAATCTGCCTCGACTCCGAGCGCGAGCAACATGAGAAAAGTAGTCTGAGCACCACTTACCATTTGCTCGCGACAGAAATCGGCGACGGCAGTTCCCTCGGGCTTGAACAGCTCCACCAGTTCTGCAAATGTTGATGGAAGCTCATCATCTGGGAAGAAGCTGCCGTGAAGGGCGCCCAAAGCACCCGCCGCCTTCGTCAGCATCTCCCCTGCCCTACTGTTGGCAACTTCTGCGACAACTACACTTTCATCAAGTGAAGCGCCAATGTTTTGCTTGCCAGGGGCAGTAGTGCCGTCCATCACATCTAGCATAACATGTAAATACCATGTTCAGAAGCATAGTACAACAACTTCAAATATCTAAATGTAATCGCAAAATTGCATACCTGTCAAAGTGGTGCTAGCAGCAGAGAGTCGACCAATTGCCTGGTCTTCCCTAACTTCGGCTGCCTTCAGCCTCTTCTCCAGGTCAGCAACTCGACGGGTAGCTTTGCCCATCTCTTCCGCAGCGGCAGTTGCTGACTCTGCGAGGCACATAAGCATTTCTTCAACATGCTGCAAAAGATGGTCACATAAAAAATACTCGAGTGCTCATTACAGGGTACTTACTCTTCGCATCCTCGAGTTGCTGCTGCAAGGTGGCAACTTCTGTCTCCATATGTACGTACTTGGAGCCAGCATTCAGTAGCTCTTGTATAAATGGCTACAACACAATACGCGAAAGTTCAGATTTATCAGGTCTATGAACGGGTTTAACACCCGCTAGTGATTCAACTATGGTACAAAAGCATAAGCTTACGTGATCCAAGAAGGAGGAAGTCGACGCAGGAACGCCTGTCGCTGCTTCCTCCTCCTTGTCAGCCGCAACCTCAGGCTCAGATGGGGTAGCCGCGTCCGCAGCAGCCGGAGTCGCAGCGGTGGGCGGCTGCTCTGGTGGCAAACTCCGAGCAGTCGACGCCGCACTGCTCTTCTCCATCTGAGGTGGCGGTGGCAAATCCTCATCCGAGGACACGCTGTTTCACACATGCCAAGTTAACAACTGGGCAACATTCATAAACCGTCAAAAAAGCACAGGCAAATGATACTTACTCTTTAGTAAGGTCGACCATTCGACCAAGTGCAAGCACACCCATGCTCGGGCGTGATCTCTTCGGTGGGCGTGGGGAAGCGAGCGAATCGGAGGAATCTCGAGTGGCGCCGTCATCGACTCCGTCTCGTTCCACTCCTTTTCCTCTGAGTCAGCAGTGTCTTCTTCCTCGCGTGACCGCTTCTGCTTGGCCTGCACCTCAGCATCGCCCTCGTCGGCTTCGGGCGTGTGTGCGGTGGCGAGTGAGGTCACCTCATCATCAGAGTCCGCCTCGAGTGGCTTATTGTCCGGCACTGGGCCGCTCTCTGGCAAGGGGGCATCGACTCATACATTCTGTGTCCCTGCACATAAACAGCAAAGGAATCAACATCACACATGCATAACATATCAATTTACATATAGTATCGACTGTTACCTCTAGTAGAGGGTTGCTGGTTTCATAAGGAGGCACAGGCGTGTTCATCTCGCAGGGATCTTCATCAGTCAATTTGGTAAGGCTTCTTACCAACTTCTCTGCTTCCGCATCAGAAAGCTCCACTGCGCGTGAGCGGGTTGGATCAGAAGCCCCACTGTATGCCCATATAGCATGTGCTCGGGCTCGGAGGGGTTGCACTCGCCTCTTGGCCATAATGGCTAGCAGATGGATGCCCGTAACCTCTCGACCAACAGTGGTCTGAAGCTTTAGCACCTTCTCCATCAGAATGTCAGCCTCTTCGGCTTCGACTCCGGTCGGCTGGGCAATCCAGGATGGCCTCTTCTTCACCATGGCGTCTGCGTCAAAGGGAGGCAACCCGATGCTTGGGTGCCTATGGTCACATCCTTGATGTAGAACCACTTTGGCGCCATCCTTGCACAGACTCCAGGAAGTTGATCTTGAAGTACTCGACGTCAGGTCGAGTCTGTACTCCAAAACCACCAGGTCCTTGACGCTGTGCTGGCGCTTGACGTTGAAGATGCGGCGAAACAGCCCGAAGTGGGGTGCAACGCCCAAGAAGCACTCGCAAAGAACGAAGAAACACGCAATGTGCAAAAGCCCATTGGGCGTAAAATCGTGCAATTGCACTCCATAAACGTGCATCAGTGCACGAAGAAAGTTATGAACAGGGAAGGAGAATCCCCTGTTCACAAAATCCACA
Organism: Poa pratensis; assembly: GCA_947311845.1. NCBI lineage: Eukaryota > Viridiplantae > Streptophyta > Magnoliopsida > Poales > Poaceae > Poa > Poa pratensis. The sequence goes on from CAMZMU010000037.1 coordinate 88,838,488, forward strand.
AAACAGACCCGCTCATTGGGGCCTGGGCGCGGGATTACCTCGGTGCCAGGGATGCGAACCTGCGAGGTGTCCTCAGGGATCAGCCCGTCGTTCCGCAGGCCGGTGAGCATCCTCTTGCTGCAGGAGGACTTGGTCCAGGCGCCCTTGTCCCTCTTCAAACCGCTGGCAGCGGCTCCAGCGGCGCTGTCTGCCGACGCGTTCGCGGCACTCCTGCCCTCCGGGTGGCAGGTTTCGTCATCACGGTGGTGGGTGGTAAAAGCTTTGCTATGGGCTATGGCGATGCGCTAGGAGAAGAAGAAGCAGTGGAGAGCAAATGGCAAGTAAAAATACTATTTACTCCGCCGCACCCTTTTAACCTCAACGCAAAAGAATCCGCACCGTTGGTGCGAGATCGTGGGTAAAGTAGCAAATCCAGCCGTACACGTGGCAGCCATGGAGGGCAACCGTCGCCGGCCACTTCGCCCACTACGCACGGGAATCTAGGAACTGTCATCATAGCCCGGAGAAATCGTGCCTGAACGGTCAAATCAAGTCCAAACGGCTGCACCGTGGGCCCACAGACGTGTCACGACCCATCTATCGCAGCATAACGCACGCCATTGCGTGTCAGGGAGCGCAGTCGCCAAAAAACGTCATCCCTGACGTCATTGCACGCCCTATTCAGAAAAAGCATTCGAGTCCGCCCGATGCAGATTGATTAATCGACTGCCTTGCTTAGTTCAGGTGTGAAAGAGCGATATTAAGGCAAATTTGGTCACTCGACCGTTCCTTCGACTAAGTCATATTACTCCCATCGGGAGCGTATCAAAAAAAATCTTTGACTAAAGCATATATGGAGTAAAAAGATTTGAGATTATCCTCCATTGCAAAGCAATAAAGCACAATCTCGGGGGCTACTGCCATCGGGAGCGCTGTCGCGCACCCGATAGAATAACGACAAAGTGTCAGTCGACAAAAGGCTAGACTCAGTTCATCTACAAAATCGTACTCGAAACATTCCCGAGTTGCGTCCGCCGCAAATACCTCGGATGCTGCACGCATAGTGCAAAGGTAAGACCCGCCGAACTTTCGAGCTGGGCTAAGGACCGTTCCAGCAACGTCAATCCTTATACTTTCCGTGTCAGCAGACATGATGAAAAATCCTGACGGACGCGTTGGGTAAAATTCAAATCTATACTGCAGATCGACTCAGTAAGACCTCCGCGGCCTAGTCGAATCTGACCAGTTTGTTCCAGATTCGAGTCCGGGGACTCGAGTTTGATTGAAAGCTAGTAAGGTTTACCCGAATGTGTAGTTAACCAGTCCCGATCCGTCGAGTGTACTGGGCCTGCTAAGCTATTATCCCTTGATCATCATAAACAAAAACCACAGTCGATGAGATACTCGACATAGCCAACATGTGCTATTCATACATGAATTCCAATTATAAAATACAAAATACAAAGCATATGACGTGCACTTACGAATGAGTCCATGCTCGATTCTTCGAGTCAGACAAGTACTCGGGGGCTACTGACAAGGGTATACACCTCGGGTACCCTACCGAGAGGGTACCTGGTGCACGTGACGACTAAAGGCCCAATAGCGAAGAGCCAACTCGAAGCCCAAGACAAGAGGCCCAACAAGATGGAGTACCCTCCAAGTTTAGACATAGGCATAGTCGGTTTATACTTTCCTTACGTGTAAACTAGGTCGGTTACAAACTCCCGAGACCCAGCCTATTTAAAGGCTGGGAGGGGTGCCGATCTAGGCAAGCCATACTCGAACCACCAAAAGCTCTAGCGAGATCGACGTCTCGCCCGAGCTCCCTTGTAATCACATAATCTCACACGATCAATAACAGACAGGCAGGAAGTAGGGTCTTTACCTCCACCCGAGGGGCCTGAACCTGGGTAAATCTTTGCCTCTGCTTGTCAGCCGACGAAACTACCAGTACTACCACGTTCTCTCCCCATAATCTCAACCCTAGGTCCTTAACCATGGGATTTGATGAGTGTACCCCTCGTCACGTGCTGACCGCCAATTTGTGCTCGATCACCTCCCTTGGTACGCCGGGCAAACCTGATGCCTCCCATGCGAAGACATCAGAATTTTCCTGAAGGAAGGCGCCGAGCGCGCTTTCCTATTTGCCGGTGAGGCGGGCACCGATAGTGATGGGCATCTCCCTTCAAAGCCAACGGCAACCAGTTGGCCATCATGACCTCATCGGCCCCGGCGACCAGCGTAGCGAGAGAGTAAATCTGCAGGAAGTCCTTGGGGTTCGTGGTGCTGTCGTAGCGGAGAACGTCGATCTTGAACTTCTTGGGCCAGTCGAAGTGTCGAAACTCAGGAGCAAGGGCGAGACAGCCCTCGGCGATGTCATCGTCCCAATCCTCTCGGCGATGACTGTCGGGGGAATAATATCCCGCGACTTATTCAAGCAAAGCGCGACTTATTCACAGTCGCACCACTATTGGGTTTACATGAAAGTGGGCTGACTCAAGATCATGAGGAAGGATCCAGAAGCTCGAAGATAACTTGACTTGGAAGACAAGACATATGATTAGTCTCCAAGTAGGACTCCGGCTCATACTTTCCTTGAGAGAGAAGTTTCCTTGTAACCTTGCGAGCCACCGTCTTTATAAGGTGGACTCCAAGGACCTAGAACCCCAAGCAAAAAAAGCTCTCATACATCCAGAGAGAGGCGACTCGACACCTCGATCGCCAACTCCATTGTAACACCCTATTCATATCAATACCAATCTAGGATAGGCAGGACGTAGGTCTTTACCTCACATTGAGGGGCCGAACCTGGGTAAAAAACATCGTCTTCCTCGTGCCTGCGATCTTTAGCTCGGAGACGCTTGACTCGCGTAATCCCACACCTACGAAGTCATCCATGACATCTGCGTGACAATCCCACGACAATGACGTTCTCGGCGATGCTTGATGCGGGTGCGCATATCCTCGTTCTGACAGTTGTTGAGATCGTCACGAAGATCTTGCTTGCGCGGAGTGGACGATCCGACGGAGATGGCCTTGCCGCGGTCGCGGTTCAGCCGATCCGCCATCGGTGGAGCGGTGCGAGGAGGTACCGTCTCGGCTTGACGCTCACCACGGGGCTGGCCCCGTGGCTCGCGTGTCTTGTCTTTTGCTGCTCCGGAGCCGTCGACGGTGGGAGCTTGAGTGGGCTCAGGCCTCGGGCCGCCGTCGGTGAAGTCGAGGAGCTTCTCCACACGGGACCTCCATTCCTGGTAGATCTTGGGATCACCAGTGCTTGGAGGAAACTGCATCAGGGCCTTGGCAGCAACCAAAGCATCATGGCGAGCTTGCGCGTCCGAGGGCGAGTGCGTGGAGGACTTGCTCTTGGTGGCTCGTGGACCTCCGCTGGCACGAACGTCGTGGTTCCCTTCCCCAGCGGTAGGTTCCTTGCTAGCGCCGTTGCCGACGCTCTTCTCCCCGGAGCGAGGAGGAGGCCTGACGGAGCCTTTCGGGGTCCCCGCCCCCTTCAGGTCCGTTGTCCTTGCTGTGGCCGTCCACTCTGTCCGGCACCGCCTTCTCCTTGGGTAGTGGGGTCGGAGAGGCGCCCCGCCGCGCTTCAGCAGCTCGGCGATCAGCAAAAATCTGGGTGCGCGAGGGAGAAACAGGCTTGGAGGCCGCAGCGTCGGCCTTCTTCTTCGGCGGCATGCTTGACGAAGAACTTGACGATGATCTTGAAGCTGATGAAGACAAATCCAGCACTTGCGCCCCCTACCTGGCGCGGCAGATGTCGTGTCTCGAAAGATGGACACCGGGGATAAAGAATACCCTCTTTTTAGGTTCGGTATGGGGCGCGAAGGAGGCTAAGAATCGTCTCTCGGATGAGATCTAGATCAAGCTCTCCTCTCCACGATCAAAGCAAGCAACCAAAGGGACCCAAGGAGCTACCCAGGTTCAGGCCGCCCGAAGGCTAAAAGCCCTACTCCTGCATGTCTGGATTGATGAGTTCTTCATGGTGTAGCTTACAATGGAGGCTTCCGGGTGGGTACCCGGAAGGGTTTGGCTCGAGGTAGACGAAGGACAGATCCTGACGCGGAGGAGATCACCTCCCTTCTCTACCCTCGTAGCCCTAGTCTAGTCTTGCTCTAACTTGGCCTTCTTCTAACTTGCTTCCTTTCCCACCTTCCTTCCTCCGTGCCTTGGTCCTCCTTTTATAGGCCAAGGGGATACCACATGGTCACGCGAGGAGCGTGGGGGGTTTTAGGCGGGAAGAACCCCTCAGCTGGTTTAGGAGGAGACGTGGCCTCTCCTCCTCCAAGTGTCTCCTTTGGGTTAGGTGGGAGCGTCCACCTTTGGGGAAAGCGGGGCGGACAAAGGCTGACAACACCACGGGCCATGTTCCCAACCCGCGCCTCCGTCGCCTTGTTTCCCAAGTCTTCTGAGGTCTTCTAGCATGCGCTGGAGTGCTTATCCGTAGTCGCACGGGGATGTACCCGAGAGGGAGCCCGGCCTCCTGCCGGGGACTCGTGCGTTACTCGTGAGGTTGGTGAGCGGACCCGCCAACCTGTCTTGCGTCTTGACCTTGTCAATTTTCATCCTAGGCCCATGTGTGGTGGACCCACTTTGGCAGCATTAGGTGAACCACATGTTCCACTGTTGCGACACTAGATATATTAGATCTTGGTCTCTCTTGATTGTTCTTACTATAGGAACTTTTTTTTTCTATGCTACGAACCCATCACGTTGTTCCTGAATGCCCTGCGAGGCTGTGATAGTTCCAATTAAGTTTATTTAGTTCCAAAACAACTCACCGTTGGTGCAAGTGGGGAATAGATCTAGGTTTCATGTATAATGCGGGCTGTTGGCGGATATAGCTGAGTTTACGGCGTCAGTTGTGAACGGAACAGGACGTGGCCCGATCCGTTCCCTATCATCTGTCCCGACAAAGTACATCTCACTTAACGCCCTGGCTACAGTGGGCCACACCCGATTTTAACCACAGTAAAAATAGACGTGCGGGACCATGGGAACACATCCCGATGCAAATGGAGGGGCAGGATTTTCGGTGCATCTGAGCCCGGGCTCCAAAACGAATTTTCGGTTTCCGTCAGGCTATTAAATCCGACATGAATGCATGGGTCGTTCATAAAAAATAAGAAGGTGTACGGGTCTCACTAGTAGAAAAAGGGGCAACGACACCGGTTCTATAGGGCCTTTAGCACCGGTTGAGCAACCGGTGCTAATAAATCGGCACTAAAGGGTACCCCCTTTAGTACCGGTTGCTTACAAACCGGTGCTAAAGGCCTCCACGTGGGCAGAGCAGAGCGCGCGCAGGCGGAGGACCTTTAGTACCGGTTCGTATTACGAACCGGTACTAAAGGTTTCTGCTTTTTTTCTTTTCGTTTATTTTTCAGGGTTTAGGGTTTCTGTTTTTTTATTTTCGTTTATTTTTCAGGGTTTAGGGTTTCGGAGGAGATCACGTCGATGCACATAAAAAAGTTTTTCGCACACGTGAAGATCACATAGCACACATACAACTTGGTATATATATGTACACATATAAAGTACTCATAATTCATTACATATGGAGATCACTCCTAGTACATGGAGGGAGAGGCTACTTGTCGATATAGTGGAATTCTCCGGATTCAGGTATGACCTCCGTAAGGAAAAATCCCGCCAATTCCTCCGTGATTGCTTTTACGCGGTCTTCTGGTAGGAGCTCGTTCCGCTTTTTTGCCATCTTAATTTGAAAGAAGGAGATCAAATCAATTATATGAAGGAAACTAACACAATTGATGGTAGCAAAATAAAGTTGTGAATGATGTTTACGTACCTCTCTAGTTCTTCGAGTATTATCTCTCTCGTTGACCATCATGCGAATGTACTCGCAAACGTAGTATCCACATAAATTCGTCCCAGGTGGTTGTTTTAGGCACCACTATACGAGAATAGAATTCAATCAAATAATAATCAAGAGATTGATAATGGTATTGAAACGTGAAGTACTACTTACCAAGTTAGCCTTAAACTCCAGCTTTTCTTTCCACTCACCGCGTTCTTCCTCTCTGAACTTTCTCCAAACCCTGCCCGGCAAAGAAAATGAATTGAGGAGTTATTTGACCGATATATCAGGAAATGAACGAAAGAGGCCGATATAGTGCGATTGAAATTACCTCCTGAGCATTACACGCACGCTTCTGTAGTCCTCAGGATTCTCCTTAATGAGTCCCAGACTTCAACTTCTCCAACATCGATTTTAATGATCATCAGAATGAAGTGGAACCTGGACACGTTTATATACGCGGTTATTCATAACTCATCAATTACACTTAATATCGGAAAAGCAAAATATAGAATGTGTACAAGACAGTAACACTCACTTGAAGTTGTAAGGAAAAAGTATTTCTTTTTTGGTACTTTGTCGCTTTAAAAACGTTAGCAAAAATCCTCCGTGTCCTGGCATGCTGTTCTACGGTGACTTGATGAATTTTATCCGGGTCAATGAACCCAATGTCCCAGATTCCTCCCACTCTGCATTCACGAATCTTCATTCTGCATAATTAATAGCATACAAAAGAATGTCGTGAGGATAATTACAGGCAATGAACGAGAGCTTAACTAAAGAATTAAATTACACAAATAAATTACTTACAGACAATAGCAGCTGATGATAGCTTTGTCGAGGGCACGTTGATTGTACATCTGAAAAAGTTCTTCGAACTCAACCTGCACAGCATATTCTCGGAAGTAGTGCTGTTCCTGAACTCTCGCCAGGAAACAGATTTTCCCTTCTTTTGCAGCGGCCATGTACCAGTTATGCAACTTCCATAACTGTGTTGTTAGAGCTTTCGGATCCATGACCAGAGGCTGCCCATGAACATATTTATATGCTAGCGGAGCAACGTCGTAACTTGTCTCCTCGTGCATTTGCTGAGCCGCCTTATCAGAAGGCACGATGAGCGGGGCGATCGATTGTACTTCTTGTTCTCCGAGCTGAGCAACTTGTTTCCCGCATTTCTTTGCTTCCTCCGTCTGTGCGCTCATCTGTGCGCTATGTTGCTTGTGAATAAAGCGCTCATAGTCTGAAAGGGGCTTCGGTGGAGGGTCATATAAGCAGTCAACGGTGTAATCTTTTTTGTCCATTGGTATAGTCTTCAGAAATTCCTTTACGGGGTGCAGTTGTGCCTGCAGTTTTTCCTGTTTTTTCTGTTCAAAAAAGGCTCTTGACTCTTCTTGCAAGCTAGTAGTTATTTCCTCTGAAGTCATCTCGCAAGCTAACTTCTTCTCAGGACTCTTGACTTTCTCGGGTATGTTTGCACGTGCACGTTTCTTGACAGGGGACCTGTCTTTCCTGAGCATAGTACTAGTCGACGTGAACAGCTTCCGCTTTGGCAAATTACTACTGGGCGCATCAGTCGGCTGACGGGACGGCACGGGCGATGGACTCGCGGCGGGCTCCCAATCGTCGGGGAGGTCGGGTGGACTTTGAGGTGGTGGATTTCTACTCGGAGGAGTCGGTGGCCTTGGCGCCGCGTCTGGAAACATGATGTATTTCTTATTCCATAGAACGATACCAAACTCGACTTCTCCCAGTGTCTTCTCGTCGTCACATCCAGGAATGTCAAGATCCATTGAATGGAATCCGGGCATAACTGTTTTCACCCCGACACGAGCATAGCCAGCTGGAATCGGAGCAAAATGGAAGATTGCTCCAGGTTGATTTGGTAAAGCATACCCATCCGCCACCGGAAAACTAATGTTCTTCATCGGCATGTGTAGCACACAATTTGTCTTCTCCGTGATATCATCCACGGGGTAGTGAGCCGGCGGTTCGACTGCAGGATCTTCTAGCTGCGTGGAACCCACGCTGCTTTTCCGCTGAGATGGGGCGGCATCGACTGCAGGATCTTGTACCACCAGCTGCTGAGATTCCCTTGTCTGGTAAGTGCGTTCAGTTGCTCCTGGAACCCCTTCACCTGCTGTTCTAATGCCGTGAACCGGTCCAACTCCTTCTTCTTATTTCTGAAACGCTTTCTATAAGTTGCAACGTCCGCCGGAAATCCTTGATACTTATTAACGTCGGCTCCTCTGCCTCGACATCGTCCGTCGTGTTCAGGATTCCCGAGGGCGAGTGTCAGCTCGTCGTCCTCTCTATCGGGAACAAATTCTCCCTTTTTGACTTTCTCTATTGCGTCCTCTAGTTTTTTTACGACCCTTGTAATTCTTTTCTTCCATTTCCCCTTTGCAACAATCAGCCCTGTGTCTGGGTCCAACCCTGCCCCATGCGCGAACAACCATAACTTGGACCTCTCGGGCCAGTCATCTGTCTGTGGAGTGATCCCTTTTTTACGCAGGTCGTTTTCAAAGGATTCCCACTTAGGCACGGCAGTCTTGTAGCCACCTGACCCCAAAGTATGGAAATATTTCTTCTTCTTAGCATTCAACTTATTTTTGGCCGATCGGGCCACAGCGACGTCCGATTTCTTATACGCCACAAATTCGGTCCACACATCTTTTATCTTCTCAAGATGTCCAGTGAATTCTGGAGTTTTCTTCCCATATTTTCTCCACAATGTTTTCTTCCAGTTGTTGAATTGTGTGGCCATCTTCTTAAGAGTCCACTGCTTGACTTTGTCCTTCTTCTTCTCTTCGAGACCTACCGGTAGGCTGAAAGATTCCAAGAGCGTGTCCCAAAGCAAATCTTTAGCTCTTTTGTCGACATAACTTGCTCCAATGTTGGCTTTAACCGGCTTTTCCATTCTGCAATGGTGATCGGGATCATGTCCCTAACAAGAACTCCGCATTGAACTACATATCTACGGGAGGTGTCTTCGGGTTTCGTCGGTTTGCCATCAGCAGCAACTTCGTCGATCGACAACTTTGCACCATCTGGAAGCTTTATCCTTTGGTTCGGGCCTCGTTGCGTCTTTGGCGAACTTGGAGGCTTAGATCCGGAGGGCTAAAAGAGAAATGATTCGTTAATAAGTGCAATATAAATCAATTAATGCATCCAGTGATCAACAAGACTTAATATATATATATACCTCGCCGGAGTTTGCTAAGGGCACTTCGTCGTCGTCTCTTATTTCTTCTAGCTCAAGTCCCTCACCGGAGTCGTTCAAACATTTTGCGCTGAAATCTTCTCCATCGGAATCTTCATCGGAATCTTCTCCATCGGTATTTACTCCAAGGGTCTTCTCAAAATAATTGCTGCCATTCGCTCTTCGTTCTCCTCGTCTCGGATGAAGGGGGCGTCGTCCTCCATAGCTCAATGTCACTGCAATTTACAAAGTACTTAGCAAATTTAAATTTCTTACACAAAAATTGATACAATGCAATGAACAATATCCTACAATTTCTAATATAGCAATGTCTAAAATAATAGCTAATAGCAATTTAAAATTCATAGCTAATAGCAAATTCAAAATTCATAGCTAATAGCTAATAGCAATTTTAAGTAGCAAGAAAATTTAAATAACTTATCTCGATTTCTAACTTATCTCAATTTTTACAGCTAATATAGCTAATTTGCTACTACCTAATTTGCTAATAGCTATTTAAAATTCCAATATAGCAATGTCTAAAATAATAGCTAATAGCAATTTTCAAACTATGCTAAATTTTCAAACTTTGCTAAATTTTCAAACTTTGCTATAAATTTTAACTTTGCTAAATTTGCTACATTTTCAAATGTTCTAAAATAACACCTAAATTTTCTAAATTTGCAAGATAACCTAAATTTGTAAGACCTAAATTTTGAATAAACACTAATAAAATAACTTTGCTAAATTTTCTAACTCTTCTAAATTTGCTACATTTTCAAATTTGCTAAAATTTCTAAATTTACTACACTAATTAATAATTTGCTACACTAATTGCTAACTAAGCTACACAAAATTGCTAACTTTACAAAAATGAAAAAAAAAACTGCGGTGGTGGAGGCCGAGGCGGTGGTGGTGGAGGCCGGCGATGCGGGATCGAGGCGACGGCGCGCGGGAGGCCGGCGATGCGGGAGGCGGTGGAGGTGGCCGGAGCAAGGCGCGCGGTGGAGGCGGCCGGAGCAGGGCCGCGCGGTGGGCGGGGCGATGGCGCGCGCGGGTGGCCGGAGCAATGCGCGCGCGGTGGAGGCGGCCGGAGCGATGGCGGGGCGCGCGGTGGAGGCGGCCGGAGCAGGGGCGCGCGATGGAGGCGGCCGGAGCAGGGGCGCGCGGTGGAGGGCGACCGGAGGAGGAGGCGTCGGAAAAATCGCACAGGGCTTCGCCGCCGGCCGGAGGATTCGATGAAGGTACGCGAGAATGAGGAGAAGAAGAGGCAGAGCCTACTCTAAAAACTGCAAAAAAGCCTTTAGCACCGGTTGTTGTCTACAACCGGTGCTAAAACAACCGGCTTTAGCACCGGTTGTAGACAACAACCGGTGCTAAAGGCCTTTTTTGCAGTTTTTAAATTAGCGCGCGCGCAGCAACCCTTTAGCACCGGTTGTAGAGAACAACCGGTGTAAAAGGTCTTTTTTGGAATTTCTTTTTTCTTTGTTCATTTTTCTGATTTCTTTATTCTACTGATTTAATTGTCCAAATTTGACAAACTTTATATCAAACTTAACCCTGGACATGTATAATATTTTGGTACTGGTAATTTTAAAGTTTGACTATGTTGAATATATTCAAATTTCAAATGGATGATTTGAGTAAATTTGACATAGATTTAAATCTATATCATCAAAAAAATTATGCAAAATGCATGTTTGATTGTTTTATATATAATTTGAATTTCTAAAAAAGCTTTTAATATGAATTAAAAAATAGAATTTAAAGAAGCCCGCCTTTAGTCCCGGTTGTTGTTACCAACCGGGACTAAAGAAGCACACGGATCGTGTGTTTCTTTCAAGCGCTTGTGAGACGTTGGCTCAGGGGTGTGTTTCTTTTGAGGGATTGTGAGCTGTTGGATCAGCAGTATCACGACCACTTCGTGAGCCACATGACCCGGTTGGTGTTGGGACTAAAGAAGCACACGTACCCTATATATAGCCCCCCTCCCGGACATGTTCAGCACTCAGTGTCTACTCATTGTAGTTCATTTTGGCAGTACATCCTAGAGCGGAGGCTGAAGGTGAACCCTCCCCTCGGTCGGATCCAAGCAGCGGCAAGGCGCTCTGATGATTAGCAACATCCCCAACACTTGTTCGGACGGTTGCAAATCATCAGAGACGTCTTGCCGCTGTTTGGATCGAATGCCGATTTGCCGTCTCACGACCACGCGATGATTTGCCGATTTGCCGGTCAGAGTGGCCACTGGAGAAGGTAGGCAACTTCGATCCGATGTGGTTCTGAAAGGGGCATGGTTAATTTAGGTTGGGCTGTATGACGGGGAAACCGTGTGTTTTGTTCCAATTTTTTCGAGCGCTTGAGAGCCGTTGGAGTTTTTAGAGCCAAAAATCAGTGTTTAGAGTTTTCTTCTGAGTTTTCATAACACAGTTACATAAAAGGTTTAATACATTATTACACATCACCAACAACACCCCCTATCTATTGTTGGGGTATAATTTTTTTCTTCGCGTATGTCGACCCTTTCTTCTGATTGCGCCGTAACCATGGAGAATCTTCATCATTTAACGGGATGCTTGGGTCAGCTTTCACTTTGAAGGGCGGAATTTCATGAAACTTATTGTAATCTTCTGACATGTCTGTCTTCTCCTCCACTCCCACGATGTTTCTTTTCCCTGAAAGAACTATGTGGCGCTTTGGCTCATCGTATGATGTATCAGCTTGCTTATCTTTTCTTTTTTTCGGTCTGGAAGACATGTCCTTCACATAGAAAACCTGAGCCACATCATTGGCTAGGACGAATGGCTCGGTGTGGTACCCAAGATTTTTGAGATCCACTGTAGTCATTCCGTACTGCGGGTCTATCTCTACCCCGCCTGACAGGTTGACCCATTTGCACTGAAACAAAGGGATCTTAAAATAAGGTCCATAGTCAAGTTCCCATATCTGCTGTATGCAACCATAATATGTGTCCTTTGTCCCATTGTCGTTTGTTGCATCAAAGCGGACACCACTGTTTTGGTTAGTGCTCTTTTTGTCTTGGGTGTCCGTGTAAAATGTATTCCCATTTATCTCGTACCCTTGGAAAGTCAATATAGTCGAAGATGGTGACTTGGCCAACAAGTATAGCTCTTCTCCAACAGTGGTGCTATTAATGAGATGTGTACGCAACCAACTGCCGAAAGTGTCTTCGTGTTTTCCTTTAATCCAGAAGTCGGTCTGCTCCGGGTATTTGGAGCGTAAAATATCCATGTGTTCCACGATATACGGAGCCACCAATCTGGAATTTTGTAGAACTGTGTAGTGTGCTCGAGTGAAAGAATGCCCGTCCATACTTGTTGTTGCTTTCTTTCCTAGCGTGCCTTTTCCACGCAGTCTCCCCTCATGGCGCGATTGAGGAACACCGATCGGCTTAAGATCAGGAATAAAGTCAACACAAAACTCAATGACCTCCTCTGTTCCATAGCCCTTGGACATGCTTCCTTCTGGCCTAGCACGGTTACGGACGTATTTCTTTAAGACTCCCATGAACCTCTCAAAGGGGAACATGTTGTGTAGAAATACAGGACCGAGAATGGAAATCTCTTGGACTAGGTGAACTATGAGGTGCGTCATAATATTGAAGAAGGATGGTGGAAACACCAACTCGAAGCTGACAAGACATTGGACCACATCCTTCTGTAAACTTGGTAGAGTTGCTGGATCGATTACCTTCTGAGAAATTGCATTGAGGAATGCACATAGCTTCACAATGGGTACTCGAACGTTTTCCGGTAGAAGCCCCCTCAATGCAACCGGAAGTAATTGTGTCATAATCACGTGGCAGTCATGAGACTTTAGGTTTTGGAACTTTTTCTCTGCCATGTTTATTATTCCCTTTATATTCGACGAGTAGCCAGACGGGACCTTGATACTGCTCAGGACTTGAAAAAAGATCTCCTTCTCTTCTTTGGTAAGAGCGTAGCTGGCAGTACCTTGATACTTCTCTGGATTCACGTTGTCTCCTTCGTGTATACGTTGCTGGTCCTGCCGTGCATCCGCTGTATCTTTCGTCTTCCCATACACGCCTAAGAAGTTTAGCAGGTTCACGCAAAGATTTTTCGTCACGTGCATCACGTCGATTGCAGAGCGAACCTCTAGCAATTTCCAATAGGGTAGGTCCCAAAATATAGATTTCTTCTTCCACATGGGTACGCGTTTGTCAGCGTCATTCGGAACAGATTGTCCGCCAGGACCCTTTCCAAAGATTACTTTTAAATCCTTGACCATGTCATATATAACATCACCAGTAGGGAGGGTAGGCTTCGTCCGGTGATCTGCCTCACCTTTGAAATGCTTGCCTTTCTTTCTTACGGGATGCTGTCTTGTAAGAAATCGACGATGCCCCAGGTACACATTCTTGTTACCTAAATATATACTGTCAGTCTGACCTAAACAGTGCGTGCATGCATTGTATCCCTTGTTTGACTGTCCTGAAATGTTACTAAGAGCAGGCCAATCATTGATGGTTACAAACAGCAACGCTCGTAGGTCAAATTCCTCCTGTTTGTACTCATCCCACACACGTACACCTTCTTCACGCCACAACTGTAAAAGTTCGTCAACTAATGGCCTCAGATACACATCAATGTCGTTGCCAGGTTGCTTCGGGCCTTGGATAAGCACTGGCATCATAATAAACTTTTGCTTCATGCACAACCAAGGAGGAAGGTTATAGATACATAGAGTCACGGGCCAGGTGCTATGACTGCTGCTCTGCTCACCAAACGGATTCAAGCCATCTGTACTTAGACCAAACCTTAAGTTCCTTGCGTCAGCTGCAAAATCTTTGAACTCACTGTCGATGTTTCTCCACTGCGACCCATCAGCGGGGTGTCTCAGCATCTCGTCTTCCTTACGGTCTTCTTTGTGCCATCGCAACAACTTGGCATGCTCTTTGTTTCGGAACAAACGTTTCAACCGTGGTATTATAGGAGCATACCACATCACCTTGGCAGGAACCCTCTTCCTGGGGCTCGGCTCGCCTCAACATCACCTGGGTCATCTCGCCTGATCTTATACCGCAATGCACCGCATATCGGGCATGCATTCAAATTCTCGTGCTCACCGCGGTAGAGGATGCAGTCATTGATGCATGCATGTATCTTCTGCACCTCTAATCCTAGAGGGCAGACAATCTTCTTTGCTTCGTACGTACTATGGGGCAATACGTTATCTCTTGGAAGCATCCTCTTTAATATTTTCAGCAAGTTTTCAAATCCCTTGTCAGATAGTCCATTCTGTGCCTTCCATTGCAGCAATTCCAGGGTGGTACCCAGCTTTTTCTGGCCATCTTCACAATTTGGGTACAACAATTTTTTGTGATCCTCTAACATGCGCTCCAACTTCGACCACTCGTTCTCACTTCCGCAGTTTATCTGTTCATCAATAATGACCCGACGAAGATCATCATCGGACTGATCATCAACAATGATCTCATGTTCAGGTTCGTCTTCCTCCATTGTAGTACCACCGTGTTCAGAGAACACAGGATAGTTGTCATCATCCTCTTCTTCATTGTCTTCCATTATAACCCCTCTTTCTCCGTGCTTGGTCCAACAAAAATAATTGGGCATGAAGCCTGCTCGCAACAGGTGGGAGTGGAGGGTTCTTGAGGAAGGGTAATTCCTCTTATTCTTACAGTCATCGCATGGACAAAATATAAAACCATTCTGCTTGTTTAACTCAGCCACACGGAGAAAATTATGCATGCCATCAATGAACTCGGGACAGCGTCGGTCACCGTACATCCATTCCCGGCTCATCTGCATTATACAAATATATCAAATAGAGATATGTGACAAAATTCATTAATACAACAGTTCACCACATTTAAACAAAAGTAGAGTAGCGACCAAATCTAATACATAGTTCTCATAAACATTCATTAATTGAAACTATGACACTATATATAACAAACAATTATACAAATAAGAAAATTATACAAGTAATAATTGTGCATCTAAATCATACAAACTAAGATTTTTTAAAATAAAAGATAAAAACAAGAGGCTCACCGAGGTGGTGTCGGTGACGGGGCGACGCGGGCGATCGACGGCGTGAGAAAGGGGACGGGACGACACTATAAAAAACCACAAATCATACTTTAATTTGAGCTCAAAATGCATATAAAACAAATGAAATCCCTAACTTACGCATTTCATCAAACACCTAGCTAGCACTACAAAAATCAAATGAGCTAAACTAGTAAGAAAATGAGCTAAACTTGAAATGCTGGAAGAGAGGATGAAGTTGCTAACCCTTGTATAGGTAGGTGCCACCAATCTTGACAAATGTTGGAGAAAAATGTGATGAACTCAAGATTGGGAGAGGAAAGAGAGAGCAAAAAATGGAGGTGAGCTCGAGCAGCAAAAATGGAGCTGGCTCGGGGGTGAAAGAAATATATAGGGAAATCTTTAGCACCGGTTTGTAACACAAACCGGTACTAAAGATGGGCCTTTAGTACCGGTTTGTGTTACAAACCGGTGCTAAAGGGTCTGGCCGTGGGGACCCCCACTGCAGCTGCCTGGCCCAACCCTTTTGCACCTGTGGCGCCCTGACCCGACTGCTATACAGTGATGCTGTGTGTCACCGGTTAAGCGATACAACCGGAGGTTACGGGTTTACCAATCCCCGGCCAAAACCTTTGGCAGGCGTTGCTCGGAATGGATCATCGGCAACGCAACACCCCGATTGATGCCTTAACACAGGCACAACTATCAATGCATAATAGAGAGATCAAGACTTGTGGAACAACTGGCACATCACAGACTCTACGACACAAATCATTATAGTTCAACTCTTAATATAGAGAAAGATAGCAAATTACAACCAGAGGTCACAG
Organism: Poa pratensis; assembly: GCA_947311845.1. Lineage (NCBI taxonomy): Eukaryota > Viridiplantae > Streptophyta > Magnoliopsida > Poales > Poaceae > Poa > Poa pratensis. The sequence goes on from CAMZMU010000037.1 coordinate 88,854,373, forward strand.
ACCCAACATTACAACATGCGGAAGCGAAATAAGTTGTTCTAAACAACAAGAACCAAATTATGGCCTAAGAGGCCTACAGATAAACATTCCAGCGCCAGCTGTTCCGGGATGTCCCAAGCTGCCACCTGGGAACCCCAGACTACTCGTCGACGTCCACAAAGAACCCACCTTCGAGGTCGGTGAAGTCCTCCTCTGAAACAAAACAAGCGACGTTGAGTTCGACGAACTCGCAAGATTAAATATAGAGCTTTAGCTCGATGAGGCTTTCAAAGTTTTATGGCTGTTTTGCATAAAGCTGATTTTATTTATGAAAACATAACTCCATGGCATCGACTAATCAGAGTATTTTCAAAAGGGCAAGAAGTAACTCTTTTCTTTTGATCACCTTTCTCATCATCAACCACCATCATCACTGTACCTGTTCTACAAAGGCACCTCCCCGAATCACCCTCGAGGAAGCTAACCTTGCATTCTTGAGTAGTACCTTTAGTACTCAGTTTTTAATCATTCCGTTCAAGTTTTCTATGATCTTATCGTCCTTTCCCAAGTTGTCCGTAACCGTGGACACGGCTTTTCGAAAAGATTTAACCCTGCAGGGGTGCACTGTGTTTAACCTTCGGTACCGTCCGGCTCATTGCCTGATCATTAGCTCTCTTCCGGGGAAAGCCGGCTGAGTGGGAGCGGTTACAACCTTTACCTTGCTTGAGACTAACCCAGGATCATCAGTGAGGACGGGACAGGTTCAGTGCCTCCAACACCCTGCCCCGTGGCCACTCATTTTCCTAAACACCACCATCCTCATCTCAGTCTTGGCCACCATCTCAACGCACGCGCAAATGGAGGCCCGAACTAGAGGACCCTGGCTAGCCCCGCACAAGTTAGTTGGTCGACGGGGGCTCCATATACCCCACCGAAAGGAAGCGTGCTCATCTTGGTTCAAGAGGTAAAGAACTCGCACCTAGGCGGCGAGAGTGAGACAAAACACCACAACCACAGTGGCCTCTCATCCCCACCTTTAAGCATTTTATCACCTGTCACCACAATTCCTCCACCATCATCCGAACATTTCAACCTCTGTTTCCAACATGAAATATCCATCGGACGACTAAGCATTTAACCAAGCATGGCTAAGCAACAACACAGCATAGTTAAGTAGCTCAGGCCAACAATACAAACCTATGGATAATAGGAGGGAAACAGGTAATGGCATCGGAAACTTAATGCAACTATAGGATACTCTAATCCAAGCAAATTGACATTTGGAACCGCATGCAATATTATAGTGGAGAAAATATCTGAGGAAAATAGGATAAGACATGCTCAGAGGGGGATTACGCTTGCCTTGTTGATATGAAAGGTAGTAAGAATCGTCGAAGAATTGTGGTTGCACCTCAACTCCTCGATCTACCGAAGCACAAACAACACCGGAAAAGAAACAACATAAATAAGACGAATACAAGTAGGTGCAATGCACACTCATGATGATATGACATTTTAATGTACTAAACTTATTATAAGCTATCTAGCAATTTTAAATGGGGTGTGAAAAGGATTACTTCAACTAGAGAAGGAAATTCCCCATATTTCACTTAATGATTCTACTAACTTCTAACAGTGCGGTACTGTATTTGTGATCAGAGATGCATGATATTGATGATTTCAGATAGTTCACCTTTTTCTGAGCATTTTGGTATAACAAACACAATTTTCTGACGAACCAATAAAAGTTATTGCATTTCTGAATTTCCCTTTAGATATGTCCTTTTGATAAGTTATTTTAAACAACAATAGAACTTATTTATACAACTTCGAAAGAAAGAGGTGAAATAGAAATTAAATTCGGTACTGCACTCCACCGGAATATCCAGTTTTTGCATGTCTCGGATTATCCGATGGACGGAAGAATTGCATTTTCACGTACTGATGTTACTCGGAAATTCCGACTGTACCGATTTCGGATTATCCGATCGTGTCACAGGACGGCGAGCGACAGCGGCGGTTCTCCACGGCTAAGGCGATTCGACGAACAGGACCGAGAGGGAGAGGATGGGGGTGTCCATTCGGACCGCAGGCTCACCCTGAGCTCGTAGGAGAAGACGGCGAGGTCGGAGGTGGACCACAGCGGCGGCGCAGAGCTCGACGGTGCTCAGCCGTTGTCGGGGAAGACGAGGACGGCGCGGTCGATTCCAGCTGTCCCGCGTCGATTCCTTGCTCGAGCGTGCAGAGGGCGACGAGGCGGAGCGTTTGCCCCAAACGGCGGTGCTCGGCGTGGACTACAACGGCGGGGAGTGGCGGTCAACTGCGGCGGCTAGGGTTCGCTCGTGGGGAGAGGAATGGGGAGAGAGGGGGCAGGTGAGCGAGTTGATAGGAAAGCAGAGTGGCCTCGGGGTGCTCTTCCCCATCACGGTGCGGCAGGAGGAGCACGGGCAGCGGCGGCGAGCTGGTGCGGTCGAGCTCGAGCTGCTCGGCGTCGGTCGCTACAGGAGGAAGATGAGGCACTTTTGCAAAGAACCCCCTGCCTTTCTTTGCTTATCACCACTAAGTCCTTTCCAGCTCTGGATTTAGTAAACAGCACTCATTTTTGAATTAATTAGGACACTTAAACATTTTAGAAAAATATGAGATTATTTGGCTAGCCTCTCCATATCGAGTAGAAGCTGCACAAAAATTGGGGCTTCAAAATAAAATGTTTTGAGCAACATTTGTTCAAAGGTTAGTATATGGCATATTTGCTAAATTTCAGAATGTTGCTCCTTTATTAATTTAAAAGCAACTGCAAAATATTGTTTTGAACTCTAGGAACTTCGTTGACAAATATAAGATGTCAAGTATTTTTGTTTTGCAAGCTTGAGTGCTTTCATTAATTTGGGATTTGTTAAAGCAAGTTTGGCATTTTGTTTTTAAATGATGCCAAACCAATTAGTGTGTTGTTTAGCAACTTAAAATGGATGCCATGATGCAATGAAACACAAAAGTGGAAATTTTACTCAGGTTTTTAGGTTCTCAAACTTTGGGCTGTTACAATTCTACCCCCCTTACAGGAATCTCGTCCCGAGATTCTTAGAGTAGGAAAGAGGGAAAAGGGGTTACGAGGTACTACACGATCTTCTCGCTTCAGGTGGCTTCTTTCTTGAAGAGGCTGATCAAGGGCATCACGAAGATCTTCATCGGCTTCACTTCGAGGTCACTATCAAAGTACACCATAGGAAAGAAGGAAACCTCTCCGGAAGGATGGGTCTTTGTAAAGATACAACGACCGAGTACCTCCTAGTAGAACTTAGGATGAGACTTCAAGCATCCCTTGATTTGACAGTTAGGAGACACATGCGTTTGACGGGAGATTGACAAGGAGTTTCCAGTTGGTAGACAACTGTTTCTCAAAGATTCAGAATATGAACTTTGCACAAGGCCTTGAATTTCTGAAGACGAATGTTAAACAAGATTCCAACAGATGAAGAGGCAACTTCTACCAAACAGCTTGAGTAGAACTTTCCTCACGGAGGAGCATTTCGGATCACAGGAGAAGGGTCGGGAAGATGGACATAGAGAACTTCAGAAACTCCGCAAACGTTAGTATCGAAAACAAAACTTCTTGATGTTCTAGACATCGGGTCAAGCTTCTTGAGGATCACCAACTACCGTTTCTGATTGAGATTTAGATCTGGTCAGGTGTAGAGATACTTCAGACTCCACATGGATGAATAGGAAGTCTTTGCACGGGATCTCAACAGATTACATTTGCTAGAAACCCAAGAGCTAGACTAGAATGTCTAACTCCAAAGGAGGAACGAGATTGCGGAACTCACGTATTAGCAACTGTCAGAAGACAATTTGCACCTACTTGGATTACTTGCAACGGAACACAATTGAGTCCTTGTTGGGAAACATCAAGGAAGACCTTGAAGTTCTTGGACTTCTCTTTCTGAAACAATTCAATCAGTGGCTTGGATGCATAAATGAAATTCTCAAGGAATGGAGGTAACAACATACCATTCCGAGGATATTCTGCACATGCATGATTGACTTGAGATGATTCCGAGGAAACTAGACAATTTACTTAGATTCACGGCGACATCTTTCAGCAATTGCACGTGAACCAGAGAAAGTCACTTCTAACTTCCAGAACACATACCTTGTGACGACACAAAGTTAGTTCTAACAAATTTCCAATGCTAACGCCCAATATCCAATATGAATCTCCTCAAACATGGAGAAAAATAAGAAGGTAGTTGATGGGCTCGACAACAAACTTATCCGGATACTCCAAGACGGTAGACTCATATTTCACCAGAACGGGGCATAAGTATTGGTCAGACTAACACATTCAGGTAGGTCAGTCTGAGTTTGATTTGACGATAGCCCAATTCAAAATCAAAAGATTTGGAGGTTAGCATATCCAACGAGGATATACCTCCTGGCTTCAACACGAACAGACTAGACATTCCTTTCGGGAGGAACTACATCGGATAGAGCTTTAGTCTTTTAACTCTCCAAGTTGTTTAAGCTCAACCGAATAATTCAGGACATCCAGCACGATTTTTTTTTTTGGAGAAAGGAGTTGTTCAGAGAACCAGCTTACTCATAAGCTCAACATCACGGTCAGGTGACAACCTGGCGATACTTCTGGAAGACCTACAGAATATCACGATCCACCGGTATGTCTTGAGTTCGAGAGAGAATCACGCCTTTCAAGGCAAAACGAGGTGGTCTTGGGAGCTTCGGCACGAACCTAACTCTTTGACCGAGGAAGGGCACCATAGGAAACGAACTTGGTAATACAGTCAAATTCATCTTATTGATCGGCTACCCACTCATGCTAAGAAGGACAATGGATGTCCCTGGATTTCCGCTCAGTAGGAACTTCTGAGAAGGTCCGATAGCCACATCATTGCTCATGACTTACATTCCCGAGTAACAAGTCACTTGGAAAACGGAGCGTAACAAAGTGTAAGAGCATCACTTCATCAAGAGGATCATGATACTTAGCACGATACCCTGATATCAAAGAGTGTGACACTCTAAGGTGGAACAGAACGAAAGCTAAACAAGGCCCTCATTCTGAAGATTACAATACTTTGACCTGGTCCGAGAAATGGACAAGGTACTGGAGTTTGTTTCTCCTAACAAAACGAAGTGGAAAGTCTGGACGGATCAGGAGAGTGACTTGCATCGGAACATACCAACGCACGATAAAACTTTACTGTCAAGAGACAGACCAAGGTCGGAAAGCAGATCAGAGTAAGAAACTTGCTCAGGAGAAATCCTAAGATGTTGAAGATGCACCGGTTATTACTCAGTTGTGATAACCATGCCCAAAAAGGAGAGATGCAGCAGAGTCACGAACATAGTTGGGGGATTCGCTAAGAGAATTCTGGTCATAACCCAGATGGTTCCAAGACAGAATCTCCAGCTATGGCAGAGTTAGAGTTACATAGTCATCCGAGGTGTGGTAAATGGTTGAACATTACCTCACGGATCAAAAACAAGGACTTGGGTAAAAGGGCAGCTTCATGTACCGGGATTCACAATTAGCATGAGGATCACATGGGTAACAACCCACATAATTCAACACACCAGAATCAAAGTACAATCAGGGACCTTCGGTTCAAGTCCTTGGGTTAGAACCCAGAGAAGGATTAAGTGATCAGACTCAGTAAGAATAACAGTGTTCAAACATCTGAGTTGATTTTGGATTGCAGCGCAGCGGGAGCAACCTGACACATAACACTAAAGGTAGAACCCAACCTCGTGATCCTCAAGTTTTGAGGTAACAGATGAGAAGTAAAACTTTTAACTCAAATCAAGGTAAGATTGCTCCGAGATTAGAGTGTAACCAGGTAAGGAGTAAAAAGAATCCTAAGATGGTTTTCACAACTCATTTTTAGGTTAAAAATATTTTTCACAAACACTAGACTCAACGTCGACCAGTAGAAGGGTTTCCTACAGGCAGTCCTGCTCTGATACCAACTTGTGGCGCCCCGACCCGACTGCTATACAGTGATGCTGTGTGTCACCGGTTAAGCGATACAACCGGAGGTTACGGGTTTACCAATCCCCGGCCAAAACGTTTGGCAGGCGTTGCTCGGAATGGATCATCGGCAACGCAACACCCCGATTGATGCCTTAACACAGGCACAACTATCAATGCATAATAGAGAGATCAAGACTTGTGGAACAACTGGCACATCACAGACTCTACGACACAAATCATTATAGTTCAACTCTTAATATAGAGAAAGATAGCAAATTACAACCAGAGGTCACAGACCCAACATTACAACATGCGGAAGTGAAATAAGTTGTTCTAAACAACAAGAACCAAATTATGGCCTAAGAGGCCTACAGATAAACATTCCAGCGCTAGCTGTTCCGGGATGTCCCAAGCTGCCACCTGGGAACCCCAGACTACTCGTCGACGTCCACAAAGAACCCACCTTCGAGGTCGGTGAAGTCCTCCTCTGAAACAAAACAAACGACGTTGAGTTCGACAAACTCGCAAGATTAAATATAGAGCTTTAGCTCGATGAGGCTTTCAAAGTTTTATGGCTGTTTTGCATAAATCTGATTTTATTTATGAAAACATAACTCCATGGCATCGACTAATCAGAGTATTTTCAAAAGGGGTAAGAAGTAACTCTTTTCTTTTGATCACCTTTCTCATCATCAACCACCAACATCACTGTACCTGTTCTACAAAGGCACGTCCCCGAATCACCCTCGAGGAAGCTAACCTTGCATTCTTGAGTAGTACCTTTAGTACTCAGTTTTTAATCATTCTGTTCAAGTTTTCTATGATCTTATCGTCCTTTCCGAAGTTGTCCGTAACCGTGGACACGGCTTTTCGAAAAGATTCAACCCTGCAGGGGTGCACTGTGTTTAACCTTCGGTACCGTCCGGCTCATTGCCTGATCATTAGCCCTCTTCTGGGGAAAGCCGGCTGAGTGGGAGCGGTTACAACCTTTACCTTGCTTGACACTAACCCAGGATCATTAGTGAGGACGGGACAGGTTCAGTGCCTCCAACACCCTGCCCCGTGGCCACTCATTTTCCTAAACACCACCATCCCCATCTCAGTCTTAGCCACCATCTCAACGCACGCGCAAATGGAAGCCTGAACTAGAGGACCCTGGCTAGCCCCGCACAAGTTAGTTGGTCGACGGGGGCTCCATATACCCCACCGAAAGGAAGAGCGCTCATCTTGGTTCAAGAGGTAAAGAACTCGCACCTAGGTGGCGAGAGTTAGACAAAACACCACAACCACAGTGGCCTCTCATCCCCACCTTTAAGCATTTTATCACCTGTCACCACAATTCCTCCACCATCATCCGAACATTTCAACCTCTGTTTCCATCATGAAATATCCATCGGACGACTAAGCATTTAACCAAGCATGGCTAAGCAACAACATAGCATAGTTAAGTAGCTCAGGCCAACAATACAAACCTATGGATAATAGGAGGGAAACAGGTAATGGCATCGGAAACTTAATGCAACTATAGGATACTCTAATCCAAGCAAATTGACATTTGGAACCGCATGCAATATTATAGTGGAGAAAATATTTGCGGAAAATAGGATAATACATGCTCAGAGGGGGGATTACGCTTGCCTTGTTGATATGAAAGGTAGTAAGAATCGTCGAAGAATTGTGGTTGCACCTCAACTCCTCGATCTACCGAAGCACAAACAACACCAGGAAAGAAACAACATAAATAACACGAATACAAGTAGGTGCAATGCACACTCATGATGATATGACATTTTAATGTACTAAACTTATTATAAGCAATCTAGCAATTTTAAATGGGGTGTGAAAAGGATTACTTCAACTAGAGAAGGAAATTCCCCATATTTCACTTAATGATTCTACTAACTTCTAACAGTGCGGTACTGTATTTGTGATCAAAGATGCATGATATTGATGATTTCAGATAGTTCACCTTTTTCTGAGCATTTTGGTATAACAAACACAATTTTCTGACGAACCAATAAAAGTTATTGCATTTCTGAATTTCCCTTTAGATATGTCGTTTTGATAAGTTATTTTAAACAACAATAGAACTTATTTATACAACTTCGAAAGAAAGAGGTGAAATAGAAATTAAATTCGGTACTGCACTCCACCGGAATATCCGGTTTTTGCATGTCTCGGATTATCCGATGGACGGAAGAATTGCATTTTCACGTACTGATGTAACTCAAAAATTCCGACTGTACCGATTTCGGATTATCCGATCATGTCACAGGACGGTGAGCGACAGCGGCGGTTCTCCACGGCTAAGGCGATTCGACGAACAGGACCGAGAGGGAGAGGATGGGGGTGTCCATTCGGACCGCAGGCTCACCCTGAGCTCGTAGGAGAAGACGGCGAGGTCGGAGGTGGACCACAGCGGCGGCGCAGAGCTCGACGGTGCTCAGCCGTTGTCGGGGAAGACGAGGACGGCGCGGTCGATTCCAGCTGTCCCGCGTCGATTCCTTGCTCGAGCGTGCAGAGGGCGACGAGGCGGAGCGTTTGCCCCAAACGGCGGTGCTCGGCGTGGACTACAACGGCGGGGAGTGGCGGTCAACTGCGGCGGCTAGGGTTCGCTCGTGGGGAGAGGAATGGGGAGAGAGGGGGCAGGTGAGCGAGTTGATAGGAAAGCAGAGTGGCCTCGGGGTGCTCTTCCCCATCACGGTGCGGCAGGAGGAGCACGGGCAGCGGCGGCGAGCTGGTGCGGTCGAGCTCGAGCTGCTCGGCGTCGGTCGCTACAGGAGGAAGATGAGGCACTTTTGCAAAGAACCCCCTGCCTTTCTTTGCTCATCACCACTAAGTCCTTTCCAGCTCTGGATTTAGTAAACAGCACTCATTTTTGAATTAATTAGGACACTTAAACATTTTAGAAAAATATGAGATTATTTGGCTAGCCTCTCCATATCGAGTAGAAGCTGCACAAAAATTGGGGCTTCAAAATAAAATGTTTTGAGCAACATTTGTTCAAAGGTTAGTATATGGCATATTTGCTAAATTTCAGAATGTTGCTCCTTTATTAATTTAAAAGCAACTGCAAAATATTGTTTTGAACTCTAGGAACTTCGTTGACAAATATAAGATGTCAAGTATTTTTGTTTTGCAAGCTTGAGTGCTTTCATTAATTTGGGATTTGTTAAAGCAAGTTTGGCATTTTGTTTTTAAATGATGCCAAACCAATTAGTGTGTTGTTTAGCAACTTAAAATGGATGCCATGATGCAATGAAACACAAAAGTGGAAATTTTACTCAGGTTTTTAGGTTCTCAAACTTTGGGCTGTTACAATTCTACCCCCCTTACAGGAATCTCGTCCCGAGATTCTTAGAGTAGGAAAGAGGGAAAAGGGGTTACGAGGTACTACACGATCTTCTCGCTTCAGGTGGCTTCTTTCTTGAAGAGGCTGATCAAGGGCATCACGAAGATCTTCATCGGCTTCACTTCGAGGTCACTATCAAAGTACACCATAGGAAAGAAGGAAACCTCTCCGGAAGGATGGGTCTTTGTAAAGATACAACGACCGAGTACCTCCTAGTAGAACTTAGGATGAGACTTCAAGCATCCCTTGATTTGACAGTTAGGAGACACATGCGTTTGACGGGAGATTGACAAGGAGTTTCCAGTTGGTAGACAACTGTTTCTCAAAGATTCAGAATATGAACTTTGCACAAGGCCTTGAATTTCTGAAGACGAATGTTAAACAAGATTCCAACAGATGAAGAGGCAACTTCTACCAAACAGCTTGAGTAGAACTTTCCTCACGGAGGAGCATTTCGGATCACAGGAGAAGGGTCGGGAAGATGGACATAGAGAACTTCAGAAACTCCGCAAACGTTAGTATCGAAAACAAAACTTCTTGATGTTCTAGACATCGGGTCAAGCTTCTTGAGGATCACCAACTACCGTTTCTGATTGAGATTTAGATCTGGTCAGGTGTAGAGATACTTCAGACTCCACATGGATGAATAGGAAGTCTTTGCACGGGATCTCAACAGATTACATTTGCTAGAAACCCAAGAGCTAGACTAGAATGTCTAACTCCAAAGGAGGAACGAGATTGCGGAACTCACGTATTAGCAACTGTCAGAAGACAATTTGCACCTACTTGGATTACTTGCAACGGAACACAATTGAGTCCTTGTTGGGAAACATCAAGGAAGACCTTGAAGTTCTTGGACTTCTCTTTCTGAAACAATTCAATCAGTGGCTTGGATGCATAAATGAAATTCTCAAGGAATGGAGGTAACAACATACCATTCCGAGGATATTCTGCACATGCATGATTGACTTGAGATGATTCCGAGGAAACTAGACAATTTACTTAGATTCACGGCGACATCTTTCAGCAATTGCACGTGAACCAGAGAAAGTCACTTCTAACTTCCAGAACACATACCTTGTGACGACACAAAGTTAGTTCTAACAAATTTCCAATGCTAACGCCCAATATCCAATATGAATCTCCTCAAACATGGAGAAAAATAAGAAGGTAGTTGATGGGCTCGACAACAAACTTATCCGGATACTCCAAGACGGTAGACTCATATTTCACCAGAACGGGGCATAAGTATTGGTCAGACTAACACATTCAGGTAGGTCAGTCTGAGTTTGATTTGACGATAGCCCAATTCAAAATCAAAAGATTTGGAGGTTAGCATATCCAACGAGGATATACCTCCTGGCTTCAACACGAACAGACTAGACATTCCTTTCGGGAGGAACTACATCGGATAGAGCTTTAGTCTTTTAACTCTCCAAGTTGTTTAAGCTCAACCGAATAATTCAGGACATCCAGCACGATTTTTTTTTTTGGAGAAAGGAGTTGTTCAGAGAACCAGCTTACTCATAAGCTCAACATCACGGTCAGGTGACAACCTGGCGATACTTCTGGAAGACCTACAGAATATCACGATCCACCGGTATGTCTTGAGTTCGAGAGAGAATCACGCCTTTCAAGGCAAAACGAGGTGGTCTTGGGAGCTTCGGCACGAACCTAACTCTTTGACCGAGGAAGGGCACCATAGGAAACGAACTTGGTAATACAGTCAAATTCATCTTATTGATCGGCTACCCACTCATGCTAAGAAGGACAATGGATGTCCCTGGATTTCCGCTCAGTAGGAACTTCTGAGAAGGTCCGATAGCCACATCATTGCTCATGACTTACATTCCCGAGTAACAAGTCACTTGGAAAACGGAGCGTAACAAAGTGTAAGAGCATCACTTCATCAAGAGGATCATGATACTTAGCACGATACCCTGATATCAAAGAGTGTGACACTCTAAGGTGGAACAGAACGAAAGCTAAACAAGGCCCTCATTCTGAAGATTACAATACTTTGACCTGGTCCGAGAAATGGACAAGGTACTGGAGTTTGTTTCTCCTAACAAAACGAAGTGGAAAGTCTGGACGGATCAGGAGAGTGACTTGCATCGGAACATACCAACGCACGATAAAACTTTACTGTCAAGAGACAGACCAAGGTCGGAAAGCAGATCAGAGTAAGAAACTTGCTCAGGAGAAATCCTAAGATGTTGAAGATGCACCGGTTATTACTCAGTTGTGATAACCATGCCCAAAAAGGAGAGATGCAGCAGAGTCACGAACATAGTTGGGGGATTCGCTAAGAGAATTCTGGTCATAACCCAGATGGTTCCAAGACAGAATCTCCAGCTATGGCAGAGTTAGAGTTACATAGTCATCCGAGGTGTGGTAAATGGTTGAACATTACCTCACGGATCAAAAACAAGGACTTGGGTAAAAGGGCAGCTTCATGTACCGGGATTCACAATTAGCATGAGGATCACATGGGTAACAACCCACATAATTCAACACACCAGAATCAAAGTACAATCAGGGACCTTCGGTTCAAGTCCTTGGGTTAGAACCCAGAGAAGGATTAAGTGATCAGACTCAGTAAGAATAACAGTGTTCAAACATCTGAGTTGATTTTGGATTGCAGCGCAGCGGGAGCAACCTGACACATAACACTAAAGGTAGAACCCAACCTCGTGATCCTCAAGTTTTGAGGTAACAGATGAGAAGTAAAACTTTTAACTCAAATCAAGGTAAGATTGCTCCGAGATTAGAGTGTAACCAGGTAAGGAGTAAAAAGAATCCTAAGATGGTTTTCACAACTCATTTTTAGGTTAAAAATATTTTTCACAAACACTAGACTCAACGTCGACCAGTAGAAGGGTTTCCTACAGGCAGTCCTGCTCTGATACCAACTTGTGGCGCCCCGACCCGACTGCTATACAGTGATGCTGTGTGTCACCGGTTAAGCGATACAACCGGAGGTTACGGGTTTACCAATCCCCGGCCAAAACGTTTGGCAGGCGTTGCTCGGAATGGATCATCGGCAACGCAACACCCCGATTGATGCCTTAACACAGGCACAACTATCAATGCATAATAGAGAGATCAAGACTTGTGGAACAACTGGCACATCACAGACTCTACGACACAAATCATTATAGTTCAACTCTTAATATAGAGAAAGATAGCAAATTACAACCAGAGGTCACAGACCCAACATTACAACATGCGGAAGTGAAATAAGTTGTTCTAAACAACAAGAACCAAATTATGGCCTAAGAGGCCTACAGATAAACATTCCAGCGCTAGCTGTTCCGGGATGTCCCAAGCTGCCACCTGGGAACCCCAGACTACTCGTCGACGTCCACAAAGAACCCACCTTCGAGGTCGGTGAAGTCCTCCTCTGAAACAAAACAAACGACGTTGAGTTCGACAAACTCGCAAGATTAAATATAGAGCTTTAGCTCGATGAGGCTTTCAAAGTTTTATGGCTGTTTTGCATAAATCTGATTTTATTTATGAAAACATAACTCCATGGCATCGACTAATCAGAGTATTTTCAAAAGGGGTAAGAAGTAACTCTTTTCTTTTGATCACCTTTCTCATCATCAACCACCAACATCACTGTACCTGTTCTACAAAGGCACGTCCCCGAATCACCCTCGAGGAAGCTAACCTTGCATTCTTGAGTAGTACCTTTAGTACTCAGTTTTTAATCATTCTGTTCAAGTTTTCTATGATCTTATCGTCCTTTCCGAAGTTGTCCGTAACCGTGGACACGGCTTTTCGAAAAGATTCAACCCTGCAGGGGTGCACTGTGTTTAACCTTCGGTACCGTCCGGCTCATTGCCTGATCATTAGCCCTCTTCTGGGGAAAGCCGGCTGAGTGGGAGCGGTTACAACCTTTACCTTGCTTGACACTAACCCAGGATCATTAGTGAGGACGGGACAGGTTCAGTGCCTCCAACACCCTGCCCCGTGGCCACTCATTTTCCTAAACACCACCATCCCCATCTCAGTCTTAGCCACCATCTCAACGCACGCGCAAATGGAAGCCTGAACTAGAGGACCCTGGCTAGCCCCGCACAAGTTAGTTGGTCGACGGGGGCTCCATATACCCCACCGAAAGGAAGAGCGCTCATCTTGGTTCAAGAGGTAAAGAACTCGCACCTAGGTGGCGAGAGTTAGACAAAACACCACAACCACAGTGGCCTCTCATCCCCACCTTTAAGCATTTTATCACCTGTCACCACAATTCCTCCACCATCATCCGAACATTTCAACCTCTGTTTCCATCATGAAATATCCATCGGACGACTAAGCATTTAACCAAGCATGGCTAAGCAACAACATAGCATAGTTAAGTAGCTCAGGCCAACAATACAAACCTATGGATAATAGGAGGGAAACAGGTAATGGCATCGGAAACTTAATGCAACTATAGGATACTCTAATCCAAGCAAATTGACATTTGGAACCGCATGCAATATTATAGTGGAGAAAATATTTGCGGAAAATAGGATAATACATGCTCAGAGGGGGGATTACGCTTGCCTTGTTGATATGAAAGGTAGTAAGAATCGTCGAAGAATTGTGGTTGCACCTCAACTCCTCGATCTACCGAAGCACAAACAACACCAGGAAAGAAACAACATAAATAACACGAATACAAGTAGGTGCAATGCACACTCATGATGATATGACATTTTAATGTACTAAACTTATTATAAGCAATCTAGCAATTTTAAATGGGGTGTGAAAAGGATTACTTCAACTAGAGAAGGAAATTCCCCATATTTCACTTAATGATTCTACTAACTTCTAACAGTGCGGTACTGTATTTGTGATCAAAGATGCATGATATTGATGATTTCAGATAGTTCACCTTTTTCTGAGCATTTTGGTATAACAAACACAATTTTCTGACGAACCAATAAAAGTTATTGCATTTCTGAATTTCCCTTTAGATATGTCGTTTTGATAAGTTATTTTAAACAACAATAGAACTTATTTATACAACTTCGAAAGAAAGAGGTGAAATAGAAATTAAATTCGGTACTGCACTCCACCGGAATATCCGGTTTTTGCATGTCTCGGATTATCCGATGGACGGAAGAATTGCATTTTCACGTACTGATGTAACTCAAAAATTCCGACTGTACCGATTTCGGATTATCCGATCATGTCACAGGACGGTGAGCGACAGCGGCGGTTCTCCACGGCTAAGGCGATTCGACGAACAGGACCGAGAGGGAGAGGATGGGGGTGTCCATTCGGACCGCAGGCTCACCCTGAGCTCGTAGGAGAAGACGGCGAGGTCGGAGGTGGACCACAGCGGCGGCGCGGAGCTCGACGGTGTTGTAACATCCCAGAATTATAATCAGTAATGTTATCCAAAAATGTGGGCCAACAAAAACTTTTGTTAAATTATATGTGTTTGTTATGCTTGTTGCTTGTGGTAATTATTTCTTGTTGCTTGTGTTGTTGTTTGCTTGAATTAACAATTTGAAATACAAAAACAAAAGTGGAAACAAGAAATAAATAGAAGTGGCAAGTGACACACAAAGAAATTAAACTTTCTTCCAAACAAAAATTCAGAAGAGTGGTATAGTAACCACTCTCATTTCATCCTTACTACTTATCTCTCTCAAATAATATTTTACACCTATTTTAAAATTCAAAAGTAAAAACAATTGAAATGAATCAAAATACCATAATTAAAACCCTATGAATAAAAATGATTCAAAACATTTTATTTTGCAAAGCCAAATTTTGTGGAGCTTCTACATGTTATGGGGAAGCCCCACAAATATTTGCAAATTTTACCAAATTGTTTAAGTGCTCCAATTAAATCCTAGGAAAGCTACTGGACTAAAAAGAAATAAAGAAAAAACAGAGAAAAGAGGAGGCAGGGGGTTTTCTTCAAAAAGGTCAGCCCCTACCTCTCTCCCTCGCCCCGACGCAGAGCGCCGTGTCGCCATGGCGCTCCTCGCCGTTTCCTGGCCGCCCAGGCCCCCCCTGCTCGCGTCCGCCCACGCCACCGTGCCTCTGCGGCCTCTGCACGCAGAGGAGAAGCACTTGAGCACGCCCCCTCGCCCCAATGCCGCCCTGTCCCCATTTTCTCCGCCGTGGGCAATCCGACGGCGCCGGCCAAATTAGAGCCCCTCGCTGCTCCTCGACACGCAAGGCTCGGGCCACGACCTTCTAGAACACGCCCGGACCCCCCCCCCCCGACACCTCTGCCTTGTGCTTCTTGCACGTGTCGCGGAGGAATCGAGAAATATCTCGCCGGAGGCGCCATGGACGCCGTCCGTGCGCTTCGTCCACGATACGCCGGCCCCTGCGCTATAAAACCACCCCGAGCCCCTCTGGACACTCCACACCATCCTCACTCCCTCTCCCCCACTCCAATTTCATCTGTGCACCGCCAGGAGGGCGTGCACGCTGCCGCCACTACCGCCGTCGAGGTCGACCATGGCCGCGACGCCACACCCTCTCCTTCTCTCCCCTCTGGCCCGTACTCTCTTCCTCATGGACACCGCACTCACCCGCCCTTGTTTCCCTTTGATTTGTGCACAGACGCGACCACAGGAGCTCGCCAGAATCCGTTGCCGTGGCCGTGGAAGTTCGACGCGTCGCCATCGCCGCTACACGCCATCCCAGCAAGTGCAACTCGCGCCACGACCTTCCCCGAGTCTCCGCCGTCGATTCGCGTCATCGCCGCCGTCTGCCGTGCCCTCTAGGTGAGGTTTCCGTGCACCTCGCCGTCGCCGGAGCCTCGGCGCCGCCCAGAAATGGTCGTCGCCGTTGTCTTTGAACACGAGCCGTTGGATCTAAATCCAACGGCAGCGTAACGCTTCGCTGTAGCTAGCCGCTGACGGGCTGAGCCCACCCGTCAGCATTTTAATCATTTCCCCGCGTGCGCTGAGTCACTGACGGGTGGACCCCACCTGTCAGATTTCTCAACATTATCCAAATAGAGGAATTTCCTAATTTAAATTTCCAGAGAATTTCAGTACTGGACCCAACTTTAAAAATCCATATCTCAAGATCTAGACATCCAAATAAATCAAATCCAATTGATCTGGAAAGCTTATGTAAATATTTAACCAACCCAAGTCGATTAAATTCATTTAGATAAATAATAAAAATGTATTATTAAAAATACTACAGAAGGTTTAAATTCTAAACTTGTTTGTTTCTGATACTCTGTTAGTCCAAATAATTCCAAACCAATTTTGTTAGCTTAGTACTACCATGTATTAGCTTCCCTAATTTTGGTAGAATTATTTGTGCAGTAGTAATTGTTTAGTATAAAGTTGAAGTTTGAACACCCTTCTGAACTAAAACATTTATAGATGTTTAATGGTTAACCCAAATGAATTAGGACCAATTTTGTTAGATCACATTTAGTCAGTTTAGTTACCCCTAAAAGGATTTAATTTTTGAATAAAATTAACTTGAGTTGTAGCAAAAACTTGATTAATGACTACTGGATTAAAACAATTGTGTAGGGAGTTTGGTAACTCCAATTAATCCAAATCAAATTGGGTTGTCTTCTACACATCAGTAGCTTTCTATAGAAATTTAGTTTGTATTTTTGTGACCAACAGAACTCAAGTTATGCAATTAAACATGTTCAACAAGTTTCTGCCATAATTTAGACATAATAAATAATGTTTAATTCAATTAAATTGAAACCAAATTGTATTGTTTGATGTATGCAGTAGCTATTTGAGATTTAGTATTGTATGTTATGATGTTGCTTGAGTAGTTTAGTGATTGTTTGCATTTGTTTGTTTATTAATTAGACGAGAACGCTGTCGGATTTATCGAGGAAGGAGAGTTTGTTGAATCTGAAGATCAAGACCAAGGCCACTTTGCCGAGCAAGGCAAGCTATTCCCTGAGCTTGCACCTAAATACATATGCATCTACTTTGATCAAATGATTTACTCTTAAGGCAATGGTTTACAAAACCTTTTCAAAAAGTATATGGATATTATTTTGCCACCCTATGTAGAAATATAAGGTAGTTTATATAAAACTATAGGATGGGAAACAATGTTGTTTATTCAAAACTCCTTTGAAAATACTTGTGTGTTATGGAATGCCGAGATGTCGGTGTTGAAGTGGAGAAATGGAGAATGGTGATGTTTATGAAAAATGCACAGTGTCCTAGTACTATGACGACCAATCTTACCCTGTGCGACCACATTTACCCCCATATGGGAACAGGGCTTAGTCATGTAGTTTGCTCTTATTAGTATGGGATACCTCATCGACGGAGATCACTCCGTTATGCATGAGGGGATGGTCCGAGGACCTACCCCCTGACCCGGGTCCTCACACAAGTTGGTGGGGAGGATAGAAGGTTCCACCATAAACCGCCGGACAAAACTATGAGTCCTCACACTTAGGGTTTCTGACGGGAAACTGGACTGAGTGTCGATGGAAAGTGTCATATGGGAAGGATCCTATACTAGCATGAGCAAATGAGAAGCTATGGTCGGTGGCTCAACTTCGCATACACCTGGTATGGCGGGACGTGGCTGACACGATGAGTTACCGGATGGATGTGGGCTAAAAGCGTGCTACCTCTGCAGAGGGTTAAAACTATTCGAATAGCCGAGTCCTCGGATATGGACAGTTGGGAGGCTGTCCTAAGACCATGTGCAAGTTTTTGAAAGACTTTGAGTTTTAAAAAGAAAATGAAGTGGAGAATGTTCCTTACACCTATACCAACGGATCGGTATGAGGTTGTTGGAGGAAGTGGACCATGACGGGCTATGGTCGGAAAAAGGAGGAGTTTTGGAGAAACAGATAAAATGGTGATTTCTTTAAAAGATAGTTATAAAACTCTTCTTACCTTTTTCAATAAAGATATAGAGATGTTTTAAAAAATAAAAGTTGAAATTAAAATAAAACTAGTGCATACTCATGTTGGGGTAGTTTGCGAGTACATTCAAATGTACTCATATTGGTTTCGTCCCTGGCTATTGACCTAGCCAGACTACGAGGAGGAGCACTACGCCGAGCAGGAGTATGGCGACTTCTACGCGAACTAAGGATCTCCACAAGTCAGCTGCCTGTCGGGTTTCGTTAGATATGATGTCTACTACGCCGTAGCTTCCGCTGATATTTTGGTTTGGCCCATGAAGGCACCTATGTAAGACTTGGTCTAAATGACCATTTATGTAAGACTTTTAATTCGGTATTGTAATGGATGTAAACTTTGGTATCCAATTCGGATTATGTGCAACGACAGACTGATCACGGGATCGTTGTGTTAAGCATAATCGGGTATTTCGGACAGCTAGTCCGGGGTCCCCACAGACTTGGTATCAGAGCCATCCTGACTTTAGGAAACCTTAGTTAGCATGGTCGTTAGACAAATGTTACAAAAGATTAATTTCTAAAAAAAGGAGTGAAGTATTTTCGAAAACTGCTTATCTCCAATCCTCTTACTTATGCAAAATTTTACTCTCATTAAAATACATTTTCCCTGTATCCTTAAAATTTTGCACACTTCTCATTAAGCTTAAAAATTCGACTCACTTGTTGCCTCACTACATTTAAAATTTTGATACACTTGTCACCTCACTAACTTAAAATTTTGTTAAAAATTGTAGATGGCACTCCATTGGACCGAGTTCGTTCAGCTTGAGAAGGACAGCAAGCTGACGTTCGAGAGGGACTTGTTCGAGTTGAGCAAGCTGTTAGGTCGCCCCGCTCCAGAGTTCAAAGGAGCTCAGGTTGACGTTCACGGAGTCGGGAGACTGAGTTGGCTCATCGAGTCGTCAGTTCGCAGGAACATCAAGTCCCCCAGTTCCAGGACGATCATCTTCACCACCAAGGCTTCTATCTGGGTTGACGGTCTCTGTACTGCCGCACAGAGGTTGCTAGCCCGACTTTGTGAGGAGCACAAGACGGAGTTGGCAAACTCCCGTTTCCGGTTCTACGGGAGGCGCAACAGCGACGGACACCCTACTCCTACCCTTTACCACCCGATGTTTGGGAGCTACATCCTGGACATGGAGCTCTTACTTCATACACCCAGGATGATCTGATGCGCACTAAGTTCAGCTTCACTTTGATCGCATCTCGCTTGTTGAGATTCGCGAGAATGAGGAGAAGCTGCTGGAGGAGAAGGTCGCTCTTCTCACGAAGAGGGCCCAGCTGAGGAGGACCATCGTGAAGCTCCGCAAGAAGGTGGCAGAGCAGGACCAGCTGATCGAGGAGCTAGAGCACCATACTGACGAGATGGAGGAGGAGGGCGAGGATCTCCGCAAGGAGAACAACGCTTTCCTCAGTGACGATGATGACTTCGTGGAGGAGATGGATTATGATCAGGAGGACGACGATGAGGAGTTAGTTGACGAGGAGGAGGAGCCACTCGAGGCAGTACTCGAGGACGAGGAGGAGGAGCCACTCGAGGCAGTTCTCGAGGACGAGGAGGAGGATCCCGAGGAGCCACCCTACCAGTCAGATGCTGACGTGTTAGAGCTGGAGGTTCCACCTCAGTAGGCGAGTGACTTGATCACTACCGCAGGATTAGGTTGACCCCCTATCGCTAGTCGAGTCGAAGTAGTGGTTCTTTTGGAAACCAGATGTTATGTATCTTAGATGTAGGGTGATGTTGTAAGCTTGATGTTGTAAGCTTGATGTTGTTGTGAACTCCTTGATGTGATGTTTGTAATATAAGTATGTTTGTCTTGTTTGATCTGTGTGAAATATTTTCATATAATCCTTAAATTAATCAACCACTTGCGAAATCGTCTTTTCCCTTAGTCGAACTTTTTTGCCTTGCCTCTTATACCCGGTGTGCTTCAGGATGCCGCCCCGTCGTGCGGAAGGAAGCACCACCACCACCGGACCCAACCCCCGCCCAACTTCTCGCGCTTATCATGGAGGAACGTGCCCGGAGAGCGCCAAGCTCATCTCGCGCCCTACAGCAACTCGCAGCCGCTTATAACAACAACAACAACAACAACAACAACAACAACAACAACAACAACAACAACAATGGTGGCAATGGCAATGGCGATGGAAACCAGCGATCCACCTTAGGCGATTTCCAGAAGACCAACCCACCTACCTATTCCAAGGGACTTCACCCACTGGAAGCCGATGATTGGCTTCGCACCATCGACAACAATCTGGAAGTTGCTGCTGTGGGAGAAAATGAGAAAGTGTTGTATGCAACCCACTATCTCGCTGGACCTGCACGAGCTTGGTGGGAAACTACCAAGGCTCTCCAGCAAGCTGGTCATGTTATCAACTGGGCTGAGTTCCAGGAGAAGTTCCGCAAGAAGCATATTCCCAGCGGACTTATTGAGAGGAAGAAGGATGAGTTCCGCAAGCTGAGGCAGGGAAGTAAGATGTGGTCGGTTATCTGGATGAGTTTACCGACTTATCTCGGTATGCTCCTGATGACACCGACAAGAAGAAGAAGATGGAGCGTTTCATGAGTGGACTTCATGATGAACTGCAGTGTGCTCTGGTTATCCATGACTTCTATGATCTGGAGTCACTTGTGGACAAAGCCATCCAGCTGGAGACCAAGCGCAAGTCTATGTATGAAGGTCGCAAGAGGAGGATGAATGCTCAGGAAGGTTCGAGCAGCCAGAAGCCTCGTATCTTTCAGCAAAACCCCAGGCCTGCTTATCGTCCACCCCAAGCTCCACGCCCCAATTTCCCTAACCGCCCAAACAACTTCAACCGCCCCAATGACAATAACCGTCCCGGAGGAAACTTCAACAACTTCACCCGCAATGCCAATGTTGTCTGCTTTGAATGCGGCAACAAGGGTCACTACTCCAGAGAATGCCCCAATCCCAAGAGGAATGTTCAGCGCCCCAATGCGCCGGCACCGAACAATGGTCAAGGCCGCAATGGAAATGGCAAGAATGCCGCACCCCGCGGAAATGCTGCTGTTGCCAAGGGTCGTCTGCACCACATCAATGCTGAAGAAGCTCAGGATGCGCCAGATGTTGTGCTGGGTACGTTCCTTGTCAACTCAGTACCTGCAACTGTTCTGTTTGATTCTGGTGCTACCCATTCATTTGTTACCCAAGAATTTGTTGCTAAGGGAGGTTTAGTCGAGAGCCTCTTACCCAAACCCATGGTCATCCAAATCCCAGAATCCACCGTAGAGACCAAGATGTTTTGCTCCGATGTACCCCTTGAGATCAAAGGAGAAAAGTTTCCAGTTAACTTAATTGTTCTGGGAACCCAAGGCATCGATGTTATACTCGGTATGAATTGGTTAGCCAAGTACCATGGTCGAATTGACTGTGCCAGAAGAGCTGTATCCATCACCACCGACAAAGAAGTAGAAGTGGAGTATGTGTCTGAAACCAGTCATTCTCACCCAGGCTGCCATGAGAGCATAGCTCGACCCCCCTAGATGAGATCCGTGTTGTTCACCTTTCGATGTTTTCCCTGAAGAATTGCCTGGTATGCCGCCAGACCGGGATTGAGTTCATAATTGAGCTTATCCCAGGAACAGCCCCTATATCCCAAAGACCTTATCGGATGAATCCGGAAGAACTGGTTGAGTTGAAGAAGCAGTTGGCAGATATGCTCAGCAAAGGACTTGTTCGCCCAAGCGCTTCACCTTGGGGATCACCCATTATTTTTGTGGACAAGAGAGACGGTACCACACGCCTGTGTGTGGATTATCGCAAGCTGAATGACGTGACCATTAAAAACAAGTACCCTCTTCCCAAGATCGAGGATCTGTTCGATCAAATGAACGGAGCCCGAGTCTTTTCCAAGATCGATCTTCGGACAGGATACCATCAGTTGAAGATCCGAGAGACAGACATTCCCAAGACCGCCTTCACCACTCGTTACGGTTTGTTTGAATACACCGTGATGTCTTTTGGTCTGACCAATGCCCCAGCCTATTTCATGAATCTCATGAACAAGATTTTCATGGAGTACCTCGACAAGTTCGTGGTAGTTTTCCTTGATGACATCCTTATTTATTCCAAGACCGAAGAAGAGCATGCTGAACACCTGCGTCTAGTTTTGGAGACCTCCGAGAGCACCAGCTGTATGCCAAGCTTAGCAAGTGTGAGTTTTGGCTCAGTGAAGTGGCATTTCTCGGACATGTTGTATCTGCCGGAGGAATTTCTGTGACCCGAGAAGATCCAAGCCATTGTTGACTGGTTAGCCCCAACCAGTGTGACTGAAATCCGAAGCTTTCTCGGACTCGCCGGTTATTACCGCAAGTTCGTTGAAGGATTTTCCAGTATAGCCAAACCCATGACCCAACTGTTGAAGAAGGACAAGAAATTTGAATGGACTCAGAAGTGTGAAGATAGTTTCCAAGAACTGAAGAAGAGACTAACCTCAGCCCCAATTTTGATTATGCCAGACGTCACCAAGAGTTTCGACGTGTATTGCGATGCATCACGCCTCGGACTTGGTTGCGTTCTGATGCAAGAAGGCAAAGTTGTGTCGTATCTGTCCCGGCAGTTGCGACCGCATGAAGAGAATTACCCAACCCATGACCTGGAGTTAGCTGCTGTTGTTCTTGCTCTTAAAACGTGGCGTCCCTATCTTGCGGGACATCGCTGTGAGATCTATACAGATCATAAGCTTGAAGTATATTTTCACCCAGAAGAGTTGAACCTGCGACAGAGGAGATGGATGGAATTAATCAAGGATTATGATATTGGAATCCATTATCACCCGGAAAGGCTAATGTAGTTGCCGATGCCCTTAGTCGCAAACCTGCACCCTGAATGCCTTGATCCAAGCCGAACAGCCAGCCTTGTTCAAAGAGTTCAAAGATTTTGGACTAGAACTTGTTAGCCATGGTTATCTCGCCAATTTAGAGTTAACCCCAACCCTGATGGATCAAATCAAAGAAGCCCAAAAAGGTCATGAAAGCATTGAAGGAATTAGAAGAAGATTTCCCTCGGCAAAGCACCCGGTTTTACCGAAGATGCTGAAGGAGTGCTGAAATTCAATGACCGTATCTGTGTGCCCAATGTCACGGAACTTAAGGAGTTAATCCTGAAGGAGGCCCATGAGACCCCTTATTCAATCCACCCCGGCGGAACCAAAATGTACCAAGACCTTCGAGAAAGATTTTGGTGGCATGGAATGAAGCGAGAGATTGGTTCTTTCGTAGCCAAGTGTGACATCTGTCAGCGAGTCAAGGCTGAACATCAGCGACCCGCTGGATTGCTTCAACCTTTGAAAATTCCCGAGTGGAAGTGGGATGAGATTGGAATGGATTTTATTACCGGACTTCCAAGATCCAACCGAGGCCATGATTCAATCTGGGTCATCGTTGATCGACTGACCAAGGTTGCCCATTTTATTCCTGTCAAGACCACCATACCGGAGCTCAGTTAGCAGACCTGTATATTTCCAGAATAGTAGCCTGCATGGTGTGCCTAAGAAGATTGTATCTGATAGAGGCACGCAATTCACCTCAAGATTCTGGAAATCCCTTCATGAAGCCCTCGGAACCAAGTTAGCATTTAGCACAGCTTATCATCCCCAGACCGATGGCCAAACTGACGAGTGAACCAGATATTGGAGGACATGCTTCGCGCATGTGTTCTATCCTATGGTTCCAAGTGGGAAGATTGTCTTCCGTTTGCAGAGTTCTCGTACAACAACAGTTATCAGTCAGTCTGCAAATGGCCCCTTTTGAAGCCCTTTACGGCAAGAAGTGTCGTACACCCCTGAATTGGTCCGATACCGGAGAAGCAAATTGTTCGGACCAGATACCCTCCGTGAAGCTGAAGAGCAAGTTCAGCTTATTCGTGAACGCCTCAAAACTGCCCAATCCCGTCAGAAGAGTTACGCTGACACCAAGCGCCGTGACTCACTTCAGTGTCGGAGATTATGTTATCTCCGAGTGACACCCCTTAAAGGAATGCAGCGTTTCCATGTCAAAGGAAAATTAGCGCCAAGGTATATTGGACCCTTCAAGATCATTGCTCGTCGAGGAGAAGTATCCTATCAGCTGGAGTTGCCCCGGAGTTAGGAGATTATCATGATGTCTTCCACATTTCCTTGCTCCGGAAGTGTCTTGAAGTTCCTGACCAGCCTGATGTTTTCAAAAACATCGACCACCTCTCCATCGACCTGAACCAAGACCTGACTTATCGTGAGAGACCCCTCAAGATTCTCGAAGAAGATGTTCGTGTTACCCGAAGGCGCGCGATCAAGTTCTACAAAGTCCAGTGGACTAACCACTCTGAAGAAGAAGCAACTTGGGAACGCGAAGATTATCTTAGGAGCGAATTCCCAACCTCTTTAGTACCCAGCCTAGCAAATCTCGGGACGAGATTTATTTTAAGGGGGGAAGGATCTGTAACATCCCAAATTATAATCAGTAATGTTATCCAAAAATGTGGGCCAACAAAAACTTTTGTTAATTATATGTGTTGTTATGCTTGTTGCTTGTGGTAATTATTTCTTGTTGCTTGTGTTGTTGTTTGCTTGAATTAACAATTTGAAATACAAAAACAAAAGTGGAAACAAGAAATAAATAGAAGTGGCAAGTGACACACAAAGAAATTAAACTTTCTTCCAAACAAAAATTCAGAGGAGTGGTATAGTAACCACTCTCATTTCATCCTTACTACTTATCTCTCTCAAATAATATTTTACACCTATTTTAAAATTCAAAAGTAAAAACAATTGAAATAATCAAAATACCATAATTAAAACCCTATGAAAAAAATGATTCAAAACATTTTATTTTGCAAAGCCAAATTTTGTGGAGCTTCTACATGTTATGGGGAAGCCCCACAAATATTTGCAAATTTTACCAAATTGTTTAAGTGCTCCAATTAAATCCTAGGAAAGCTACTGGACTAAAAAGAAATAAAGAAAAAACAGAGAAAAGAGGAGGCAGGGGGTTTTCTTCAAAAAGGTCATCCCCTACCTCTCTCCCTCGCCCCGACGCAGAGCGCCGTGTCGCCATGGCGCTCGCCCCTGCTCGCGTCCGCCCACGCCACCGTGCCTCTGCAGCCTCTGCACGCAGAGGAGAAGCACTCGAGCACGCCCCCTCGCCCCAATGCCGCCCTGTCCCCATTTTCTCCGCTGCTCCTCGACACGCAAGGCTCGGGCCACGACCTTCTAGAACACGCCCGGACCCCCCCCACCCCCCCCCCGACACCTCTGCCTTGAGCTTCTTGCACGCGTCGCGGAGGAATCGAGAAATATCTCGCCGGAGGCGCCATGGACGCCGTCCGTGCGCTTCGTCCACGATACGCCGGCCCCTGCGCTATAAAACCACCCCGAGCCCCTCTGGACACTCCACACCATCCTCACTCCCTCTCGCCCGCTCCAATTTCATCTGTGCACCACCAGGAGGGCGTGCACGCTGCCGCCACTGCCGCCGTCGAGGTCGACCATGGCCGCGACGCCACACCCTCTCCTTCTCTCCCCTCTGGCCCGTACTCTCTTCCTCATGGACACTGCACTCACCCGCCCTTGTTTCCCTTTGATTCGTGCACAGACGCGACCGCAGGAGCTCGTCGGAATCCGTTGCCGTGGCCGTCGAAGTTCGACGCGTCGCCATCGCCGCTACACGCCGTCCCAGCAAGTGCAACTCGCGCCACGACCTTCCCTGAGCCTCCGCCGTCGATTCGCGTCATCGCCGCCGTCTGCCGTGCCCTCTAGGTGAGGTTTCCGTGCACCTCGCCGTCGCCGGAGCCTCGGCGCCGCCCAGAAATGGTCGTCGCCGTTGTCTTTGAACACGAGCCGTTGGATCTAAATCCAACGGCAGCGTAACGCTTCGCTGTAGCTAGCCGCTGACGGGCTGACCCCACCCGTCAGAATTTTAATCATTTCCCCGCGTGCGCTGAGTCACTGACGGGTGGACCCCACCCGTCAGATTTCTCAACATTATCCAAATAGAGGAATTTCCTAATTTAAATTTCCAGAGAATTTCAGTACTGGACCCAACTTTAAAAATCGATATCTCAAGATCTAGACATCCAAATAAATCAAATCCAATTGATCTGGAAATCTTATGAAAATATTTAACCAACCCAAGTGTATTAAATTCATTTAGATAAATAATAAAAATGTATTATTAAAAATACTACAGAAGGTTTAAATTCTAAACTTGTTTGTTTCTGATACTCTGTTAGTCCAAATAATTCCAAACGAATTTTGTTAGCTTAGTACTGCCATGTATTAGCTTCCCTAATTTTGGTAGAATTATTTATGCAGTAGTAATTGTTTAGTATAAAGTTGAAGTTTGAACACCCTTCTGAACTAAAACATTTATAGATGTTTAATGGTTAACCCAAATGAATTAGGACCAATTTTGTTAGGTCATATTTAGTTAAGGTTAGTTACTCCTAAAAGGATTTAATTTTTGAATAACATTAACTTGAGTTGTAGCAAAAACTTGATTAATGACTCACTGGATTAAAACAATTGTGTAGGGAGTTTGGTAACTCCAATTAATCCAAATCAAATTGGGTTGTCTTCTACACATCAGTAGCTTTCTATAGAAATTTAGTGTGTATTTTTGTGACCAACAGAACTCAAGTTATGCAATTAAACATGTTCAACAAGTTTCTGCCATAATTTAGACATAATGAAATAATGTTTAATTCAATTAAATTGAAACCAAATTGTATTGTTTGATGTATGCAGTGGCTATTTAGAGCATTTAGGATTGTAATGTTATGATGTTGCTTGAGTAGTTTAGTGATTGTTTGCATTTGTTTGTTTATTAATTAGACGAGAACGCTGTCGGATTTATCGAGGAAGGAGAGTTTGTTGAATCTGAAGATCAATACCAAGGCCACTTTGCCGAGCAAGGCAAGCTATTCCCTGAGCTTGCACCTAAATACATATGCATCTACTTTGATCAAATGATTTACTCTTAAGGCATTGGTTTACAAAACCTTTTCAAAAAGTATATGGATATTATTTTGCCACCCTATGTAGAAATATAAGGTAGTTTATATAAAACTATAGGATGGGAAACAATGTTGATTATTCAAAACTCCTTTGAAAATACTTGTGTTGTTACGGAATGCCGAGATGTCGGTGTTGAAGTGGAGAAATGGAGAATGGTGATGTTTATGAAAAATGCACAGTGTCCTAGTACTATGACGACCAATCTTACCCTGTGCGACCACATTTACCCCCATATGGGAACATGGCTTAGTCATGTAGTTTGCTCTTATTAGTATGGGATACCTCATCGACGGAGATCACTCCGTTATGCATGAGGGGATGGTCCGAGGACCTACCCCCTGACCCGGGTCCTCACACAAGTTGGTGGGGAGGATAGAAGGTTCCACCATAAACCGCCGGACAAAACTATGAGTCCTCACACTTAGGGTTTCTGACGGGAAACTGGACTGAGTGTCGATGGAAAGTGTCATATGGGAAGGATCCTATACTAGCATGAGCAAATGAGAGGCTATGGTCGGTGGCTCAACTCCGCATACACCTGGTATGGCGGGACGTGGCTGACACGATGAGTTACCGGATGGGTGTGGGCTAAAAGCGTGCTACCTCTGCAGAGGGTTAAAACTATTCGAATAGCCGAGTCCTCGGATATGGACAGTTGGGAGGCTGTCCTAAGACCATGTGCAAGTTTTTGAAAGACTTTGAGTTTTAAAAAGAAAATGAAGTGGAGAATGTTCCTTACACCTATACCAACAGATCGGTATGAGGTTGTTGGAGGAAGTGGACCATGACGGGCTATGGTCGGAAAAAGGAGGAGTTTTGGAGAAACAGATAAAATGGTGATTTCTTTAAAAGATAGTTATAAAACTCTTCTTACCTTTTTCAATAAAGATATAGAGATGTTTTAAACAAATAAAAGTTGGAAATTAAAATAAAACTAGTGCATACTCATGTTGGGGTAGTTTGCGAGTACATTCAAATGTACTCATATTGGTTTCGTCCCTGGCTATTGACCTAGCCAGACTACGAGGAGGAGCACTACGCCGAGCAGGAGTATGGCGACTTCTACGCGAACTAAGGATCTCCACAAGTCAGCTGCCTGTCGGGTCGTTTTCGTTAGGATTCGATGTCTACTACGCCGTAGCTTCCGCTGATATTTTGGTTTGGCCCATGAAGGCACCTATGTAAGACTTGGTCTAAATGACCATTTATGTAAGACTTAATTCGGTATTGTAATGGATGTAAACTTTGGTATTCAATTCGGATTATGTGAAACGACAGACTGATCACGGGATCGTTGTGTTAAGCATAATCGGGTATTTCGGACAGCTAGTCCGGGGTCCCCACAGGTGCTCAGCCGTTGTCGGGGAAGACGAGGACGGCGCGGTCGATTCCAGCTGTCCCGCGTCGATTCCTTGCTCGAGCGTGGAGAGGGCGACGAGGCGGAGCGTTTGCCCCAAACGGCGGTGCTCGGCGTGGACTACAGCGGCGGGGAGCGGCGGTCAACTGCGGCGGCTAGGGTTCGCTCGTGGGGAGAGGAATGCATGGGGAGAGAGGGGGCAGGTGAGCGAGTGGATAGGAAAGCAGAGTGGCCTCGGGGTGCTCTTCCCCATCACGGCACGGCAGGAGGAGCACGGGCAGCGGCGGCGAGCTGGTGCGGTCGAGCTCGAGCTGCTCGGCGTCGGTCGCTACAGGAGGAAGACGAGGCACTTTTACAAAGAACCCCCTGCCTTTCTTCGCTCATCACCACTAAGTCCTTTCCAGCTCTGGATTTAGTAAACAACACTCATTTTTGAATTAATTGGGACACTTAAACATTTTAGAAAAATATGAGATTATTTGGGTAGCCTCTCCATATCGAGTAGAAGCTGCACAAAAATTGGGGCTTCAAAATAAAATGTTTTGAGCAACATTTGTTCAAAGGTTAGTATATGGCATATTTGCTAAATTTCAGAATGTTGCTCCTTTATTAATTTAAAAGCAACTGCAAAATATTGTTTTGAACTCTAGGAACTTCCTTGACAAATATAAGATGTCAAGTATTTTTGTTTTGCAAGTTTGAGTGCTTTCATTAATTTGGGATTTGTTAAAGCAAGTTTGGCATTTTGTTTTTAAATGATGCCAAACCAATTAGTGTGTTGTTTAGCAACTTAAAATGGATGCCATGATGCAATGAAACACAAAAGTGGAAATTTTACTCGGGTTTTTAGGTTCTCAAACTTTGGGCTATTACAGCACCGGTTGGTGATACCAACCGGTACAAAAGCCTGCCGGCCGCCTCGCCCTCTGGAACCGATACTAAAGGGTTCTTTAGTACCGGTTCCTGTCAAACCGGTGCAAATGGGGCCGCACCGAAGCCCTTGTTTCTACTTGTGTCTGCTGTTAGTAGCTAAACAATAACCACTACAAGAATCAGCGCATATGCCGGCGGCCATGGCCGTCGGCGTTTGAGGGCCTCGGCTTTGGCCAATTTACCGTCGGCGTATTAAAAGCCGTCGGCGTAGGCTACGCCGACGGCTTTGCTGTCGGCATAGCTCTCTCTACGCCGACGACTTTACCGTCGGCATATTTTTTCTAATAATTTTTAAATTTTTGAATTTTTTTAAACTTTCTTTTGAACTTTATTTTAATTTTTAAATTCTATTTCGAAATTTCCCACTTAGCCACATACTTAATCTCTAATTACACACTTAATCATAGGTCAAAGTACTTACCCTGGTTAAACTTCTCATTCGGTCACCCATCCTCAAATTGCTCCAGCCCAACCATCGCTTAACTTTTGAGTTCCTTCTAAATTAGCTTCGAAGTTAGAAATTACTGATATTAGTATCGTATAAATCATATTAACCCTTGGGTTTTGAGGTTACACTTTTTTCATTGTTTAAATTTTAAAACTTTATTTAAATAAGTAACAATGATTATGTAATAGTATATTTTGAATAAATAACAATAAAATGAATTTTATTTTATTTTTTCCTTTTGACATTTAATATGGAATAATTCATATCTTTAAATCCGTAAATCGAAATTTGACAAATAAAATATCTAAGTCGATTAGAAAAATGAGAGGAATTCAAATATGACATTCATATCATCTTTTGCATCACAGAAACATCTATAGTTTTAGAAAAATTTCACAAAAAGGTCTTTCATGTATAAACACCTATAAGTTTTAAGCCAAATGACCAAGTTATCACCATTTCCATGGCATAGTTTCTGATAAAGTTCTGATATTCGACAAATAGGTGTATCTTGTTATAGGAAACAATGGTTCTGAAGGGATTTTCAAATTATTTTTATAAATATCATTTTCCTTTTTCTAAGTGGCAAAAATGATTTTTTTGTGAACCAAGTACAAACTATATGGTGCAAAATGGCAATCGTCTAATTCTCACAAAGAGTAGTCCACATTTGATGGATAATCCTCAATTATTAGGAATTTTCTTGATTTCTATCTAATTTCGCCCATTTAAATGAGTTTATACCGATTTTTCGAAAGTAATCTATTTGAACTACAAGTGCTTGATAGTTGGTCTGGATTTTTTTTTAATCATTTAATGGTACACAACTAGTGCTTATATCATAGAAACATTGATAGTTTTAGAAAATTTGACCTCTTTCAATGAATAGTCATGGTGGCTATTTTGACCATTT
Source organism: Poa pratensis (assembly GCA_947311845.1). Taxonomy (NCBI): domain Eukaryota; kingdom Viridiplantae; phylum Streptophyta; class Magnoliopsida; order Poales; family Poaceae; genus Poa; species Poa pratensis. The sequence continues at coordinate 88,885,261 of CAMZMU010000037.1, forward strand.
TTGAAAAAAATCAAATAAAGTAAAAAAAAACCCTCAAAAAAGGTATCCTCTGGCATGGAGTCCTTTTATGTGTACTAGTTTCTATGAAAATTGATAAACTTGATTTTTGACAAATTATTAAAAAAAATCTTCACAAAAAGGTCTATCATGTATAAACATTTGTAAGTTTCAAGCCAAATGACTAAGTTATCACCATTTCCACGACATAGTTTGTGATAAATTTCTCATATTCGACAAATAGGTGTATCTTGGTATAGGAAACAATGGTTCCGAAGCGATTTTTCAAATTATTTTTATAAATATCATTTTCCTTTTTCTAAGTGGCAAAAATGACTTTTTTTGTGAACCAAGTACAAAAAATATGATGCAAAATGGCACCAATCTAATTCTCAGAAAGAGTAGTCCATATTTGATAGATAATCCCCAAGTATTAGAAATTTCTTGATTTCTACCTAATTTCGTCTAGTTAAATGAGTTTATGCCGATTTTTCGAAAGTAATTTCGCCTAGTTAAATGAGTTTTGTGATGTAAAAGATGATATAGTTGTCATATTTGGATTCCTCTCATTTTCTAATCGATTTAGACATCTTATTTGTTAAATTTCGATTTACGGATTTAAAGATATGAATTATTCCATATTAGATGAAAAATAGAAAGAAAAAAAACATAGCTATGCACGACGGCAAAGCTCAAAAAAAAATGGACGCTACGCCGACGGCCTGACGAGGTATACGCCGAGGGCCAGACCTATGCCGAGGGTGGCCGTCGGCGTTGTCGCGCTACGCCGAGGGCATTTCTTATGCCGAGGGCCATGTCGCTGGGCTAGCTAGGTCGAGGTCTACGCCGACGGCCACCCTCGGTGTAGCGCCCGGCCGTCGGCACATAGCTCCATTCCTGTAGTGAACGAAAAACAAATTATTGTTTGGCCTGTTGTTTGGCTTAGGTCTGCTCTTCCACGATTTACACTCCTAATATAAGATTTGGCTGCCCCCGCAGGTCTAAACAGATCTGGGAATATGCAGAAAAAAACATGGTGTGACGATATCTGGTCAGTTGTAGAATCCAGGATTTTTCGAACTCAGTAGCTATTTCAGTCGTAGCCTTTATCCAGGATGTCCAAGGCACTGTTTTTGCTGACAATGCGAGCATGTGAAATTCAAATATGAAAAGTCTTTGCTCGTACTTTCGGCTATGATGTGGTACTGATCCAGTTTTGTAGGTCCCAACATCTTTCGCCCGACAATACACACTATCAGTTCACGTCTAGAAATGTTGTTTTCACCGGACACTATTCTTATGCGCGAATTGTTTGGTTAATGTCTGTCAGGATCTCTGTTTTTCGTTATCGGGTTTTAGTCGATACAAGTGCAGTTCGCCATCTCAAGCTGATTCAGGCATCTGTTTGTATGCATTGCCAGTGTGCTACCATGTCGTCGGGCATTATTGTCACATTTTCTTCCAGGTTTATCAAGCACTCTGTTCGACGAAAAGCAAAACAAAAAGAGACGACAAACACACAGTATATATGGGAACTCTGTATCTTTATTGATCATTGTATTGAATACAAAGTATATGTACATGCTCCCATAGGAGTTTGCCTATTTTTCCTTCTACAACAACGAAGGAGATCTGACTGAAGAGATTGCGTGTAGTCCGCTGATTACGGCGCTTTTGCAAAACATCCGGTTAATTACATCTGCAGGATCAAGCCTACAGAAAACCTCCGATTTAGCTGCGTCGTAGTCGTCGTCGTGTTAGATGAACATGAGAAGAAGAATAATTTTGTTCCGCCGAAACACGATCACGAGATGATCTCGACGTACGTAATTAAGAGTGATCGATTGCATAGATGAAGAGGGTGGCTTTTGCCTCGTCGGTGCACAGCCATATAGCCCGAACTTTATCAAATTGGACACGTGTATGTGTTGCTTTTGCCTCGTCGGTGCTCAGCAACGGTGTGTCCATCTCATCAAAATTAAGACGTGTTGATACACAGTGATCGTGCCTCGTCGTCACATAGTGGTGATTCTGTCTAGCCTCATCGGCACTAGACATAAGATGAATATGATGTTGGCCATTGTCTCATAGAGATTAGGCCATGGGTTCGGGATAGACAATTGATGAAGTATGTCTTTTCTCTTTTGGTTTACAAAGGAACAAGTTCATACACCGGCGACACAGATACAACAACCGGGCGGTATACTTTTGTGATGATAATCATGTACTCTGCATGGACGACAGTGATGAGGCGGTCGTTGCCATGGTTATGCTCAGATTTTTTTAGAAAAGGGAATTTTATTACTCCCAGCCTCTGCATCGAGTGATGCACACAGCCGCTTATTACAATGTCTCAAAGTCAAGTGCTCAAGATTACATCATTGAGGATCACCTCCCAACAACACAAATAACAGAAACACAAAACTACGAAAGTCGGCTAGTGTGCTGCACGTATGTCGGGAGAAAAAATCCTGTGCCACGAGCAACAGTCGTGCACATCCGGCCACCATAAGATCTCGCTGGTCCGAAGGTAGCATGAAAGCCCATAGCTGGATCCAGTGCACCGCCATATGGATAACCTGTAAGACATGAAAATTTTCTTTCCTGTTAAACACAAGATTGTTCCTACAATTCCAAATGGACCAACAAATAGCTGAAACGCCGATACGAATCATATCCTTGGTCTTTTTATCTGTCCCATTCAACCAATTGCCAAACATATTGGTAATATTTGTAGGTGGAGGAATATTGTAAGTACAGAAAACAACACGCCAAACAAGTTTTGTAAAAGGGCAGGAAATAAATAAATGTTCCACCGATTCACTATTGCCACAAAAAGAACAGCGAGAGTCGCCTTTCCAGTTTCGTTTTGCCAAGTTATCCTTCGTTAACACTACTTTTTTGTGAAGGAACCACATGAATACCTTGATTTTTAGAGGAATTTTCAGCTTCCAAAGATATTTTTGAAGAAATCTAGTATGACCATTCATCATGTCTTCATACATCGATTTGACTGTAAACATACCAGTTTGAGTCAAGTTCCAATGAAACCTGTCTGGAACATCATTTAGAGTGATATTCATTAATCGAGTGCATAAGTGAGACCACATATCCCACTTGTTCCCTACTAGTGCCCTACGAAAGCCTATGTTTAAGGGAGGAGCATTATGTAACACATAATGAACCGAAACATTTTGTTGTTGCACAATGTTGTATAGCACTGGATATTGATCTTTTAACGGAGTCTTACCAAGCCAGATATCCTCCCAAAACCTGGTAGTTCTCCCGTCACCAATCCGAAAGGAACCTCTACGAAAGAAATCTTCCTTTACACGCATTAGACCTTTCCAAAATGGAGAGTCGGTCGGTTGTGCTTCTACATGGGCTAGAGTTTTACTATGAAGATATTTGTTTTGCAGCAATTCCTGCCAAACCCCCTCTTCATTTAGAAGTTTAAACAGCCACTTACTGAGTAAACATCGAGCACTTCAACCCCTAAACCACCCTGGTCCTTTGGTCTACAAATGATGTTCCATTTTGTTAATCTATATTTCTTTTTATTCTCATCACTCTGCCAAAAAAAGCGAGATCTGTCGCTACCACGGTTCTAGATATTCACATGGGCGACGTTGATGAGGCGGTCAGCACCACGGTTCTAGATATTCACATGGGCAATGTTGATGAGGCGGTCAGCACCACGGTTGTAAAGATTGACACATGGCCGATGTTGACGAGGCGGTCGGGCCATGGAGGTAAAGATGGATGCTCGGCCGACATAGATGAAGTTGTCGCCATGACGGTAAAGATTGATACACGGCCGACGTAGATGATGCTGTCGCGCCACGATGACAAAGATTGATGCACAGCCGACATAGATGAAGCTGTCATGCCATGATGGTAAAGATTAAAGCACGGCCGACCTAGATGAAGCTGTCGCTCCATGATGATAAAGATTCACGGTTATTTTCAGTACCCGGCCACCATAGATGATCTAGAGCCACCGTACGTGTTGAGATCGATACTTTCCATTAGACCAAGATCAACGGAGCGATCCGATCTAAACACATCTCACCTTTGGTACGTAGCATGGTGTGTCCGACGAGATGCGTTTGTGGTGCGATGGTTTGGTGTGTGTGCATCACGGAGCTAGCTAGGCGGCGATGAGGTCTCGCTTCCTCCGTGCGTGCCCTCCGGCCGATCTGTGGTATGACCGGCATCTGCCGTATTTTCTTCCTCGGGCGAGGGATTGCATGGTCTTCTCTACTCACTATTAATAAGATCCCGGGACCCAAGCCGCGATGGGGCGCCCGAGGCCGTCGAGAGGGTAGGCGGCGAGGACCTGGGCAGCTTCCCTTTCGCGGAGGTGACCGAGCTCCCCACATAGGCCATCGCATTGGGGGCGAGGCCGGTGGCCACATACGCACATTCAAGAACCTCCCCTTGGGGAGAAGCACAACTCGGGCGGCGGCATGGGTAGCGTGAGGTCTGCGGTGGTGCGGGACTGAATGGCGGCGAGCCTCTCCTTCTCTTCGAACGCCTCCTTGGCGGCCTTTACTTCGAGCGTCTTCAGCCGCGTCTTCTCCTTCCGCGCTTCCCTCTTGTCCGATTCCGGGAGGCGCTCCTTCTTCGGCTTCAACAGGGCGGCAACGTCCATCAATTTGGACCGACTGTGGTCCTCCATCGGGGGACGGCAGTGAGGGTGGCGGCGGTCGCGGGAGGGTTTGGGGAAAGCAAGAGTTAGGGAGGGGAGGGTTTGTGTGGCTGGTGACTGGGCCCGAGAAGGACAAGGGAGGATAAAGCCGGATCGAGAGGCTATCCGTTTCGTCCCAAACGTGGACCAAAGTTAGGATAGGTTTGGGGGCAAACGGACGTGTCCGTCCTCACCAGTATGTATGCACTGGGCAGTTGGAGCCCCGTGTCCGTTCGGACCAAAAGCGGACTTGGCTCTTCCGTTTACTGTGGCCGGTTGGAGGTGCTCTACTTTACTACTAGTAATCGTGCACATGCCACACACGTGTAATCTTATGAATTTATTTGCTGCCCTTTGTCACCTCTGAAAATTTTAATGCAAATACCACAGAAACATATTCCGTGCATAAGAAATTTTATAATTTACACATACAATCTTAATATCCAATCATCAAAAAATTCTAATTTCATTTATCAAAGTGAAACAAAAATATATAGAGGTTTGTATAAATAGAACAACATGTTTAATTTCACGCCCAGAATAGAGGTTTCCATATCAATCAATAATCAAACTGACATTAAAAATATCACAAAGTTCCACAAGCGTAGACTTAAATACAATGAGGCGAAATCTTAAAGTTTCAAAGCACTTGTCTTCTTATTTATTAGGACCTACGGCCTAGTCTAGTTCATCCATATTGTTGGCAGTGGCGTCTTTATGCTTGCAATAAACGGACGTTGGAGGTGCATGATAACAATCGCCAGCCCATAAATATTTGAAAATGTTATCCACGGAAAACTATGTCCTGATTTTCTTGGGCACGGTAGATCAGAAGAGTTGTTTTTTGCCAGTTGATTTGCACTCATCCTTCCTAATTAGGACATTGTTTTTGACAAAGTCACGGAAAGACAAGTCATTTATAACTTGATTATGCACACCTATAACAAAAGATAAGCATACAGTTAGTCTAACTGTGGAGAAATTTGTCAAATTGATAAGTTCGACCAATGGTAACCATTAAGGAAGTCGAAATTGTGACACGCTGAGCACTGATGAAAGAAGCATAGAGTTGTTGTCCCCGTGCTAAGAAGAGTTCCTGTTGTCAATCCTCAAATTAGTAATAGTGACATTAAAATGGCAACGACAATGTTTCAAGAAATGACTTACCGGATGTTTGATCAACCTCCATAGAGGTTGCCATGAGAAAGCCAACACTGGCTTCACCAAAAAGCAGATCATCTCTATGTCGTTCGGCTAATTCTTGAATAATGCATCCCCTTCCCTCTACAAATATGAAGGCATAATAAACTACAAATAGTTGCTTGCAGAAACTATATCAATATAAAGCATTCTTGCATACAGCTGCAACATAAAAAAACAAGCTGTTAGTGGATTGAACGTGAAATGAGCTTGTTCCAACGGAATTTCCATATGCTATTACACCGAGCGCCAAAAATGTAATATCAGGAAACCTTGGCATGTGTTCCATCAAGTATGACCTAGAATAAAAGTCATGTAGATTTGTACGAACTCACAGGGAAAATAATTATATATGTATCAGCGGGAATACCTGAATACATTTTCTGGGGAAGATTGTAATTCAGCAATGTCACAAAAAATTATTTGAAGGACTCGGGAAGAACTTCTTGTTGTATTATAATAAACCGCAGGACCTAAGTGTGCAAGATAAAGCATACATGCTGGGAGAGAGTGGACGCTGTGGTTCAACAAATGCCATAATCCTGTTAATGAACTACCAAACAAACTTCTGTTTCACACTTGTATTCTCTTTACATTTCATTGATGGAACAATACATCAAAGAAAAACAAAATGACTCCCAAAAATAAGAAATAGAAAACTCCTATAGGTTGTAAGAAATTGTACATATAATCAAGCTAGATGTGGAGAGCTTTTAGTTCATAACTTGGTCACAGTACTTCTGAACCTGCTGCATAACACGAACATACGTAAATCAGAAGAGGAGAAATGAGCAGTATCAAAAGGTGACGAACAATACATGCAGTAAGAAGATTAAATAGTACGAAATACCGGTCTGAAGGAGAAATAAACTTTTTTCATCCTTCCAAAATATCCCTATACACAATGTTCTTTGTGCTTTTTCCCGTGGGATCTATGTCTTTATTTGGCTCGACCATCTTTAAACGGGCTCCCGTGATGCTGACGGAGACGCAGCTGGATGAACTTACTTCATGTGCAACAACTGTGATGAAAAAAGTGAAATGTAAAATCATGGGGAAAGATTATAGACATTCAGTAAGTACAGAAGGAAGAAAAAATCATGTTGAGAACTTACATATTTATTTAGAGATAACACATGTATAGGAGATAAACCATACACATCATTGTTTTGTTTGCTCTATAAACAATATGTACATGAGGTAAACCATACAATCAGGAACTTACATATTCTTATGACAACATCTACCATAAAAATAGTGCATATGAACTTTGCATTCGAGTACACCCTCATATATGAATTTGTTTCAAATTAGAAGATTCATCAACCTTACTCTAAATTCTTACTGAAATTGCGAAAAGAGCATGTCCTATATAAGCTCTATACATCCACATGAATCCAGAACGGGAAAAATCGTTGCTGCATTTAACGACATCTCCATACAATATCAGCGTGTTAGGGCCTGTTTGGAGCCCACTAATGATCATGCATCAAACTTTCAGTTCCAGCAGCACAGATAAATATTATAACCAAACAATTAAACCCATATTACAATGTGCAAGTACGATTACATTCTTACATAAAGAGTCTTTCTTCATTTTATAATTATATTATATGAGAAAGATCAAGTAACCTTAGCGAGCTCTGAGACCTGAACTGAATGAAAAAATTAGCCTTGCCTATTCGTGCACAGAACTACAAAAGCTTCCTCCAATTCTCCCAGTAGATATCACCACCACCCTCTTCTCATGATCTCATCCGCGAACTCAAATCTGGGCTACCAGAATCAATTAAGCAAGTACTGTATTTGGCAAATACGTACCGTGTGGGCTCTATTTGAAGGCCGCCGCGCAGAGGACAGGGACGTGGCGACGGCGATTGGGCGGCAGAGTAAGGGGCCGCCGCAACGCCGTCGTAGAGGGCGGCGGCGGAGAGGGCTTCGACGACACCGGCGTAGAGGGTGGCGACGGAGAGGGCTGCGGTGGGCGCTGTTTGAAGGCCGCCGCACGGAGGACTGGGCCGTGGCGACGGCGATTGGGCGGCGGAGTAAAGGGCTGCGGCGACGCCAGCGTAGAGGTCGGCGGCGGAGAACGGACCTCGAGCGGCTCTTTGGCGGTGGGGATCCGTTCGTCTGAGAGCGGATGGTTGCGGGCGACGGGGATGGATGTTTCTGATGGCGATGAGCGACGGTTGTGTTAAACGCGTTTGCCAACATCCGGTGGCTTTGGGCCGTTGGATCTAGTGTGTGTACGGGTAAGTATAGCTGGCCAAACGGGCCGTGCTAAACGGGCTGGCACGAGGCACGGAATTTTCGGCCCGGCCCAAGCACGGCCCGGCACGAACTAATCGTGCCGTGCCAGGCCCGTGACCCGAGCGTGCTCGTGCCCGCCCTCAACCTGAAGCACGCGTGCCGGCCCGGCACGGCACGATTAGCACCGTGCCCTAATCGTGCCATCGTTGACCATCGCGCAGACGCCCACCGTCCATCGATGCTACCACCCAGCCCCGCCCCACGGCGCCGCCCAGTGCCGCGGACCACCGCCGACCACCGCCGCCCAGTGCCGCCGCCAGCGATCTGCCTTCCCAGTTCCCACAGGCCTCCTAGGTCGCCCTTCCTCTGCCGCACATCCTTTTCCCCATGACCGCTCCGCTCCGCCGCCCGTGCTGACCGCCAGCACCTGGAGCCGCTCCCAGCACCAAGCTCGACACGCAGGAGTCCAGCGCCGCAGCCCTGCCTCCAACCTGCACCAACACGCTGACCACCTAGCGCCGTCGCCGGAGCCGCGCGCTCGCCGGAGTCACGCCGCCGACGGAGCCGCCCCCGCGCCTAGTGGGCCGACCGTGCCGTGCCGAGCCACCGTGCCCGTCGCGTGCCGGCGTGCTCGTGTCCGAGCTCAGGACGCAGCCCGTGTGCCGGCACGGCACGGCACGAATGCAACCGTGCCGCTCGCGTGCCGTGCGGCTCGCGGGCCGTGCCGAGCATGGCACGCGACGTGCCGTGCCGTGCGGCACGGTTGGCCAGCTATACGGGTAAGATGATTTGGATCTGCCTCATCCGGTGACTCTTTTAATATTAGTGGAGATTAATAAGATATCTAAAGGAAAAAGGCTGACCATTAGCGTATCTCAGCGTGTTTGGCATAGATCCATATATAAAGTTTGATAGGATTCTCGGTCGAAATCGCTGTCCACGTCGCCTCGATTCCAGAGCCGTCCGATCTGCACCATCCGACGGACAGGATCTATCCACGTCGACCCCGCGTGTGCGCACTGTAGCAAGCTACAGTAAAACCGAATTTCTATCAATCGGCTGCTGCCACGTCACCGGTACCCAGCCCGTCGCCGCCGGTCACCGCGCCATTTTACGAAAAACAACCTCGCAAAAACCAGAATCAACCCGCAGTCCAAACTTTTCTGCAGCGCAGGACCGATTTGCTATTAGCCGAAACCCCAGGGACCCCGCCGCAAAAATGCCGACGGAATCCCCTCCCTCTCCTTCTCTCTCTCCCGCGGCGGCCAGAGCCGCCGCCGCCGCCGCTTTCCGCCGTCGCCCCGCCGCTTCCCACTCAAATCCAGGCACGCGGGGAGCTTCGCCGTCGCCGCCTCCACCACCTCGCTGCAGATCGGGAGCCAGGACGCCGCCTGCGCGCCGGGATCGGCGCCGCCGTGCTCCCTGTTCGCCCGCCGCGCGGGGCCGCTCCGGCGACCTAAAAGCGGCGGCGCCGCCGCCTGCGGACGCCCCGGCTCCACACGCGTACACCGCGCTCTCGCGCGCGTCCCAGGACGCAGTGGTGCGCCGCCGCCGTGGTCGTCCCGTCGTCGCCGTGGGAGGATTCCCCTTGCTGACGTCACGTCGACGTCATGCTGACGCAGCATGCTATTAAAAAAACAGAAACAGAAAATGCAAATAATTTTACAAATATCCATCTTCTATTTTAAAAATAATATCGAAATAACTAAGGATCCATATATAAAGTTTGATAGGATTCTCGGTCGAAATCGCTGTCCACGTCGCCTCGATTCCAGAGCCGTCCGATCTGCACCATCCGACGGACAGGATCTATCCACGTCGACCCCGCGCGCGCACTGTAGCAAGCTACAGTAAAACCGAATTTCTACCAATCGGCTGCTGCCACGTCACCCGGTACCCAGCCGTCGCCGCCGGTCACCGCGCCATTTTACGAAAAACAATCTCGCAAAAACCAGAATCAACCCGCAGTCCAAACTTTTCTGCTGCGCAGGACCGATTTGCTATTAGCCGAAACCCCAGGGACCCCGCCGCAAAAATGCCGACGGAATCCCCTCCCTCTCCTTCTCTCTCTCCCGCGGCGGCCAGAGCCGCCGCCGCCGCCGCTTTCCGCCATCGCCCCGCCGCTTCCCACTCAAATCCAGGCACGCGGGGAGCTTCGCCGTCGCCGCCTCCACCACCTCGCTGCAGATCGGGAGCCAGGACGCCGCCTGCGCGCCGGGATCGGCGCCGCCGTGCTCCCTGTTCGCCCGCCGCGCGGGGCCGCTCCGGCGACCTAAAAGCGGCGGCGCCGCCGCCTGCGGACGCCCCGGCTCCACGCGCGTACACCGCGCTCTCGCGCGCGTCCCAGGACGCAGTGGTGCGCCGCCGCCGTGGTCGTCCCGTCGTCGCCGTGGGAGGATTCCCCTTGCTGACGTCACGTCGACGTCATGCTGACGCAGCATGCTATTAAAAAAACAGAAAAACAGAAAATGCAAATAATTTTACAAATATCCATCTTCTATTTTAAAAATAATATCGAAATAACTAAGGATCCATATATAAAGTTTGATAGGATTCTCGGTCGAAATCGCTGTCCACGTCGCCTCGATTCCAAAGCCGTCCGATCTGCACCATCCGACGGACAGGATCTATCCACGTCGACCCCGCGCGCGCACTGTAGCAAGCTACAGTAAAACCGAATTTCTACCAATCGGCTGCTGCCACGTCACCCGGTACCCAGCCGTCGCCGCCGGACACCGCGCCATTTTACGAAAAACAACCTCGCAAAAACCAGAATCAACCCGCAGTCCAAACTTTTCTGCTGCGCAGGACTGATTTGCTATTAGCCGAAACCCCAGGGACCCCGCCGCAAAAATGCCGACGGAATCCCCTCCCTCTCCTTCTCTCTCTCCCGCGGCGGCCAGAGCCGCCGCCGCCGCCGCTTTCCGCCGTCGCCCCGCCGCTTCCCACTCAAATCCAGGCACGCGGGGAGCTTCGCCGTCGCCGCCTCCACCACCTCGCTGCAGATCGGGAGCCAGGACGCCGCCTGCGCGCCGGGATCGGCGCCGCCGTGCTCCCTGTTCGCCCGCCGCGCGGGGCCGCTCCGGCGACCTAAAAGCGGCGGCGCCGCCGCCTGCGGACGCCCCGGCTCCACGCGCGTACACCGCGCTCTCGCGCACGTCCCAGGACGCAGTGGTGCGCCGCCGCCGTGGTCGTCCCGTCGTCGCCGTGGGAGGATTCCCCTTGCTGACGTCACGTCGACGTCATGCTGACGCAGCATGCTATTAAAAAAACAGAAACAGAAAATGCAAATAATTTTACAAATATCCATCTTCTATTTTAAAAATAATATCGAAATAACTAAGGAACAAAAAATTATAACAAAAAAACATGTTTGCATATTTTGTATTATTTTGTATTGGTTAATATTTAGGAAATTTGTGAGGAAAACACAAATATATTAGACCATTTAAATCCAAATTTCAAATTTGAGTATTCCCAAATTTTAGCATTCTTTCAAACCCAACCATTTTACAATCGTGAAAACAATTCAAATCGTCAAAATTTCCCAAATTAATCAAGTTTAAATATTTTTTTTAAACGCAACCTTTTTTAGAATTCCAGTAATTTCCAACCATACTGAAACATTCTAATACAAAATCCAAATTTCAGTACTTCAAGTTTTGAAAGTCTTTCACAACTAACATTTAACAAACGTGACAACGATTCAAATCTTAATAACTTTCCATTCTGAACGAATGTAGAAACCTAAACATTTTAGAAAACATAGAGCTAACTATTTACGACAAAAAACAAAAACATGTTTGAAAATTACAAGTTTTCCGACATTTGTAAAAAATTAAGGGCAAATATAACCATATTGGAGTATTTCAATCCAAATTTCAAATTTGAGCCCACCAAAAAAATTACACTGGAACACAACAAGATACTCGGAAAAACTGTCATAAATCTGGACATTTCAAATTGCTTACCAAAAAAGAACACATTTGGAAAACTCTAAAATATGTCAGCATGCTCACATTTCAAATTTCATACTACATATTTGAATCAGATTCATGCATGTTTAAACAACTCGACTCTACCATCCACTCCCATTTTACCATCACTCCCATTTTACCATCCCTACCATTTACCATTTTACCATGTATATAGAATATTACTAACTCTGCGATTCTACCATCCATTCACATTTTACCATCACTCCCATTTTACCGTCCCTACAATTTTACCATTTTACCATGCATATACAATATTACTAACTCTGCGATTCTACCGTCCCTACCATTTTACCAACTCTACCGTTTTACCGTCCCTACCATTTTACCATACATATACAATATTACTAACTCTGCGGTTCTACCGTCCCTATCATTTTACCATCTCTACCGTTTTACCATCCCTACCGTTTTACCATTTTAATATGCATATAGAATATTACTAACTCTGCGGTTCTACCATCCACTCCCATTTTACCATCACTCCCAATTCAATAAATGTGCACCAAACATGTTTGAATATTTTGAATTGTGAATATTAGAACAAAAAAAAACAGAAAAGTGAAGTATTTCTGCAAATACCTATCGGAAAAATATAGAAAATCCATCAAAGTGTTCAGAAAAATAAATGCTAACTATTTATGGCAAAAAAACAAACATTCTTAGTTATTTTGACTTGGCAAATATTTAGGCGACAAACAAATGTGATTCCTATAATTATGTGGAGTTAAACTTATTAAATGACCACATAATGCACTTCCTCCAATTATGGACTTAATTAGAACATTTCAATTTCGTAAATATTTGGACGTAATCTAGATGAGCTTTCTCCAAATATAGAATTCAATTCAATAAATGTGCATTCCCACTCATTATGCACTTAAATTTAGTATTATTGAAAAATAGAAACATACTCGAACATTCCAACCTGCTTAAAAAATTAGAGATACTCTACAATATATCAACATGCTCACAAAAAATTTGGAGATACTCTACAATGTTCAAAAATATTCACCAAATTGGAGATACTCTACAATATATCAACATGCTCACAATATATCAACATACTCACATAAATTGGAGATATTCTACAATATATCAACTACCTACGACATAATGCAAACGTATTTGAAAATTCCAATTTGGTGAATATTTGGATGCATTTACGCTCATATGATCTTAAATTAAATATTACTGAAAAAATACAAACATGATTGAACATTTCAATTTACTAAAAAAAATGGAGACCCTCCAAAATATATCAACATGCTCACAAAAATATATGGTAACTATTTATGGCATACTGCAACCATATTTGAGCATATCAATTTAATTAATATTTGGATACAATCTAAATAAACTTTATATAACAATGAAATTAGAATTACTAAATGCTCATATCATATATTCTTTAACTGTGGATCTAAATTAAAAATATATGGTACAATACACGCATATTTGAACTTTTATATTCACTACATATTTTGACATACTCTAGCAGACAGATTTCAACATTTTTTATTGCAACGGGTGCGGCGTGACGCCGCGCCAAAATTGACTAGTCTAATCTAAAAGAGAAAGGGAACCAAACACGCTGTATCCAGCAGCGCCGCCGTCGCCGCCTTGTTCCTCCTCCAGCAGCGCCGTCGTCGCTCTCGTCTCCTCCCATCAGCGCTACCGCCCCTCGTCCTGCCTGAATCGTGCCCTCGCGACGAGCCAGCACGACCTGTAGCGAGCGGAGGTGGCGGCGAGGTTGCTCGAGGCGGTGGCGCCGGCCGCTATGGACCCCGTCTAGCTAAAGCCACCTCCGTTGTGCTTGGTCCCCATCCTTGGACTCCACACTGCTCTCATGGCCGTGCCTCCGGGGAGCGGCGTGGTAGGTGGTATTACGGTGAACCAGTCAACCATATCATCCAGGTTAGGATGCTACTAATCCACATCTTTTCATTGGGATCTAAAAGTAGTGCCAAGGTTAATTTGCCCTTTAAGATTGACTTTTGTTCCTGGAGGTGAGCGTATGTGCGTGCTTTCAAGTTATTTTCTTTTATATGCTGCTACAGATTTATTGATATGATGCTATACCGTGGTCAAATCTACACTCCATTTATTTTTCTTAGCACCAACTTTGCAAACATGTTAAAGAATTAGTTTATGATAATGCTATAAACCAACTTTGAACAGCCCAGCATAGAACTTGTCTTCGGACTGCTCCTGCGCAGAACCGCCCAGCACAACATTTTGGCGCGTTTCAGTGTGTGTGGTCTGCTACAGCTAGTTGAACAGGTAATGTACGTGTCCACCGAGTCATAAGCATAATCATGCCTTCCTAGCTCTCATGGTACATTCCTCTGCCTTTCTAGCTTGGAAAAATCACTAGCTCTTCTTCCTGGGAAAGTATATTCCATGGCCACTGCTTGGAAGGTCGCCGCGGCCACGGCCGTGGTGGGCTGGTTGGTCTCGCCCATCCTCACCTTTTTCCTGCCCAAGATCATCTCCTACCTTGGGTTCGACGCGACGAAGAAGCTCTGGGAGTTGGAGATCCATATCATGCCAGAGCTGCAGCAGACGCTACGTGCGGTAGACCAAGAGAGGATGCTGGAGAGGGGAGATGCAAAGAGAGTGAAAAGCGACGTGGCCGCTCTCTACAAGATGGCGGCGATGCTGAGGCACGCTCAGGAAGATGCGGAAGACGCCTTGGATGATGCTCTGGAGATTGAGTTATACCGCAACAGGTGTTGGCAGCGTCTCTGCGGCACGCCCAAGGCCTACATCGCTCGCTACACGGAGATTGACGATGACGATTTAGTGGACTGTCTCGACGACTTGGCCGACGTTCTGGGGCATCGTCTCCTCTGCGGTGCTGTGGTCACCTGCAAAAGTAGCTTCATGTGCCTACTGCAGTGGGTGCGGAATTGGTTCGAGGAACCCGCTGCGGTGGATATAAGTGATGCGGCCTCACACGGGCATGTTGAGGTGACTATCGATGATGCAGCCTCACACGCGCAAGCACTTCCGGTGACATGCTTTTGCCACTCCTTGCATGTCTTCAAGAACCATTGTAGATCCATATTCTACTGGTTCGTTGATGCGTTTGTGACTGCCTGTTTTTATCGAAACTGGTCCTATGAGGTGGTTGGAATCACAAACAGCCAGGTACGCACCCACTCCTCATCTCATGTGACCTCCATGACTAACATGCTTTCAAAGGATTCCCCTTTTTCTATTAGCATTGCGTGTGTTCAAAATTTATGTTAGTCCGGGAAGATGTGTGCTCTTGGGAACCATTTCGCCGAACTCACATCTGCCATATTACTGCCGTGTGAGTGTTCAAGGCAACATTATATATTTATCTTGTGGGACAAACTTAATTTTTCAGTGTAATTAGTATCTTATTTGACCGAATATTGGATCCTTGTAAGATAATCAGTTATTAGACACGACTACCATATCTCTTTGCTTGTTTACCATTTGTGGTGTAATAACATTTTAGATACTTCCTACTTGTTCTTATGTAGCGCAAAGTCCATATCAAACATACAGTGTCATGAATAGCAAGTTTTTTTTCCTCATGACCAGTCTTTTTTTGAGGGGATCATGTGCAGCTTTTTCTACCAATGAATTTTTTATTTCTTTTGCATGTCCATTTTTGTTCCACCTGTGTTATCTAATATCTTTTGTGTTACACCCATTTCTAATAGAAACAATACGCATTTGAGATTTTGCTCCCTGCAGGAGGATGCCACTCACTACGGGAAACAGTCAAAACGCCGACGGCGGGCCGCCGTCGGCGTAGACCTACACCGACGGCCGCCGTCGGCGTATAGTCGTCGGCGTAGGACGCTGTCGGCGTATGAACAATGCCGTCGGCGTATCCGTCGCCGTCGGCGTATCTGAAGTGGGACCCACAAAAGGAACGTTGACTGTCTCCGTCTGCTCCACCTATACGCCGCCGTCGGCGTATAGATGACCATATGGTCCTCCAGCGTCGACGTGGCACGATCCTGTGCGCCCCCGCAGCATACTACGCCGACGGCAATGCCGTCGGCGTAGACTTGACCATATTTTCAGTTTCTGAAATTTTTTGCTGCTGGTTTCTGGCGCATTTTAAATACAATTAAAATTGCACAAATTATAAAACATCACAGAAACATCAAATAAAACACCACATACATATCCAAATGACACAAACATGATTCAAATTCATCCAAGCATTCATACAAACTCCAAACAAGTTCGAATTCACACACGCTACACCCGAACACATCCTACACCTCCCGAGAGCCCGAGGCCGATGATTCCTTGCCTTGGCTCATCTTGGTCAATCACCTGCATTGAGAAAGGATAAACTTGTAAGCATGTTGAAAAATGTAGTAAATAAGAATAAAGACGTAATGCAATTAAGAAGAAGCATGTTGAAAAGTAAATAGTACGCAAAAGGACATAAAAGGCCCTCACCCCTAATCATCACTCTCATAGTTAAGTCCTGGGTTGTCATCATCACTATCAACATCACTATCATCACTATCAACATCACTATCACGAGTGTTGTATATTGGAACCTCCTCGCACGGTGGAGGCTCATCATCGTCATCACTATCACTCTGTAACTTGTTGAGCATATCTATATCCTTTAGATTCACCACTACGTCACCACCTGTTTGTGCATTGTCCTCGCGGTCCTCAAGACCTTGTATGCCAAAGTCCCCAAAGGTTTGTTCCTCTTGATAGAAAATCCCCTCGTATGTTTTAGGGTCAATGTTGTTGTAATCGTCTTCGGAGGGCATGGGTAGCTTACCACGTGGCGATACATGGAACACGACTTCCCAACCAATGAGTCCCTCTTTCTTGCATGGGTAGGGAAAATAATAAACTTGAAAGGCTTGGTGAGCCACAACAAAGACATCGGATCCATTGTAGGTGGTTGAAGGCTTAACTTCAACTAACCCAATGGAAGGGGTACTTTTGGTTCCATGCTCATGGTCGAACCAGTGGCATTTGAACACAACAAGCTTGAGTGATATGTTCGTGTTATTGAACGTCAGCTCATATACGTTCTGTAACCTTCCGTAGTAATCATAATTACCGGCTCCTTTGGTGAAGACCCCGGTATTTATAGTCTTTGCATTAGGCCGACTGTTCTGGTGATGCTCTGTATGGAAGCGGTACCCATTGACATCATACTTCTCATACTTCTCGACTCTACGGTTACAACCTTGGGAGACACATCTCAACTCATCTGACATCACAACGTTGGCATCAGCTCCCTACAAGTACAAATTGTTTTGTGCATTAGTAAGAGGGATAATACACGAATTGCAAGGTAGAAGGGACAGGTTTGAAATTACCTTTTCCCTGAACCAAACCGTGAATTTTTTCTTTCCGGGGGCAGGCTCTTTCAAAAGAGTGTCCAACGCGGCTTCATTGGGTCCATCTGATGTTCCCGACCACATTTCATCCGTGAATTGACTGAAAGGATAAAATACGTATTAGAACGAAATCATGATAGTAGTTGCAAAGTAATTTGTTCCCCATTTTACCTAAGGAAACTGCCCTCTTCTCCCTGCTCGTCGTGGGTCACTTCCTTCATGTTCATAAGCACATAGAGCATTATGCACTCCAGCTCATCATTGGTCAAGTTATACCTTGTTGCGCCACCGCTCTTGCCACCGGGACACTGGAAGAGGACGAGCTTGGGGTCTCGCTTGGGCTCGTCGACATTGTACCGAGAGGCCTGGTTATGCATAGTGGGAACATCATCGGGGTAGTACGTTAGCCTGGCGTCTGCCATCTCCTGAAGGATAGTTGCCTCGGCTATGGATGACTCGATCTTATTTTTGTTTCCACATTTGGTTCGAATATACTTAAACTCTCTCTCAATACAAAACTGCCAACGAAACTGCACCGGTCCACCCAAGAGTACCTCATTCGCAAGATGCACAACAAGATGTGCCATCGGAGTGAAGAAGCCTGGCGGAAATATCGTCTCTAAGTTGCACAGCAACTCCGGCACTAGTTCATGCAGCTTCTGAATAATCAGGGGACATACTTGCTTAGCACAGAGCGTGCGGAAGAAATGGCTCAACTCCGCGAGCACTCGCCAGACACGGTCGGGGAGATACCCTCGAACCATCACCGGTAGCAGCCGCTCAATCCATATATGATAGTCGTGACTCTTGAGCCCGGTGACTTTTGCCGATTGTATATTGACTCCCTTACTTATATTCGAACAATAGCCATCAGGGAACATCACGACGAATTTGAGCCAACGGAATGCCTCAGACCTTTGCATACTATTAAGGCAGAAGTCAGCATGCGGCTTGAACCAGTTCTTTTGACGGCCTTCAGGAGGCTTCATGTGCATTCTCTCCCTATCACAGAGCTTCTTAACATCAACTCTAGCCTTAACATTATCCTTCGACTTCGGGGTAATGTTCAGGATTGTGTGAAAGAGGGACTCTCCAACATTCTTTTCGGTGTGCATCACATCGATGCTATGGGGAAGTTCGAGGTCCTTGTAATATTCGAGTTGCGTCAAGCCTGCCACGTGAGTCCAGTTGTGCGACACACCATATCCCACATATCGTGGGCCTTTTCCCGCAGCAGGCACGAGAGCACTTAGCTCGGCGTCAACAGCTGCACCATCGAAAGTTGGTATCGCTTTTTCTTCACGCTCAACTCTGCCCTTCTTGAAGTTCTTTTTGTCTTCTCTAAACGGATGCCCTCTTTTGAGGAACTTTCGATGTGTGTCAAACGCGGAATACTTCCGTCCCGCCGTTAGCCACATGAACTCAAGTCGGTTCCTGCACACTGGGCATGGCCACTTACCAGCTGTACACCATCCGCAGAATAGGGCGTACCCGGGCATGTCATGCATGGAATTGTGATACCAAACTTTCATCAAGAAGTTTGTCTTCGATGCACGATCATATGTCAACGTCCCGTGGTGCCAAGAGTGGTTCAGATCATCCACAATTGGCTGCATGTACATACTTAAATTCATCAAGAAGTCCTCGCCCTGCTGCTGCGTGCCGGAGGGGCCGGCCTCGCCCTGCCCGCGCTGCTGCCGGCTCTCGCTCAAGACCTGGTACTGGACCGCCATCACCTGGGGATCAAGGAGGAGATCCTTGACCAAGGGGTCATCCTCGCGCTGGTGGCGCGCCCTGAGCAGACTCTCTGCCTGCCGGTGCTCCCTCTCCTCGGCCTTCGTCGCGATCCTCATGCCATCTGGCGCTAACATGTGCGCCACGCTCCGCTCATCCTCAAAGTTGAGGATCGCTCTCGCCCCAAAGTGCTGGACCGCCGCGCAGTCGTAGGCGCGGGCCGCCTGCCACGGGCACCTGAAAGTACCAAGCTGGATCTTCCTGTGATCCACTGTGATCTGAGCTGCCCAAGTCGGGATCTTCGTGGGTCTCCGGTGAACACCACGAAACTTTCGCTCCGGCTCCGACATGATACTTAGTTAAGTAAAAGCATTTGATACAGGGTTAGTCATATATGAAATGAATATATGAAAAATAATTGTCAACAACATTTTATTTGCTACATCTATCCCTAAATCATTTTGTTATTTTCTATTTTCAACAACATTTTATTTGCTACATCTATCCCTAAATCATTTTGTTATTTTCTATTTTCAACAACATTTTATTTGCTACATCTATCCCTAAATCATTTTGTTATTTTCTATTTTCAACAACATTTTATTTACTACATCTATCCCTAAATCATTTCTACTCCTAAAATCCCATCTATAATTTCTACTCCTAAAATCCCTAAATGTAAAATCCCTAAAATCCTACTCCTAAAATGTGGAGAAGAGGAGGTGGGGCTTACATCCGGTGGCGCCGGAGGAGGTGGGGCGTCGGGGGCAGCCGGAGCAAGGAGGAGCTGGGCCGAGCAGCTTCTGGAGACGCGGTGGCCCGAGGAGCTTCGGGAGACGCGGCAGCCCGAGGAGGAGGTGGCCGGGGCGGGGAGGAGGAGGCCGGGGCGGGGCGCGGAGGAGGAGACGACGAGGGGCGGGCGGGCGGCGCTGGGAGGAGGTGGCCGGGGCGGGGAGCGGAGGAGGAGGTGGCCGGGGCAGGGAGCGGAGGAGGAAGCGGCGGCGAGGGGCGGGTGGACGGCGCGGGGAGGGCGGGCGGGCGGCGCGGGGAGGAGGTGTCGGCGGCGAGGGGCAGGCGGGCAGCGCGGGGAGGAGGTGGCGGCGGCGGGCAGCGCGGGGAGGAGGGGATCGAGCAAGGGGACTGTGTGTGTGTGTGGAGGAGAGGAGCGTGCCCGCGCGCGTTTTGGTAAGTGGATAAGACTACGCCGACGGCAATGCCGTCGGCGTAGGGGTGGGTGGGTTAAGTGGATAAGACTACGCCGACGGCAATGCCGTCGGCGTATCCTCTCTTTTTTTAGTCAATATATTCCCTAATTTATAATTTAGTGGAGAGAGGACAACAGGTTATGCAAGAGAGGTTACTCGATCAGATGAACCCATTGTGAAGAACCTAGCTAGATCTGGAGAAGAGAGAGCCAACGCTGATTGCCATGTGAAGAACTACTAGCTATCATGTGAAGGAACCTGACGTCCCTACATTCAAGAGTAACACATATCAGGGAAGTTATATGGCACGCAGTGATGGGCACAATGATGCAATTGAGGAAAGGAATAATCCTATGCTTTATAACGGTGCTGATGATGTATCAAGGAAGTACAGCTCCAGTATTGAAGGCCTGACTCAGCGGTATGCTGCTGCCCCAGCTGGCGACGTGTACAGTCCGCAAGCTCAGGGAGATGGTAGCAACCTCTACGGGAGGCAGGACGATTACCTTCAGACCAGTCGATACTCCCTTGGTTCTTCAGCTGCTAGATATGACCAGCTCTCGGGTACAAGTGCATCACGAAGCTCAGTCACGGACAGGTATGGTTCGGGGTTGTTTGGTGCAAATGGATCAGGAGCCTCGGTCATGGACAAGTATGCGTCCACGTTATTGGGTCCAGGTGTAGCAGTGAGCTCAGTAATGGACAGATATGCTCCATCCCTCGCGGATACGAACAACGCAACAAGAGGTGCCCCCGATGTCCCTGGATACGGAGGAGAC
This sequence comes from Poa pratensis, assembly GCA_947311845.1. Classification (NCBI taxonomy): domain Eukaryota; kingdom Viridiplantae; phylum Streptophyta; class Magnoliopsida; order Poales; family Poaceae; genus Poa; species Poa pratensis. Next base: position 88,906,477 of record CAMZMU010000037.1, read on the forward strand.
ATGTCGGGTAATCCTCCACAGAACCTGTACCGAGGGCCAGGCTCTTCTGGCAGAGGCCCGCCTTATCATTGGTCACCGAAGTTTCAAGTTACGCTAGTCATGCAGCTTTTGACCAGACCTACTCCGAGTGACGCTAGCTAGGTTGTCCCAGAAGATGATGACTCATGCCAGTGACACAACGCCTGCTATGTGAAAATACGGCGTACTCTCGCACGTTGTTAGCACTAGCGCCGACTGTACAGAAGATGGAAAAGATCATACCTTGTAATATAACTTGTATGGTCAGAAACCGCATGCAGCTGCCCCGTTTCGACGCACGTCTATGGGGGTAGACGGAAACGTTAGGGTTTTTCCAGCGGATTCAGGGTTTCACCGAAGCGGGGCCCCGGAGCGTCGGAACCCCACCCAAACCTAGCTTGTGACATACCATATGTATACAAGTGTGTTGTGTGTTGTAAATGTGCAAGAATCTACTCCTAGGTGTGACCGACATCACCGGCATCACTTTCTCTCTAGTTAGTTTCTGCACTTAGAGGTGAAAACTCCCCTTTCGGGCGAACCGGATGGAATCGTGTGTCGATTTGGGGTAGACTTTGGTTTCTCATGTTCCTATGGCCTAACATAACACAGCCAAGCAAAAAAGTCCACTGGGCTACCCCGTTTCGACGCACGTCTATGGGGGTAGACGGAAACGTTAGGGTTTTTCCAGCGGATTCAGGGTTTCACCGAAGCGGGGCCCCGGAGCGTCGGAACACCACCCAAACCTAGCTTGTGACATACCATATGTATACAAGTGTGTTGTGTGTTGTAAATGTGCAAGAATCTACTCCTAGGTGTGACCGACATCACCGGCTTCACTTTCTCTCTAGTTAGTTTCTGCACTTAGAGGTGAAAACTCCCCTTTCGGGCGAACCGGATGGAACCGTGTGTCGATTTGGGGTAGACTTTGGTTTCTCATGTTCCTATGGCCTAACATAACACAACCAAGCAAAAAAGTCCACTGGGCTACCCCGTTTCGACGCACGTCTATGGGGGTAGACGGAAACGTTAGGGTTTTTCCAGCGGATTCAGGGTTTCACCGAAGCGGGGCCCCGGAGCGTCGGAACACCACCCAAACCTAGCTTGTGACATACCATATGTATACAAGTGTGTTGTGTGTTGTAAATGTGCAAGAATCTACTCCTAGGTGTGACCGACATCACCGGCTTCACTTTCTCTCTAGTTAGTTTCTGCACTTAGAGGTGAAAACTCCCCTTTCGGGCGAACCGGATGGAACCGTGTGTCGATTTGGGGTAGACTTTGGTTTCTCATGTTCCTATGGCCTAACATAACACAACCAAGCAAAAAAGTCCACTGGGCTACCCCGTTTCGACGCACGTCTATGGGGGTAGACGGAAACGTTAGGGTTTTTCCAGCGGATTCAGGGTTTCACCGAAGCGGGGCCCCGGAGCGTCGGAACCCCACCCAAACCTAGCTTGTGACATACCATATGTATACAAGTGTGTTGTGTGTTGTAAATGTGCAAGAATCTACTCCTAGGTGTGACCGACATCACCGGCTTCACTTTCTCTCTAGTTAGTTTCTGCACTTAGAGGTGAAAACTCCCCTTTCGGGCGAACCGGATGGAATCGTGTGTCGATTTGGGGTAGACTTTGGTTTCTCATGTTCCTATGGCCTAACATAACACAACCAAGCAAAAAAGTCCACTGGGCTACCCCGTTTCGACGCACGTCTATGGGGGTAGACGGAAACGTTAGGGTTTTTCCAGCGGATTCAGGGTTTCACCGAAGCGGGGCCCCGGAGCGTCGGAACCCCACCCAAACCTAGCTTGTGACATACCATATGTATACAAGTGTGTTGTGTGTTGTAAATGTGCAAGATTCTACTCCTAGGTGTGACCGACATCACCGGCTTCACTTTCTCCCTAGTTAGTTTCTGCACTTAGAGGTGAAAACTCCCCTTTCGGGCGAACCGGATGGAATCGTGTGTCGATTTGGGGTAGACTTTGGTTTCTCATGTTCCTATGGCCTAACATAACACAACCAAGCAAAAAAGTCCACTGGGCTACCCCGTTTCGACGCACGTCTATGGGGGTAGACGGAAACGTTAGGGTTTTTCCAGCGGATTCAGGGTTTCACCGAAGCGGGGCCCCGGAGCGTCGGAACCCCACCCAAACCTAGCTTGTGACATACCATATGTATACAATTGTGTTGTGTGTTGTAAATGTGCAAGAATCTACTCCTAGGTGTGACCGACATCACCGGCTTCACTTTCTCTCTAGTTAGTTTCTGCACTTAGAGGTGAAAACTCCCCTTTCGGGCGAACCGGATGGAATCGTGTGTCGATTTGGGGTAGACTTTGGTTTCTCATGTTCCTATGGCCTAACATAACACAACCAAGCAAAAAAGTCCACTGGGCTACCCCGTTTCGACGCACGTCTATGGGGGTAGACGGAAACGTTAGGGTTTTTCCAGCGGATTCAGGGTTTCACCGAAGCGGGGCCCCGGAGCGTCGGAACCTCACCCAAACCTAGCTTGTGACATACCATATGTATACAAGTGTGTTGTGTGTTGTAAATGTGCAAGATTCTACTCCTAGGTGTGACCGACATCACCGGCATCACTTTCTCTCTAGTGAGCCAGGAAAAGTTTTTATTTGTTTTACATGTATATGTTGTAGGGTTGGGTTCCGGAAAACTCAAACCGTTATTTTACGGGGGTGGGATACTGAAATTGGGGGGGCACTTATAGGTCCAATATATATATAAATTACAACTACATTAAATATTATGTAGAGAAATAAAGAAATGAATATTATATACGAAAATAAATTAAAAAAAATAACTAAACGCCGACGGCAGCCGTCGGCGTATCAACGACGCTGGACGGTTCCGTTGTGCCGCCCTTTGTACGCCGACGGGATATAGAACGCCGACGGCAGCCGTCGGGGACGTAATTCTACGCCGACGGCGCTTCGTACGCCGACGGCCTGTTCGTCGTCTGCCCTAGCCCGTGCTGTACGCCGACGGCCCCGACATTTGGCCGTCGGCGTACAGGACGGCCGTCGGCGTTTTGACGGTTTCCCGTAGTGACTGCATTAGATTATCTCCTTACTGCCATCTCAAGATTGTACCTGAAGAGAAGAATAGAGAAGGTACAAAGCACCACCACTGAAGTGAAGAAGTCACCGCTCTTGGGCATAGAAAGTAAGATCGCACCAGAGGATACTGCCAATAAGAATCGGAGCAGAGTAAGAACTGCTAGCAACCGTAGGGTATTTGGTCGAGAGGCGTTGCGTGATTCTATCATGGAAAAGCTCCGCGAGAAACCGCATGGTGATGCGACGAGCTCGAGTACTAGTCCTTGTTACTCTGCATTTGGTATATATGGTATTGCAGGGTCTGGGAAGACTACTTTTGCACGATATACTCGAGATTACATAGAAGATGAATGCAATGAGAAACTCTTTGACACCATCATGTGCATTCATGTTTCTGAGACATACAATGTGGATGATATATTTCACGAAATGTTGAAGGATATTACCAAAGATCGGCACGCCAATATTTCAGAACGTGAGGAGTTGGAAGAGAAGTTAAAGGAATCATTGTGCGGCAAATGTTTCTTCTTGATATTGGATGATCTCTGGGTGAAGACCAAGAATGACCCACGGTTGGACGAACTGATCTCTCCGCTCAATGTTGGGTTGAAAGGAAGCAAAATTCTGGTGACGGCTCGAACAAAAGTTGCAGCTGGAGCTCTATGTGCTGATGAACCTATAGAAATGCCTGATTTGGAAGAGGATCAATACTTTTCATTGTTCATGCATTATGCATTGGGTGGTACAAGTGTTGCTGATGAAGAATTTATTCGAGTTGGGAGGGTGATCGCAGAGAAGCTACACAGATCACCTATTGCAGCTGTAATAGTGGCAGGACGGCTTGGAGCAAGCCGAGACATCAACTTTGGAAAAATGCCGCAGAGCTTGACATGTTGATTGACACCACAAATGCTCTTTGGTGGAGCTATCAACATCTTAGTCCGGACATCAGGCGGTGTTTTGAATACTGCAATATTTTTCCTAGAAGATTTAAAATGGAACGGTGCGATTTAGCTCACCTATGGATGGCGCAGGGGTTTGTAAAGACCAGTTGTGAAAGTGAGGACGTTGAAGATGTAGCTGAGTGCTACATTCAAGAGTTGGTGTCATGCTCATTTCTGCAACCAGAACAAACTTTGTATGGTACCAATAGCTTCACAATTCATGATCTGCTACATGATTTATTAAACAAGGTCACTGGAAGTGATTGCCACATAATCGATAATGAAGAAGGCAGCCAGAGAGGAGAAGGCTGGAAAAGAGATGTTCCTCGAGATGTCCGCCATCTGTTTGTTCAGAATTATGATGCATAATTGGTTGGTAAGAAGATTCTTGGATTGAAAATTTTACGCACACTCATCTTTCATGTTGTTGACTGGGATACACTAGTTGAGGAAAAAACCATTGAGAGTATATGCAAGTGCTTGCCAAAATTACGGGTACTGGCCATTGCTTTCAGCAAGGAACATGTGTGCATTAAGCAAGCAAAATTATTCGTCCCAAAATATATTGGTTGGGTAAAGCACCTACGCTATCTTGCTTTTAGGATGCGCAAAGTATCTGTCGCAGCAGTGGAACATGGGGTTCCCCTAGTACTGCCAAAATGGGTCCACCCCATGTGGGCCCAAGATGAAGATGGACAAGACCAAGACTCAAGTCAAGCTGGCGGGTTCACCGTCAAGACACGCATGGCCTACGTCGACAAAGGGCTCCGGTCCTGGGGACCTTCCGGGTCCCCGAACCAAGCAAGAAGGCCAGGAAGGACCCGAGAGCCCGAGTTCCCGGCAGGAGGCCAGGCTCCCTCTCAGGTACTTACTTCCCCACGTCCCTGTGGATAAGCACTCCACCTCACCGCGGAAGACTTGGGAAGCAAGGCGAAGGCAGCGCGGGCGGGAAGCACGTCCCGTGGTGGTGTCAGCTCCTGTCCACCCCAAGGCGGACGCTTCCACCTAACCCAAAGGAGACGCTAGTCTGAGGAGAGGCCACGTCTCCTCCTAAACTAGATGAGGAGGGTCCTTCGCCCCGAAGGTTCCTCCCCTCATGCCTCTCACGTGACCCTGTGGCAACCCCTTAGCCTATAAAAGGAGGACCAAGGCACGGAGATGAGGGAGGAGAAAAGCAAGGACGAACACAAGGTAGAATCAGAGCAAGACTAGACTAGGGCTGCGAAGGTAGAGAGGAAGGTGATCTCCTCCGGGTCAGGATCTGTCCTTCTTCTACCTCCAGCCAAAACCCTTCCGGGTACCCCATCCGGTAGGTTCCATTGTAAGCCACACTATGAATAACTCATCAATCCAGACATGCAGGAGTAGGGCTTTTAGCCTCCGGGCGGCCTGAACCTGGGTAGCTCCTTGTGTCCCTTTGGTTGCATGCCTTGATCGTGGAGAGGAGAGCTTGATCTAGACTCCGCCCAAGAAGACGATTCTCAGCCTCCTTCGCGCCCCGTGCCGAACCTAAAAGGGGTATCCTATACTCCCGGTGTCCGTGCAACGAGACACGACATCTGGCGTGCCAAGTAGGGGGCGCAAGCGCTGGTTTCATCTTCATCAAGTTCATCGGCAAGTTCTTCGTCAAGCATGCCTCCGAGGAAGAAGGGAGATCCTGTGGCGTCCAAGCCGGTCTCTCCCTCACGCACTCAAGCTTCAGCTGAACGTCGTGATGCTGGCGCACGGCGGAGCGTCTCTCCGTCCCCGCCTCCCATGGAGAGGGTGGCGCCGGACGAAGCGGACGGTCACGACAAGGACAACGGCCCTGGCGGAGCGGCGGCTCCAAAGGGCACCACCATGCCTCCTCCTCGCTCGGGGGAGAAGAGCGTCTGCAACGGCACTGGCAAGGAGCACACCGCTGGAGGAGGGAACCACGGCGTTCGCCCTAGTGGGGATCCACGAGCATCCAAGAGCAAGACCTCCGCGCACTCGCCTTCGGACGTGCAAGCTCGCCATGATGCTCTAGTCGCTGCCAAGGCCCTGATGCAGTTCCCTCCAAGCAGCGGCGATCCCAAGGTCTACCAAGAATGGAGGACTCGCGTCGAGAGGCTCCTCGACTTCGCCGATGGTGGTCCGTGGGTCGAACCCACTCAATCTCCCACCGTCGACAATCCCGGAGCAGCACAAGACAAGACACGTGATCCGCGAGGCCAGCCTCGTGGTGAACGTCAAGCCAAGACGGCGCCTCCTCGCACCGCGCCACCGATGGCTGATCGGCTAAACCGCGATCACGGCGAGGCCATCTCCATCGGGTCGTCTACCTCGCGCAACCCAGATCTTCGCGACGAGCTCAACAGCCGTCAGAACGAGGATATGCGCACCCGCATCGAACGTCGTCGAGAACATCACCGCCGGGAAGATCGGGGCATCGACCTCGCCGAAGGCTGCCTCGCCCTCGCCCCCGAGTTCCGCCACTTCAACTGGCCCAAGAAATTCAAGATCGACGTTCTCCGCTACGACGGCACCACGAACCCCCGGGACTTTCTGCAGATCTACTCTCTTGCTGCGATGGTTGCCGGGGCCGACGAGGTCATGATGGCCAACTGGTTCCCATTGGCCCTGAAGGGAGACGCCCAGACTTGGCTTCTCAACCTTCCCAAGTGCTCCATCCGTTCCTGGCGGGCACTGAAGGAGCAGTTTCTGGGGCTTTCCAAGGCGGGTACGAGCGCCCGGGGGCTCCCAGTGATCTCCACGACTTCAAGCAGCTGCCGGGTGAAACTCTCCGCAAGTTCATCCAGCGCTTCACCCAGAAGATGAACACCATCCCGTGCATCAAGGAGGAGTTGGTGATCCAGTCCTTCCACGCCAACGTCCGCAACCCCAAGATGCGCGAGAAGTTGAGCATCCATCGCGTCGAATCTGCCCATAAGCTCTGGGAGCTTGCAGATCGGTGCGCTCGAGCTGAAGAAGGAGCCAAGTTCCCCGGGGAGGATGAACCCGAGGACAAGGTCGCTCCAGCCAACAACAAGAAGCGGGACCCTGGACCCGACAAGCGGATCTTCGTCACCGAGCCTCTTCCGAAGAAGACCAAGCCCGCGCCGACTTCCGAGGAAGAAGGTGAAGGTGATCCCTGGTGCCACATCCATCCAGAAGGCAACCACTTGCTCAAGGACTGCCGCATGCTCAAGAACCTCGCCATCCGGGAGCAACGTCGAGCTGATGGGGTCAGTCAAGACGGTTGCTACAACTGCGGCACTGCCGGCACATCAATCCTCGTGGCACCAGAAGAAAAGGAGCCCCTACTACTGTACATTGCTGCCACCAACCAGGTGATCAGCGCTGTGCTTGTGGTAGAGCGTGACGCTCCTCCGAAGAAGTCAAGCAAGATCAAGGGCAAGCGACCCGGGAACTCTCTCCCGGGACAACCGTGCAAGAAAAGGCTGCCGGGTGACCAGGGGTCTCACGATCCTGACGTCACTGCAACCTCACCAGACGGCGCGGAGCCCGTCGGGAATGGAGAATCTCCCTCCGACGAGACTTCGCCGGGGGCTACCTCGTCCCCACCCCAAGACGTCGACGTGGAGGAAGCCGAGCCCTCTCAGGACTCGGCGACCCGCAAGGTGCAGCACCCGGTCTACTTCGTCAGCGCAGTGCTGCGCGACGCCCGGGAGCGGTACCCCATGATGCAGAAGCTGCTGCTGGCAATCCTCATTGCCTCCCGCAAGATGAGGCCGTACTTCCAAAGCCATCCCATCACGGTGGTGTCCAAGTACAACCTAAGAAGCCCCCTGGAGAACCCACTTGCCACTGGTCGCATATCATGGTGGGCCATGGAGCTTCAAGGTTTCGGTCTCAAGTTCGAGCACACGGACAACATCAAGAGTCAGGCGCTGGCGGATTTCACGGCCGAGTGGACCGAGACGGCGTTCGACGACCCGGAAGAGGAAACCTGCCTCCCCGGGAAGGAAGATCCTAGCGCCTGGACCATGCACTTCGACGGCTCCTACACCAAGGGGAAAGGAGGTGCTGGGGTTGTCCTAACCTCACCAACCGGGGACCGGCTGAAGTACGTCGTCCAGATGCACTACCAAGGGAACATCTCCAACAACACGGCGGAGTACGAGGGCCTGCTCGCAGGACTTCGTGCTGCCGTCGGCCTCGGCATCAACAAGATCGTCGTCAAGGGTGACTCTCAGTTAGTCATCAAACAAGTGAACAAGGAGTACGCGTGCCCTCAGATGGCACCATACGTTGAAGAGGTCTGGAAGCTGCAGCGGCGCTTCGACAACTTCCGGGCTGTGTACGTCCCACGGGGAGAAAACACGGCCGCGGATGAGCTATCGCAGGTGGCGTCCAAGCAAGAACCAGTGCCTCCCGGGATCTACATCGAGGTCCTCAGGCGACCTTCGATCCCACCCGAGAGGCTCGCGACAAGATCTGCGCCGGGGGCTGGCGACCCTTCTACCTCGACAACACGGGTAGCCAGCCCAGAAGCTCAAGACCCGGCAGCCCCTCCAGCGGAGGAAGCTATGCTTTCTTTCCGTCGGATGGTGCTACCGGTGGAAGGAACCCACCCACCCTGGGCCCGGGACATCGTCAAGTACATCATGGAGCACGCCCTCCCGGAGGACGATCACGACGCCGAGCGGGTGGCTCGTCAAGCCAAGCTCTACGTCATGATCGACGGCGAGCTCTACCGGCGACGGGACAACGGAGTCAAGCTCCGCTGCATCCCTCAAGAACAAGGCCAAGTACTGCTACGGGACATCCACGAGGGCACATGTTCAAGTCATGTGGCATCAAGATCACTGGCGGGTAAAGTTTTTCGTCACGGGTTCTACTGGCCAACAGTCCTCAGTGATGCGGAGCAGCTAGTCAAGACCTGTGAAGCCTGCCAGTACTATGCGAAGAACATACATCAGCCGGCGCAAGCTCTGCAGCCAATTCCAATCTCCTGGCCGTTCGCGGTCTGGGGGCTGGACATCGTGGGAAGATACCGAAGTCTGTCGGGGGCCATGAATACCTTTTCGTGGCCATCGACAAGTTCACAAAGTGGGTGGAAGTGATGCCAGTACCAAGACAGACAGCTCAAGCAGCCATCAAGTTCATTGAAGGGATCGTGTACCGCTTCGGAGTACCCAACAGAATCATAACGGACAATGGCTCTCAGTTCACAAGCCGATCCTTCCTCAACTTCTGTGAAGAGCTGGGAATCAAGGTGTGTTTTGCCTCGGTGTCCTACCCAAGGTGCAATGGGCAAGTGGAGCGAGCCAATGCGGAGGTCCTAAAGGGTTTGAAGACCAAGGCCTTTGACAAGTTAGAAGACAAGGGCAAGAACTGGATTGAGCATCTACCAAGTGTCTTGTGGTCCCTCAGAACCACACCAAGCAGAGCCACTCAAGAAACACCATTCTTCCTTGTCTATGGAGCAGAAGCCGTCTTGCCAACAGAGCTCAGGCATGGATCCCCCCGGGTACTTGCCTATGATGAAGACGCACAAGCTGAGAGGAGGATTGATGACATCAACTTCCTGGAAGAGGTGCGGTGCCGAGCTTCCTTACGATCTGCTCGATACCAGCAAGGGCTCCGCCGCTATCATGATCGCCATATCCGTTCACGGGTACTGGAACCCGGAGACCTGGTTCTCCGCAAGAAGCAGAAGCTTGATAACATGAACAAGCTGTCCTCCAAGTGGGAAGGACCTTATCGGGTGACGCATACCCTGAGACCCGGAGCTGTTTATCTGGAGGACGAGAAAGGCAGGCCGGAGGGCAACGCCTGGAACATCGAGAATCTCCGGAAATTCTACCCCTGAATACGAACATGAATCGCAGATAGTTCGAGTCAACTAAGCACGCCCAAGGGGCTAGTGTTCTGTATAAGGGTGTAAGAATCGTCGCCAAGGAATAAAAGATAAGTTTTTCAATTCCGTGAGCCTCTCTTGTTGTCGTGAAGTGTGTTATCCGTAACAACCCCCAAGCAGGGGGCTGACATGGTGCCGGTGGCTGACAGGTCGAGCGCGAGTAGCCTATCAGTAGGCGCTGCCACCTGATCGTGCCGTACTGCCGCGGTAAGAAGTGGAACGGGCAGTGCTGTGTTTTAAAGAACCTAAACACAGAAATGCACATTCAACTTTGCTTGCGGGTTGCTCCGGATGAAACACTTTCACGACATGTAAGGGAGGGTCCATTCTTTTCCTACTGAAAGTGTGTTATGTGTAGCGCCTCTCCCGGGACAGGAATGGATGCTGAAGAGCGGCTCAGGAGCTGGGTACCCGGGAAGGACAGAGTAGATCAAGGGCACGGCAAAAACCAGCTAAGTCTTTGCATGTGCATCTTGCATTCTAGGCATAATATCTCGCTCGGAGTCAATATACCACCAACCTGCGCATGCTTGACAGTTGATGAGAACCTTTGCGGGGGTAATGCGTCCTCCCCGGCGAACGGTCAGATTTCCCTTCTGGCCTAGTACCCGTGGCTGTGGAGTGGACTCCCGGAAGGCATAGTGCTCTTAGGGGTGCTGCTACCGGTGCAGGCGGTTAGAGTACTTGTCACCTAAGAGATCTCCTCAGAAAACTTGACGGCGCGTTAGTGCAAGGGAGGTTTGGGAAATGACCCCGGGAGTTGAGCCCTAGGATTGCATTCATCTGAACTTACATTCTGAATTTACAATTCTGATTACATTCAGTCGAAGCTTTCCTGGATACATATCTAGCCTATGCTACTAAGGCCAGCTCAGGCTCCTGGCTGTGCAGATCTGTCTTCTGTTTTATTGCCTGCCGGGTGCACTCTTTTCTTCCGGGGACGCCTGGTGAAAAGATAACACGCGTGCAGATCTTGTCAGGCGCGTCGAAGAGCTCGACCCCCTTCTGCCGACCAGGGCGCTCCAGGGCCAAAGAGACGGAAGATTCCGTCCGCCAGTTCGCCTACGGACTGACTCTCGGCCTGCAAAAGTCCAGTCAAGATCGAGGTCATCCAAGAAGAAAAGGCGGAAAAATGGAGAAGAGCAAACAGTGAACCTGCTCAATGGCCTCGAGCTCAGCCACAACCAAGGACAGCTCCGGAATACCGGCAGTCCTTTCCTTCAGGATGGACCACAGGTGCGTCCTCCTCACTGCCCTAATCCTTGCCTCTTCTTGGGCAACAGGACCAGAGACGGCCGCCAGGCGAGCGACATTCTGGGCAGCAGAAGAACGGGACGCAACCTCGCCATCAGTGGCTCGGGCTCCAGCTTCGCTGGGTGCCTCCGCCGCTCCTCGAAGACGGACTCCGCCGTCGACACATCGGACAAGGCCCTCTCTGCTTCGCCGGACATTGTTCTGCGGGCGGGGAGGCAAAGGAAGAAGAGGAGCGGAGCAAGGCGAGAAGATGTCAAGGGTTGGAGTCTGGATGGTCTTTTATAGGCCTCCCACGCTCCACCTACCCCTTGACGCTACGGCTGCTGCAGTAATGGGAGCGCGTTTTGCAAAAAACTCGTTCTCATTCACACGGACGCGACACGAAGACAAGGAGGAAAACAAGATCTTCTTCATTTACAAGGACTACAAGGGGACGATCTTTTTTACAACAAAAAGGTTGGCTCCCGTCGAGCAAGGAGCACCGCCGTACAATGGAAGACGCTACTTCCAGAATACGTCGTCAAGGCCGCCGGGAGGAGGTCAACGAGATCTCCATGGCGCCCGTCCGAAGCTCCTCGCCTTCAGGAAGACGAGCTCCCCTCGACCTTGATGTCAGATGAGTTTTCCTCATCTTCATCCTCGTCGTAGGAGCTCGAGCTGCCGCTGCTGCTCTCCATGCAGCACTCCACGCGTCCGCCATCGACACCGAAGATCTTCACGGAGAGCGTGCATCTCCGTCGTACCGGAACACCAAGCATTGCCCCCTGGACAGGCGGCGGGCACGGGAGAACGACTTCCACCCCGGACCCAGAAGCATGGCGCCTTCAGTGGTGCGCTCCGCCATGGCCCAGGAGGGGCCATTGGGGCAGCCTTCCACTTGCAGCCAGAAGCCGGAGGGTCCGATGTCCTCCGTCGCCATCGCGAAGGAATCCGGCAGGAGAAGCCGGCTGCGAGGCCTGCGGTTCAGATCCACGATGAACTCGAACGGCGCGAAGCTGGTATGAACCATGCTCCTAGGAGGGGAGCAGCGGTGCCGCGGCCTCCACGGCCGCCGCGACCGCGAATCCCACGACCTCGCGGAACAGCTCGACCACGAGTGGAGGGGCCACTCTCCGCAGCAGCTGAAGAAGTACGAGGGCGCCCAACTCCTCTCCTCGCTCTCGCCATTGGCGCTGGCAGCTTGTGGGGAGGCCTGGAGTTGGACTGAGGAAGAAGATGAACGAAAAGCCAGGGGTGCGCCTCGCTTTTATAGCCACGGCGGCGCCTCTGTCAAGCGTCTCCTCGGTTCTTCCGTTAGTGGGAATCGAGGGGGCCCCCAGTTATTCCCCCGAGCGGAGTAACTCCAAGACCTTCAAGGCCATCAGCTGAGCAAGGAAGACCAGGTGCCCGGGACCCACTTTGACCTATCTTTAGGCCATGGCCCCGGCAGCTGGAGCAAGAGCCGCCGGGACCATGCCCGGGGGCTACTGTCGCACAGTGGAACATGGGGTTCCCCTAGTACTGCCAAAGTGGGTCCACCCCATGTGGGCCCAAGATGAAGATGGACAAGACCAAGACTCAAGTCAAGCTGGCGGGTTCACCGTCAAGACACGCATGGCCTACGTCGACAAAGGGCTCCGGTCCTGGGGACCTTCCGGGTCCCCGAACCAAGCAAGAAGGCCAGGAAGGACCCGAGAGCCCGAGTTCCCGGCAGGAGGCCAGGCTCCCTCTCGGGTACTTCCCCACGTCCCTGTGGATAAGCACTCCACCTCACCGCGGAAGACTTGGGAAGCAAGGCGAAGGCAGCGCGGGCGGGAAGCACGTCCCGTGGTGGTGTCAGCTCCTGTCCACCCCAAGGCGGACGCTCCCACCTAACCCAAAGGAGACGCTAGGCTGAGGAGAGGCCACGTCTCCTCTAAACTAGATGAGGAGGGTCCTTCCCCCGAAGGTCCCTCATGCCCCTCACGTGACCCTGTGGCAACCCCTTAGCCTATAAAAGGAGGACCAAGGCACGGAGAGAGGGAGGAGAAGCAAGGACGAACACAAGCTAGAACCAGAGCAAGACTAGACTAGGGCTGCGAAGGTAGAGAGGAAGGTGATCTCCTCCGGGTCAGGATCTGTCCTTCTTCTACCTCCAGCCAAAACCCTTCCGGGTACCCATCCGGGAGGTTCCATTGTAAGCCACACTATGAAGAACTCATCAATCCAGACATGCAGGAGTAGGGCTTTTAGCCTCCGGGCGGCCTGAACCTGGGTAGCTCCTTGTGTCCCTTTGGTTGCATGCTTTGATCGTGGAGAGGAGAGCTTGATCTAGACTCCGCCCAAGAAGACGATTCTCAGCCTCCTTCGCGCCCCGTGCCGAACCTAAAAGGGGGTATCCTATACTCCCGGTGTCCGTGCAACGAGACACGACAGTATCCGGATTAGTTTTACCAAACATGCTAGGTAAACTTCACCATGTACAGCTTCTAGATTGTGGTGCTGGATATATAGTGAAGTCCAACTTTGATGACCTTATCAACTTGCGACACATATTCTGCGGACCAAACGAGAAACTTCCAAACATAGGCAGGCTGTTCTCACTCCAAACAGTACCAGAATGTGTAGCGAGTAATGATGGAGGTTTTGTGGTAAAGCATCTGAGGGACCTAAACAAGCTTCGTGGCAATCTGGTGATCAGGGAACTCGGAAATATTCAAAGCAAGGAGGAAGCTCTTGAAGCCAATCTAGCTGCCAAGAAACGACTCACATATCTGGAACTATTTTGGGGTGGTATTGGTGATTTAGGGTGTAGCCCAGAAGTTGAAGCAGAGGTACTTGAGGGCTTGTGCCCTTGGGGCTTCAAAAACTGAAGATCATGCAATATCGAGGTTCGAGGTACCCAGATTGGATGGTGGGTATGTATAACGGTGGTCCAAGGAACCTGCAAGAACTTCATTTATATAGTTGCCGTCAACTGGGACCTGCTCCTCAATTTGTTGAGGCATTCCCTCATCTTCATTCGCTCACGCTTAACTGGTGCAGCTGGGACGCCTTACCAGGCAATATGCAGCACCTCACACCGCTCAATATATTGGAGATTTATAGTTGCGATAATATTCGGTCGCTCCCAACACTGCCCCGATCCCTTGAAGAGTTTAGACTTTTTTCCTGCAATAATGAGTTGATGATGTCTTGTCAAACAGCCGGACATCTAAACTGGCAAAATATTAAACACATCCGAAACAAAATATTTCGCAACTAAGATCGTCATCCCCTTTGTTGCCCTGCTTTTTCGTTTTGTACCGTGACTAACGATCTGCTACTGCCTCTTATGCTGGTTAACCCATCTGCCACTAATTGACATTTCAGATGGTAGTCAAGGACTTCCGATGGTCCTGCATCGATAACGAGGGGCTTTAGAGATTGCAAGACACTGTGAAGGACGTTTCAAGGCCTTCAGTTCACAGAGCCAAGCCAACGAAGATCTGTGACGCCTGTCCTCCTTAATCTGGTCGGAATGTTAGGTTCTGGAAAGCTCCGTCGGTGAGCTTCCATGGGCGTTTATGCCTAGAGATTGCTTGATCTGGTCGGATTCGGTCGCGCCGGAGGGAGCGGTGTGAAGCTATTCTTTGGTTGCCATCATGGGTAAATCCATGGTGAATTCAGAGATGGAGAATGTCATGAAAGCCGAGATTGAAGTAGTAGCGATGATTAGTCTCTGCGGCGATTAGGAACTTGATTGGAGTTTCAAGAAACGTTGCAGTTTTAGTAGGGGCGACAGCACAAGTGAAATTCAAAGTTTTACGTGTTTTAGGCATGGTTTTTAAGGCGGTGAAGCGTCATAAGGCGGAGGAGGGGCGCTCTGACGCCTAGGCGCCCAAGGCGAGGCGGTAAAGCGAGGCAAGGCGACGCCTTAAACATCGCAGGAAAAGAGGAATTGACAGTTCTGCACTTAATAAATAGGAAAAATAGCAATGGCTGAGAGATGGGCCACTACTTATGCACCTCCCAGTGGCCCAAAAGCCCATCTAGTGGCCATATAATCCTCCCTGGCCTAATTCCACTCTCCTCCTTCCTTTCTTCCCCACGACAGCCGCCACACACCTTCTGCTCCGTGACCTAATTCCACTCTCCTCCTTCCCTTCTTCCCCCCCACAGCCGCCACACACCTTCTCCTCCCTCCTCTTCGTGGACCCACCCTTCTCCCTCACCGCAGCATCCTTCACCATCACGACAGCAGAGTAGATCAGGCAAGGGAAGACGATGACAGAACCAGGTGCTCAACGGGATGCTCGCCCATCTGCCCGGAGGCGGTGGGGTCGTCGTCTCCAAGCGCCAGGAGCAGCCACAACGACGGTGCAGCGAGGAACATGCAGCGGCAGAGGCCCCAGGAGCAGCCGTACACTTCATGTCTAAGGCGGGGCGGACGCTTTGCCGTCTCCGGGCGCTCCGACGCCTAAGCGACGCCTTAAAAACCATGGTTTTAGGGTGAAAATCCGAGGTCTAGCCTTAAATGGTTATGCCCGGCAATGGTCTTGTTGAAGCATTGTTTTGAGAGCCAGGATTATCTCCAGGGTGAACACTCAAGATCGATGACGATTCTTGTGCATTGTTTATTTTGTTACTTTTGGAGAACTTAGATATAGGGTATTGTCTTGATAGTTGTTTTGCTGGTGTTGTAAGGATTTGAACTCTATAGCGAGACTTTTCTTTTTTAGTTTATTTTTTTATTTTCTTAGCTGTGTGCATCCGTAATGTCATTAGGGTATTTAGCTGTTATAGAGTCTGGGTGTAATTGGTATCTCTGTGATATTGATATACTCCTTCCGTTTCTTGATGTAAGGTGTTTAAGGTTTTGAGAAAAAATTCAAAACATAGGGAGTACTTCTTTGCACCAGTCATCCGAATTATTATTTTAGAAATTTGATTAAGTCTACTTATCTAATTCACTCCTCCTTTTACCACGTAAATTAGCTAGAGGTAATTCTGTCCTAAACTAGTGGAACTATTCTCTCAACGAGCATTTTTTAATTTCCGTGCCAAAACTTATACACATGTAGTAACGGAGGATTGTTGTATATGTCCCAACAAGTTTTAATAAGTAGAAAAAAGTAAACATCATGGAAGGGTCTAACGTTTAATGTCGTTTTCACCGCACACTATATTCTTATGCGCTGGCGGAATTGTTGATACAAATGCAGTTCGCCATCTCAAGCTTATTCAGGGATTTGTTTGTATGCATTATTGCCAGTGTGCTACCGTGTCGTCAGGCATGAGCACCCATTTCTTATCACATTTTCTTCCAGGTTTATGAAGCACTCTAGTGTGCGAATAGTTCGAGGTAACACATTGGATTCTTGGATGGTTTATACAAGGTTTACCCAGTTATAAACCCAGCACGCATGCAGGTAATGATCTTGTACGCTTCAATTCTCGGAGTCTCTAGTTCACTGGCTTATAAAAGGGGGATTGACAGGTGTTGGAGTATCAGTACGTACAAGATACCATATGAAAAGTTATGAGATCCTAACACTACCTGTAGCTATCTTGTACCCAATTCAGACAATCCATGAAGCATCTTCAGGTCAAGCTCAGGCATCAGGGAAGCTCCATGGATCAGAGGTGAAAGGTGCTACAGACTGACTCCGTTGTTTGTCAGCTACATTAAATAGTCAAGAAAAATTCAGAGTCCTCTTACATCATGTATGGATACAAGACGTATATACCGCAGAATTGATGCCTGGTTCTTATTGCAGCTGCATATAACTTGTCCCCACCTGCATATATGTGTGGTATCTGCTGCCAATTCATCACGGAAGAAATTGTGCATCACCACATCATATCGAGATTAGAATGCACGCCCACTTCATTCGATTAGGTTCAGAAAAAAGTGCAAAATAAACAGATCTAGCTAGACGATTTTTTTTAATCTGGAATACGACATACTATATCTGACTAATAAACCTATGATCCAATGAAAGGAAATCGACCGAGGAACTAGCCTAGCTATAGCTCCTCCTCAGGCCAATCCACCACCTATACGTCCCTCGGCGTTCATCCTTCTCGATCTCCTCCGGCGTCGGCTTGGTGTCCTGGTCCAGGCCCTTGTCCAGGCGGTCCATGAAGTAGGCCCTGTCAAACCAGTCGGGCTTGCCGGCGAAGCACTTGCGCAGCGCCGCCGTGGGCTTGACGCACGCCTTGCCATCATCGTCGCCGCCGTCGCGGCACCTGTCGATCGCGGTTCTGAACTGGTCGAGGCAGCCGCCTCTGGCCACGTGGAACATGACGTACGCCTTCTCATGCTTCCACTCGTCGGGAAGAAACCACTCCGGGCGTTCGGCGTAGTAGTCCCCGAAAAACCACTCCGGGTTGCGGCCGAAGCACTTGCGCAGCGCCGCCTTGGCCTTGATGCAGGCGTTGGGTCGGCGGGGGAGGCGCGGCGGCACTTCTTCGACATGGCCTCGTACTCGTCGAGGCAGCCGCCTTTGGTCACGTGAGTCAGGTGGAACAGCTTATCCATGCTTTTCTCGTCGCCGAAAAAGAACCACAGGCCAAAGAGAAACGGCCACATGGCCGCCGCCGGCGATGGCAAACTAGCTAGGGCTAATCGGTTCCTAGAATATTTATTTGCTTGCATGAGTCATTGGTAATAGGGGGAGAGGTGTGTGTTTTTCGAAGAACTCTTTCGGGGAATAGACTGCAACAATGGAATGGTATCTTAACTGGTTGTGATGATATAAATCTAACTGAGAAAAAAGATGGTATTATCTGGAATTTGACTAATAATGGCAAGTTCACAGTCAAATCTTTTTATAATAAGCTTAGCTGGGATGAGACTGAGTTTCCACATAAGATTTTGTGGAAAGTTTTTTTTTTGCGAATGAAGTTTTTGTGAAAAGTTAAGATAAACTCTTAAAATTAGAATTTTTCTATGGCTTATTACGCAGAATAGCATCCTCACGAGAGACAACCTGAAGAAAAGGGGTTGGCCTGGGATACTGGTTGTTCTTTTTGTGGAGAGGAAGAATCGATTGATCATCTGTTTCTAAATTGTCCAATGGCACGATTCATTTGGAATGTGATGAAATGTGCATTTAGTCTTCCTGATTTACCTACAGAGGTACATCAAATTTGGTCAGTCTGGATTGACAAATTTGTTGGGCAGACCAGACAGTTGATGTTAGTAGGTGTTGCTGCTATATTTTGGTCGATTTGGATGACCAGAAATAACATTTGTTCAGCGGGCCAAAATTTCGGACCCCATGTCAATTTTGAAACTGACTGGACATTGGCTTCATATGTGGTCGTTATTGCAGACAAAGGAGCCAAGCAAAAACCTGCTGCTGTGGGGAACAAAACTGTTCGAACAAGTAGCAACGGAGGTGTTTGATGCTGCAAGAGGATGGAGACCGACACAGTTAAGGATTGGACTAGGATGAGGAGCATGTTTGTTCTTGGCGACCTTTCCCTGGAGTAGATTTCCTGTAACTTAGATGTAGTTCTGGAGATTTGTCTCCCAGCTTTCTCTGCCTGTTTGTGGGTGTTTTGTAAAACTATGGATGCTACGTTTGGACAGAGCTTTCACTCTGCCAGTACCTGTGTTCTTGTAGACTGGTTTCTAATAATGGAAATCGGAGGGAAACCTCTTTGTTTTTTTTTTTGAATTTTCACCGGGGGAGGGAGAAGACTCTCCACCTGAATTGTATTCATTTTTTGCCTATAAGGTTTTGCAGCCTATTACAAGATGGGTTCAAGTGAATCTGAATTTTACAGGGAGGAACTGGAGGGGAGACAAAACAAAAACAACACACACCAACACACACAACACGGGCGGGGAGGGGTACAGGTGCACTTGAGAAGCACTATCGGCGTGTTTGCTCGACAACCATCACCAGGAAGACATGCATAGGCAATGCATTGAGGAGTGTGACCGACGCCGTTGAAGGGCATCTACAACCCCGAGACCTTGCAGATTGAAACTCCACAACCTGCTTGCATGGCGACTATCCACAAGCTGACAAACCAGGAGCATAAGAGGATCAACGAGTGAAGTTGGCGTAGTCGAAGGGCCTTACTCCGCCGAGACAGCGATGCAGACACAAAGCTCACGCGGCTGATTGAGTGCCAGAATTGCGAGGAGTGCTGCCAATGCCATCGAAGGGCATTGCAAGACCGAGATTCCACCAACGTCACGAACCTTGATCGCGAACTCTGTCGAAGGGACAGCCCCAAGCACTTGCTAGGTGAGGAGGCGACCTGCGCCGTCGAAGGGGGTCAATCAACCGAGACTACACTGGTAACACGAAGCTCGCAATAATGCCGCTACCATCACCATCGGATTTAGCCAAACTTGCTTGGCCAAGACGAGCTGAAGTCGAAGGGCACGATGAAGGAGATATGCCCTAGAGGCAATTAATAAAGATATTTTATTTGTCATATCTCGATTGTTCATAATAAGTTTTATACCATGCTATAACTGTATTAAGCGGAAACATTAAGTAGCCTCTTTACTAGTCCATTGAGATCAACAGATGATCAAGGTTTTCTGATCATGGACTTAGACGTCAATTGATAATGGAGTCATATCATATCATTAGGTGAATGATGTGATGGACGCACCCAATTTATATAGAACGTAGTATTCACGCCTTCGACCGTGAGATCATATTTAATTGCAATTTTTGAAAGGTAATTTGATTGAATCAAACGTCGCACCTTACATAGGGTGATAATAAAGGTGTCCCTCTCGGGTATCCGAAGGAAATATGTTGAGGCGTATGATCAAGAGCGGGATTTGCCAATCCGTATGGCAGGGTAGATACTCTGGGCCCACTCGGTGAGATTGCATCAATGAACTTGCAAGCATGTGACTAGGTCACGAGGATATAATATCACAGACGAGTAAAGAATAGTATTGTCGGTAACGAGATCGAGCTAGGTATCACGATGCCTGAGATCGAGTCTCGGACAAACTAAGTATCGCCAGGCAAAAGGTTTGAGACTTGACATCTAAGGTTCAAACAACAAAGATATTCGTGGACACACAGGGGCTATCATGGGTATCCAAGACCCCGCTGTTAGTCATTGATCGGAGAACGGGTCCCGATCATGTCTGGAGTGATCCCGAACCGTAGGGTGGCACACTTAAGCGTAGGCGACGTTTATAATCGATTGGACGTAGAAGAGAGCACCAGAAACGTTCCGGGACATAACCAGTGGAGTTTGGAGGGCGACGAAATAGTTTTAAGAACTGGAATAAATTAGATAATATGTATTTAATATTAATTAATGTAATTAATGATTAAATATATTTTATTATTTATTTTTTTTGAATTTTTGGCAGCCCCAACTCTAAATGGGCCATCTCCCGGAAGAGAGGCCCAAGAGGGGGAGCCACACCCCAAAGGGAAGAGGGAGATCGGCCGGCCTAGGTGGGCCCTAGGGCCGGCGCACCCCTTGGTGCGCCTGGCCATATGGGGTTTAGTCCCACATGGCTAAGCCACCCAGGGTGGCATCCCTCCTCCGCCTTTATGTAGGGGTGCCCCCATGCCTTGGAATTCATACCAGTTTTCTCTCTCACACACACACCTTCGGACGTGACTCCGCAATTGGGGTTACGCAAAGGTTGAGGTTTTCTCCACCATACGCACGCCGCCGTGCTGCTGGTCTTCTTTGGTCCAAGTCTTCTGCTTCTGCTGCTTTGCTGGATTGGAGCCCGAAGGTCGTCGTCTACACCGTACGTGTGTAGAGCTACGAGGTGCCACTAGTACAGAACGACACATCGGATACCCCTCTATGGCAATGGCAGGAGTTAGGCGACGGTAAATCGCGACATCCCCCGCGTGCCCGCACTGGGCCGTAAAGCAGGCCCACAACATCGGCAACGGGTGAATAGTGGAATATATGTTGGCAACGGAGGTTAGTTTACCTCCGTTACCGATGTGTGCTCCTCGCACACGGACAGTTTCGTAATCTCCGTTGCCATTAGAAGCAGCCCGACAGCCGGCCTATAAGAACCTACTATGCCCTTCACTCTCACTCTCACTCACTTCCAATCCTAGCCGTCGCACAGTCTCCTCTCTCTCCACTCTCTCGCATGGCTTCCACCGTCGGCGCTGCTAGATCCGGCCATCGCGGCCGTGGCCGCCCCACCCTCCGGGCCTTCAGGCAGCAGCAGCGTCAGCTGGTGTTGCGGGACGAGCTTGCGGAACAGGCCGCCGCCGATCCGTCCCCCGCGGGCCGGTCCCGCAGCCTTGGCGCTCGTCCGCACGGCGAAGGCTCCGGCCACACCCGCTCATTTGGCCACCATTGCAGCTACCGCGAGATCCGCCAGGCGATGTACCCCGGCCGCCATCCGTCTTCCTCCTCCTCCTCGTCCTCGTCCTCCGACGAGGAGGAAGAGGAAGAGGAAGAGGAGGAGGATCGTGATCTGGAGATCGCTTGCCAACTCTCCCGCGCCGATTTCGAGCGCGAGGACGCCAAGCGTCGTCAGGGCGAGGCCGATCTGGAGGCGGCGGTCCTCCTCTCCGAGGCGTTGACCCAGGTCGAACGCGCCGAGGAGGCGGTCTACCAGTCTGACCTCCGGGCCGCCATAGCCCTCTCTTTGGTCCACGGTGAGGGCAAGGCGCCGCCAGGGGAGGCCGGCGCTAGCTCCGTCGCCGGCGGCGACGCTAAGCGAGCCCACCTCGCCTAATGTAAGACCCCAGTTCAGTAGGATAGCTGTTTTCTAGTTGTAAGTAGCTAATTGTTTATCCATAGATTTGTTTTGTTTTTAGTAGGCATTGTTTACACATAGATTTTAGCTGTTTTCTAGTTGTAAGTAGCTAATTGTTTATCCATAGATTTGCTCTGTTTTTAGTAGGCATTGTTTACACATAGATTTTAGCTATTTTCTAGTTGTAAGTAGCTAATTGTTTATCCATAGATTTGCTCTGTTTTTAGTAGGCATTGTTTACACATAGATTTTAGCTGTTTTCTAGTTGTAAGTAGCTAATTGTTTATCCATAGATTTGCTCTGTTTTTAGTAGGCATTGTTTACACATAGATTTTACCTGTTTTCTAGTTGTAAGTAGCTAATTGTTTATCCATAGATTTGCTCTGTTTTTAGTAGGCATTGTTTACACATCGATTTTAGCTGTTTTCTAGTTGTAAGTAGCTAATTGTTTATCCATAGATTTGCTCTGTTTTTAGTAGGCATTGTTTACACATAGATTTTAGCTGTTTTCTAGTTGTAAGTAGCTAATTGTTTATCCATGGATATGCTCTGTTTTTAGTAGGCATTTGCTCTGATTTTAGCTTTGTTTCTGTTATGCCGAAGATTAAAATTAGGTGACACCGTGTGATCCGGGGGTGGCGCTAGTGATCCTTGTGATATGCACAAATACACATCGATCTTGTGCATCCTACTTGGCTCGCTTGCTCCATCCCTGGAATTTGTGTGTCCAATCTACCTATATATGAGGCATTGTTTAGGCTATGTTCTAGTTGTAATTAGTTCTATATTTTCTGTAATGCCGATGAAGAAGCATATGTCTTGTGTATCGAGATGAAGGAGCTTACATTTTGATTTTTTTCATCTCCTTTAGGGCGAGGAGGAAACCTGGAGACTATGCGGCGGCCGTGAAGACGTAGGAGCGGGGCTCCGTCCACACGGTCCACTGAAGCCAGCGCCTCCAGGAGCAAGACTTTTGTGCAGTACTAAATAGGTAGAAGAAGACCACGCAATGAAGCTGGGCGAAGAGGAAGGTGAAGAACCGGCGGCCGTCAAGAAGGAACCACAGGGCTCCGTCGACGGTGCAGCAGGCGTCACCGGCTTTTTTTTTGTTTCCTTTTGCCCTCATTACAAACGGTCAAAAACTAATCTCCGTATCTGATGTGAAGACTAAACGCAACGGTTATATATTATGCCCGTTGCTAAACTTATTGCAAACGATAAAAATCTCCGTTGCCATTGTGAGGCTTCACATCAGTGACAGAGGCGGGGACACGGACCCTTTCTCCGTTGCCGAAGGGGTTTTTGGCCCGTTTCCGATGTGTCGTTCTGTACTAGTGTGCCTCACGTGCGGCACTTGGAGGAGTTCGTCTTCACGACCTTGAGGTCGGCTATGTCGGCTTCATCGACAATGCTTGTGCGGGAGCGTAATCCTCGCTTTTCGGTATACAAGGGTATGTATATCGATTCCCCTCCGTTACGGTATATCTGCATAGTAATAGATTCTGGTTAGTTTAAGATTATCGTTGTTAGGAATTTTTTTGTTTTCTGCCTACGATCCCCTTCACACCATACCAGCCCAAATGACGCCACCGGACAAGCAAGACGAGGTTCCTTTGCGACGCCTTCAACAAGGAAAACGATGCCCACAGGCACCGTCATCGCGGAGCTTTCACTCAGAACCACAACAAGGAGCTGACAGGAGGTGCATCTCCCAAACAACGCCCCCAAGAAGGTTGAACGACGCCATTCTAGCGTCGTCGTGGCCGGCTCTGGTAGAAATCAGAGCAAGGATTTCTCCGGGGGTACACACCTCGATTGTTAGCTTCCCGTCGTGCGCCTGGACAGGACGGCAAGCTCCAGCACCTGCCGAGAAGAGAAGCCACAGTCCGCCACATGGAGAGGAGTTGCAGGGCTGCCGGCACAGCGGGGTGGAGGCTGCCGGCGGATCCTCACCCTCGCGCATCGGAGAGGAAAAGATCTGGGCCCAAGGCACGCAGAAACAACCCGCTGGCAGCACAGGCAGGGGCTTCAGCCGCGCGCAGCCTGACCTGAAGCAGGGGAGCTCAACTCCAGCATGGCTCTAGAAGGGGCAGGCTCGGACTGAGATGAGGTCGCCGGCCAGCGGCCAGAAAGGGGATGGACGGGGCTCGCCGGAGACGAGAGTGGCGGCAGCAGCCACCAGCACGAATTTGGATCTCAGGGGAGAGGAGAAGCTTTGGGCTGCCCCGGCGGGATCCCTGTGACCTTTGGGCACAGGCCCGTCGCCACCGCGGCGGAGGCCGGCGGCAGCGGCAGCGGGGAGAGGGAGACTGGGGGGAGCTGGAGGTGGCGGCGGTGGGGGTCACCTGGGTCGCCCTAGGTCAGGACGACACGGGAGTCGGGCGGCGGGGCTTCTGTATCAAACCTCTTTTGTTTGAAAAAAATATAGGGCGTTGGCCTGCTGAGAATATCTCTATCTCTTGATCCGTCTTATGGGCGTATGAAAAATGAAGTTATAGATTTAATAATTTGCCATGTAGAAAGATTTTTCCATGTAATAGAGCAATAACGTTTTTAGTGATATGGCCCAATGGTTTGGTACGTGGGATTTGCTGGCACTCAAGATTTTTCCAACTTACTTTAGAGACCGATTTTCATATGTGCAAGAAGATTACTTTTCTTTTCTGGACATTTTATTACTTAATAGGTTAAGCATTAAACCTGACTTCTGCATTGTAAAGATGTACACAGCCGCGGCCGCACATTCTTAAAAAAATAAAAATAAACATGCGAGCAACAAGTGAACTGTGTATCGTCTAGGATGCTGGTGGGACAATCCGAATATGACGTGACCATCCATCTCGGATAAAAATATCTCTCACCCATGTTTTACAGTCATGTAGATGCTACAAGCCTACGACAGAGTACATTAGCGGCGGCGCTTCTTCGCCGGTGTTATAATCCGCCATTCAAGAGGCCGCTCTGTGCTCCGGTGAATGTAGCAGGCGAGCTCCTCCTTCCTCTAGGCTATGAAGCCGCTACGGGGGATCTTCCTTCGGTCCAGCATTGCTCGCCCCCCTTGGGCTATCAGTTCGCCCATGGCCGTGGTTTGCGCCAAGGAGACACGGTACCCCCGCTTTTGTTCATCATTATCATGAATGTGGTCTCGCCATGTTCAGATCAGCGGAGGAGCGCGGGCTTTTGGGGAACCTGCAGCAGTACGGGATCAGGCACCGAGTCTGGCTTTACGCGGACGACGTCGTCGTGTTCGCGCGGCCGATGCAGGCAGAGCTGCAGGTGGTGCGCGGCGTTCTGGAGTGCTTCGGACAGGCGTCAGGTTTGGTTGTCAACTACGCTAAGAGTTTGTCAACTCCCATGAGGTTCACGCGGATGATCCTTGTGGTAGTTTGTACATCCTATTCTAATCTGTACTTTCACTTCTGTGTACTTTGTACTTCCTGTTCTGTGTACTTTGTACTTCCTGTTCTATGTGCTTTTGACAAACTATACACAATCGGTATTCGGTAGTACACAAAAAAGTTCATCAAAACCTGTCAACTTGAGATCTAGTTTTAAAGATCTTGAGTTTAAAAGTGAAAACGGTTCGCAATTTGGATAGCGGTTCTCAAGAGATTTCGTTTCAAATTTCGGTTTTGAAAAATAAAAGGAAAAGGCTGTCCTCCCACCTCGCGTATCCCTTACTCTCTCATCCTACACACTTTTAATCTGGTAGCTGTTAAACAACGTGTTGTGTTGTGTGCATGCCGGTTGTACCGGGTGTTGGTACCGGGTGTTGGTGCCGTGTGTTGTACGAGATATGGTTGTTGGAGATTGCCTGGTTTAGATAGATAACTACTATGTATAGATTTCTTAGCAGCCAAGGCAAATCACAACCGTATCAATCTTGTAATCGTTTGACTATATTAACACGAAGACGTCCCTGCCAGAGGCATACGTTCCACCAAGGTTTCATATGGTATCAGAGCCCCTTCTTCCTAAACACATCTACCGAAAACTCATCTCCACCCATGGCAACCTCGACTTCGACCTCGTCGGATGCGGCGGCTAAGAATCCTCTCAGCCAGACGGTGCAAGAGAAACTCACGAGCAAAAACTACCTCGTGTGGAAGACTGTTGTCCTTCCTGCTGTGCGCGGTGCCCGTCTTATCGGGTATCTCGGGGGCAAGGTCAAGGCGCCGCCGGAAACCCTCTTGGTGGAGGAGGAAGGCACCGATGGGAAGAAGACCACCGTTGAGGTGGAAAACCCTGCCTATGTGGCATGGATCGAGAAGGACCAATCTCTGATGTCCTACCTCGTGAATTCCCTCAGTTTCGAGGTACTGGTGCAGGTCACCGAGTGCCAGACGTCGTGCGAGCTCTGGACAGCGATCCAGACCATGTACGCGTCGCAGTCCCGCGCGCGGGTCATGAACCTGCGCCGTCGTCTTCAAGATCTGAAGAAGAGGGAGATGTCCGGAGTCGTCTACTTCAACAAGCTGAAGGCGCTGACCGATGAGTTGGCGATGGCGGGGAAGCCGATGGACGACGACGACATCATCAACGCCGTCCTGAACGGCCTCGACACGGAGTACAATCCGCTCGCCGAAGCCGTCTCGGCTCGGATCGATCATGGTATCACCCTCAGTGAAGTTTATGCAATGTTTCTTGCAGCTGAAGCGCGCATTGAGGCGCAGAACGCCGACACGGGTGGTGGCGGCTTCTCGGCCAACCTTGCCTCTAAAGGTGGGTTCGGCCGTGGCAATGGAGGAGGCTACCGTGGAGGTGGCAATGGCGGTGGTCAAAACTGCGACAACTATGGCCGTGGAGGCGGCCAGAACGGTGGCTATGGCGGAGGCTACGGCGGCAACGGTGGTGGTGGCGGCCGCTACAACAATAATTGTGGCGGTGGTGGCGGCAACAACTATCAAGGTAACAAGCCGCGCTACACCGGCCGGCCGTGCCAGATCTGCCGCAAGCCGGGACATCCGTCCGACAAGTGCTTCAAACGCTTCAACAAGTCCTTCGTCACCCCCGAGCAGCCGCAGGTGAACGCGGCAACCACTGAAAGTTCCTATGGGGTAGATCCCCACTGGTACATCGACACCGGTGCCAATGAGCACGTCATCGGCGAGTTGGAGAAGCTCGCCATCCGCGACCGCTACCACGGCAACGAGCAAGTCCACACCGCAAGTGGCCAAGGTATGGAAATTGAACATATTGGTCATGCGTCTATTAATACTTCTGATCGTCCTATTCATCTCAAAAACATCCTTCATGTTCCAAACGCTCACAAAAGTCTAGCATCTGCTTCAAAACTTGTCTCAGATAATCATGCCTTTGTTGAAATTCATCCAACTTTCTTTTCTCTAAAGGACAAGGACACAGGGAGAATCATCCTCCAAGGCGAGAGTAGGAATGGCCTCTACCCCTTGCACGGCGCCTCCACCGACCCATCCAAACAACTTCTTAGTGCAAGTGCGAGCAAACCATCCTCTACGCGGTGGCATGGGCGTCTTGGACACCCATCTTTTTCAGTTGTTGAGCAAGTCCTTAGGACTAATAAACTCCATGTGTCAAATAAGCATGATGAGTCAATTTGTGATGCCTGTCAAAAAGGCAAAAGTCATCAATTGCCTTATCTTAAGTCTACAAGTGTGTCTAGTGCTCCTTTGGAGCTTATTTTCTCGGATGTTTGGGGGCCTGCCCCTATTTCTGTTGGTCGCTACAAATATTATGTGAGCTTTATTGATGATTTCAGCAAATTCACTTGGATCTACTTGCTTAAGAATAAATCTGATGTTTTTCAGAAATTCCGTGATTTTCAACAACATGTTGAGAGGTTGTTTGACAGAAAAATTCTTGCTGTTCAATCCGACTGGGGTGGCGAATATCAAAAACTAAGCCGTTTCTTTTCCCGTGTTGGTATATCTCATCATGTATCATGCCCTTATGCTCATCAGCAAAACGGTTCCGCGGAACGAAAACATAGACACATAGTTGAAGTTGGTCTTTGTTTACTAGCACATGCTTCTATGCCTCTTAAATATTGGGACGAAGCTTTTCTCACGGCGGTGTATCTCATTAATCGCCTTCCTAGCAAAGTCATTCAAAATCTATCACCCACCGAAAAAAAATTCAAAGAACCACCCAATTATTCTTTTCTTCGTGTTTTTGGCTGTGCTGTTTGGCCAAACCTTCGTCCCTATAATCAACGAAAATTACAGTTCCGGTCTAAGCAATGTGTTTTCTTGGGCTATAGTGGTCTGCACAAAGGTTATAAGTGCTTAGATATTCCCACAGGGAGAGTCTATATATCACGTGATGTCACTTTTGACGAATCCGTTTTTCCGTTTTCCACACTTAACCCAAACGCTGGTGCACAACTTCGTGCTGAACTTCTTTTGTTGCCTTCGGTTCTTTTGAATCCTTCTATCTCTGATCAGGAGAATAATATGCGTCATGATCATATGTCAGTTTCTGCTAATTTTTCTGATGAAAATAGCTCCCAGGAGATTTCTGTTGGAAATCATGCAGGTGGTGATCCCGAAGCTGATCTCTCTGCGATAGACTCTGGGGAATCTTCCCCGGGATCTGCACCTGGCGGCACGTCCGGAACGGACGCCTTCCCGCCCAACCAGCCTGGTCCCGCGTCGTCATCTGGGCGCTCCTCTCCGAGTGCGCCGCGTGGTGACGGTCCGGAGTCGACCGCGTCGTCGTCTGGACGGACGCTGCTGTCTCCGCCACGTGGACGAAGCTCGTCCACAACTTCTCCTGCATCGCGCGCCTCGTCCGCGCACACGGAGTCTTCAACGCCTGCTGGTCCCGATCCCGAGCGATCCGGGTCAGGATCTTCTGCCACTTCCGACCAGCCTGGATCTTCTGTGTCGACAACGTCTGCTGACCAACCTGTGCCCGTTCCGTTGCGTGCACATACCAGGTCTCAAAGTGGTATTTTCCTTCCTAAAGAATTTACTGACGGTCATATACGATGGTGTAATTTATGCAGCACTGGTGAACCTGAATATCTGGAAGAAGCTCTTCGTCATGATCAATGGCGTGAGGCTATGGATGAAGAAATATCTGCGTTGAAAGCAAATAACACTTGGCATCTTGTTCCAAGACCACAAGGCAGCAATGTAATTGACTGTAAGTGGGTATATAAAATCAAGAGAAGATCTGATGGTACAGTTGATCGGTACAAGGCCCGTCTCGTAGCAAAAGGGTTCAAGCAACGGTATGGGATTGATTATGAGGACACTTTTAGTCCAGTGGTTAAACCTGCAACTATTCGCTTAATTTTGTCTTTAGATGTCTCTCAAGATTGGGAGATGCGACAGTTAGATGTGAAGAATGCGTTCCTTCATGGCGTTCTGGAAGAAGAGGTATATATGAAACAACCTCCTGGGTATGAGAACTCTCAAACTCCTCATTTAGTATGCAAATTGGATAAAGCTATTTATGGTCTAAAGCAAGCTCCGCGTGCGTGGTACTCTCGGTTGTCTTCAAAGCTTCATAGTATTGGCTTTCTTCCATCCAAAGCTGACACTTCTTTGTTCTTCTATCGGAAAAATGGTGTCACTATATTTATGCTCGTCTATGTTGATGATATAATTATCACTAGTTCTTCTAAGGAGGCAGTCACTGCAGTTTTAGCAGATTTGCGTATGGATTTTGCGCTCAAGGACTTGGGATCTCTTCATTACTTTCTTGGTATTGAAGTCAACAAGATAGCCAATGGTATTTCTTTATCTCAAGCAAAATATATTTCGGATGTTTTAAAGCGTGTTGGTATGGGGGAGTGCAAAGCTGTTACCACCCCTCTTTCTACATCCGAAAAACTGTCTGTCTCTGAAGGGGAGCTTCTTAGTGATGTTGATGCTACTCGATATAGAAGTGTTGTTGGAGCACTTCAGTATGTCACTTTGACTAGGCCTGATATTTCCTTTTCTGTTAACAAAGTTTGTCAGTTCTTGCATGCACCTACAACTCTGCATTGGACAGCTGTGAAGAGAATTCTTCGATATCTGAAGTTCACTATTTCTCTTGGGCTGAAACTTGTAAAATCTGAGTCCACATTGGTCAGTGCCTTTTCTGATGCAGACTGGGCAGGATGTCCTGATGATAGAAGGTCTACAGGTGGATTTGCAGTATTTCTTGGCTGCAATCTCATCTCATGGAGTGCACGCAAACAAGCCACAATGTCAAGGTCAAGTACTGAGGCTGAATATAAGGCTTTAGCTAATGCTACAGCTGAAGTAATATGGAATCAAACTTTGTGAACAGAACTTGGTGTGAGTCACCCTAAGGCAGCATCTTTGTGGTGTGATAATCTTGGTGCCACATACTTATCAGCTAATCCAGTATTTCATGCCAGGACTAAGCATATTGAGGTGGACTATCATTTTGTTTGTGAAAGAGTTGCTAATAAGCAACTAAATATCAGGTTTATACCCACAGGTGATCAAGTGGCTGATGGGTTTACAAAGCCGTTGTCTGTTCGGCAGCTACAAGTTTTTTGTCACAATCTCAACTTAGATAAGTTGTGATTGAGGGAGAGTGTTAAACAACGTGTTGTGTTGTGTGCATGCCGGTTGTACCGGGTGTTGGTACCGGGTGTTGGTGCCGTGTGTTGTACGAGATATGGTTGTTGGAGATTGCTTGGTTTAGATAGATAACTACTATGTATAGATTTCTTAGCAGCCAAGGCAAATCACAACCGTATCAATCTTGTAATCGTTTGACTATATTAACACGAAGACGTCCCTGCCAGAGGCATACGTTCCACCAAGGTTTCATAGTAGCGACATTTGGCGGACATGCAAACAATTGTGGGGGACCAAGTAAGGAAAATACGACACTTGTCACGATGAGAATGAGTGTGAGGTTCCATTTACAAAGAAACCCTTTTTCTAGTGATTCTTGAATTTTGGTTTGCTCAATGGAGCACTGATAACTCTGATCCCAAAGGTAGATGAGGCGGTGGACCTGAAGGACCGCCCCATTAGTCTGGCCCATAGCTTCTCAAAGCTGCTTGGGAAGATCCTGGTTGTTCGTCGGCTCGTGCCACGAGCTGGTCGACGCCAACCAAAGCGCATTCGTCCACGGATGATGCATACATGACAACTTCGTGTTGGTCACCACAGATCATGCGTGCCATCCCTCGTCCTTAAGCTAGACGTAGCAAAGGCGTCCGACAACGTTCCTTGGGCCTTTCTGATCAGCGTCCTGCGGCAGCGCGGTTTTGGACCGAGGTGGATCGGGTTGATTGTTCTGCTTGCTCAGCACGGCTTCAAACCGGGTTCTAGTAAATGGCAGCTCGGGTTATGAGTTCCCCATGGCCGTGGTTTGAGCCAAGGAGACCCGATATACCCGCTTTTGTTCATCGTCGTCGTGAATGTGGTCTCGGGCATGTTCAGAGGTCAGTGGAGGAGCGCGGGCTTTTGGGGAACCTGCAGCAGTACGGGATCAGGCACCGAGTCTCTCTTTAAGCGGACCATAGAACGTGCCCCTTGTGCAAGCTGCATGGCGAGACGATTGATCACCTCCTACTTCAATGCCCTTTCTCTCGGGGCATCTGGTTCGGAATGCTTCATCCGCGCAGTCTCCACAGATGCCTACCGCCAAGCACGGCCATGATCTCATCGTGGTGGCCGAACATCATGCAAACGATTACGGTTAAGGAGCGGCGTGAGGTCAACTCGTTATTTCTCCTAAGACTATGGCTTTTTCATAGATAAAGGGAATATATTAATATCAGGAAGGTATCAATTACACTCAGATTCTGCAACAACATAATTCCAAGAAATGGAGGTATACACACAGCCTCTACATTCAAATGATGCATACAACCGTTTTCATTAGATTATTCAATAAAATCTTAACAAAGTCACCAACCCAGCGACATGGCCATGTGCCGTGACAACAAACCAACGCGCATCATCAAAAGACCGAAGGCCACACCAAGCCGTCTGCTAGCGAGTAAGGGGCACAACCGGTTCAGCAGACCCTTAGCGGCACTGATGCACACGCTACAAAAATCGCATCCGCCGTCTTCTTCTAACCCATCTTTATCTTCAGGATATGGACCAAATCATTAGCCTTGTTAGGCATCCCATCGACGTCGCCACAATGTCAGACAGCTCCACCATTCTGCGCGCGTCCATCAACATGCGCCCACCACCAAGACCCCGATGCACCATGCTACCGAGACTCGCCGACGCTAATGCGATAGAAGCAACAATGCACCACGACTAGACCCCTCTACGCGAACTTGTTTCAAAACGATGCCCCCACGAGGGAGAACAACATTTGAGTGTCACCATTGTCCGATCCGGGAGACCCAGATCTAGGGTTTCCCCGGAACATCTTGGCGGAGGGTGGGAGATCGCAGCGATGAGTCTTTCAACAAAGTAACGACATCCACGGTCACCGCCATCGTACGTCAGCCCTGACCAACGGTAACTCCGCCTCCTACATCCACTGGGATCCACCCGTCGTAGCCCCGGAGGAGCCAGTCCGCGGGGGAGGGAGCTGCCTCCATGCTGTCTCCGCCATTCTGCCTCGAGAAGGTCAAAGACACGAGGCCGGCCGCCACCGCCAGGCACTGTTCGCCGTCCCCGCGACACTCCACCGCTTTCCACATGTGCTACCCCTGTGGCGGCCCGACTTCACGCGTAGGAGGCCATCAGAGCACACCCGCCCTCGTGCCCGTCTTGGACATGTTGGGAGTGGCCGCCACCGCTGACGCGCCCCGGGAGGGAGTGTAAGGTATGGAGGAGGAGAGAGGGCAGCGGTGGTGGAGAGCCTGACGGCGCAGCGCTCGGGAGAGGGACCCTAGCGCTCGGGAGGAGAGAGCAAAGATAACAACTCATGTCATCCATGACATGGTTACACAGATATTTTGAGTTCTCAATTATATGTGTGAACAGGCCTAGTTGTATAAATAGTTGGTATTCTTATTATCTCAACTTAATACTATGTATGCTGCAGATATGGTAGCAGAGAAGTGGAGTACCTACTTGATTTATCTTACCCTGCACTGGGTATATATCTATAAAGAGTGGTTATGACTTGCATCTTGTACTTTTGAAGTGGAAATATTGATAGCAGTGATCTCGATGTACAAACAATAATTTACTCTGCAAGTGGTAATTATTTAAATTACTGACAGCTGACAGAGCACACATAGTAGTTGAGAAGATAAAAAAAAAATCACATACCAATGTGACAACAACTGAGCTGCATTAGCATCCAGATCCAGACTGCAAGGTCAGCTCTTCCCATCCAATAAGATACTTCAAGGTCAGCTGTCCCGTCCAATCATGATACTTCAAGGTCAGCTCTTTCCCATCCAGTTGCAAGCGAAGTATATTTTAGATACAGGAGGCAACGTAGTACTGGCTTTTGCACCGGCTGATTCACACAAATTGTTTTTACCATTTCAGCAGATCACATAAATATATTGTACACATGCAAATAAAATGGAAAACAAAATCGCATGACTTATTTAGGAAAAACCTGATGATTGCAACAGAATTTTTTTTTTCGAGATTGTATTGCAACAGAATCAGAGTATGAAGTATGAACAGAACCAAAAAATAATTCCATGCATAACTGCTTCACCAAAGTCGTGCCTCTCATGATCTATTATGAGTAAATTGTTTACTTCAAAGTGGCTTCTTTAGTTTAAGTCCCACATCCTCTCTCCTTCATTTGGCAGAAGTTGGTCAAAGAGAAATACACATGGTTAGGGAACGTCGCCATAACTGCTTTGCTATAAGTCTCCCAATACTCTCCCTTAGATAGGTCGAGAGATAATCTGTCGTCCAGGTTACCTCAAGCTTGCCTCGACTACATAGCAGTACTTCGCCAGGTAATTTTCTTGAAACGAATTTCTCCAGATTTATTTTTTGACCCAGATCGAGTCTTCTCTAGATCAGTTTGTTCTAGTTGCCTGCATTGTGGTCACTCAATCACCTGTATACAGGGAGGCGATTTGTGTCTTCCTCTACCAATCGAAACTGCCACCAGACCTACCATCTGTAATTTGTGGTCGTTCCATTATATGTTGTCAAGCAAACAACTCGTTAACTTGTTTCTATTGCTGAACAGCAGAGCGAGTGATCCAGAAAAGCTCGAGTAATTGGTGGAGCTTATTTTCAGGGGTGCCGTTGCATATCCAGACAAGATGCCCAACGATAGGATTGATGCTACGCAACTTTTTCTATTGCTAAAACTGATATGTGCCCTATGGTTGTGTATCTACGCCTTCAATTATCTAGCAAGAAAACTTCAGCAATGGGTAGTCCCACGAAAGATCCGCCGATCTTATATTACACCAAAGGACCTAGAGGGCATGCTGTGTGATCAAACGGCAGAGCCCCAGGCCTTGCCGCTATCCCTTCTAAAAGAAATCACAAATGGTTTCTCTGATAAGCTGCAAATTGGTAGCGGTGGGTTCGCGGTGGTTTATAAGGTACAATAACTCTGAGCTGTCAAGTTGTCATGATCAAAGATCATCTCAAAACTAAAGTTATTGCTGACAAGGCATCTTCTTACCGCAGGGGACGCTTGAGAATAGGACTGTGGCTGTGAAGAAGATGTCGGTTCCTTATAAATATGCGAAGGAGTTCGAACGAGAAGTTATAAACCTCACGATAGCAAAGCACAAAAATGTGATACGGTTTCTTGGATATTGTGCTGATAGACAATTGCATATGGAGAAATACGAAGGACGTCTGGTCCCGTCGGATGTACACCAAAGGTTGCTCTGCTTCGAGTATCTTCCAAGAGGGAATCTTCATGAGTATCTCACTGGTAGGATCATCTGGCATGCAAGTTTTCTATTAACCTCTATTTTCAGTGCTAAAGATCGATCATCTGGTTCAGTATCCCGAATATAGTATCTACCCTTTCTATACACTCAGATATTACAGAGTTGGAGTATCTCAAATGATACTAAACTTTCTTTATCCTCTCCCCTTGTAGATACTTCTCGCAAGCCTCGGTGGAGAGAATGCTATCAAATTATCACAGGCATTTGTCAAGGGTTACATTATCTTCATCAGAAAAATATTGTCCACTTCGATCAAAAGCCCCAAAATATATTGTTGGATTATAGTTTGGTGGCAAAAATTGCTGATTTCGGTCTATCAAGGTGCTTTATTGGTGAAACTGAAAGCCGAATTATCAGTGAGATAGGTGGAACACTGTAAGTTTGCTAAGCCTCGAAAAAGTTTGGTCTTATACTATGTTTTACACCAAAACTGTGTTACCTTGCTCATTAACCAATCACACGAATATATATTTATGCAGCGGATATATGGCACCAGAATGTTTTAATCAAGTCACGCGCCGGGAGTCGTTTCGTCTTGATATCTACAGTCTTGGTGTAATAATCATGGAAATACTCATGAAAAAGGAGTCCGGGGAGAAGTATTGAGTCGTGGACAATGTAAGAAAATTTAGGTCTTTGTTTGGAAATACTAACCATCCAATTCTCGATCATATTTTTGTTTTCATGTTACTAATATACACGTCGAATAGTGGAAAAGAATTGGGTACATAAGAACCAAGCAATGTTTCTTTTGGACTTCCTGATCATCAGTATAACACGACAACACCGAGATTTACAAATAGAACAAAATGAGCATGCTCCTAACATAGACACTACTAGCAGTAATGGAATGTATTGAAAATCGAAATAAATTGCATATTGGTAGGTGCGTACTATTTTTAGGAATATACCTTCTATACAAGTTATTTTTTATGAATGAGAAAATGCACATTTACATGGCCCTCTATCTTAGAACAAAAAGGGATGCAAGTTTATTTGTGTGGGAGAGTGGTCGTACAATCTCATCATCAATGTCCAGGTTATCTCCAACCTGAATTTGGATGCATATTTCTTTCTAATTAAATTGATACCTGGCTTCTTCAGATATGTGAGAAAAATAGGGGCCCACCCTAATTAAGTATTGTTTGGAAATTTATTGCTATTTTATAGTATTAATTGATGTGGTTTTGTGTAAGTTGTTACCATCATGTATGGGGCTAGTATGTAGTACTACATACTTCAATTGCACATTCACATTTAGAAAAATGTTGCTTCTTTTCATAACTAGCGAATTCAATTTGTAGGTTGTTAAAAGCTGGAGTAACATGTTGGAGAAATCACAGAGGGATGGCCAGCTTGAACAGGTTCGAGTATGTGCTGAGATAGGAATAAAGTGCATTGACTTCAACCCCACGAACAGACCAGATACACATCATATAATTAATAGACTGGATGGAGTAGAAACCATGGGCGAATATATCAAAGCTGGTGTGATTACTTCACAGCAGGTAAGACCACTCATGCGAGAGCCATGACACCCCTCCCATGAAACTTTATCTTGAGAGCGTGTGTGCATCTCCATTTGCACTTTTGTTTCTCCGAGCCATCATCAAATGAGGTGAAATATCTTTAATTGCGTATTTGAACAGGCAGAACATGCTCTGAATGAAGTGCAGCAAGGTATTCCTAACTCACGAGGAGAGACAAGCTCAAAGGTGAGTTCTCATCAAACATATTGGTATATTGATAAATTCCAGGTTACATATATCTATCTCTCATACTGTCATACACAGAATGGTACTTGACTGGCATCTCACTTGAAATTTTGCTCCTTGCTGGAAAATGCCAGTGCAGTTACAGTGGCAGGGACAAACTCATGCAACAATATAGGGGAAAATACCACAAATATTGACAAGTTGAGTGAGACCCTGCGTAGTCTGAATCTGGACATCAGGCGATGCTTTGAATTCTGTAGTATTTTCCCTAAAGGATCCAAGTTGAGAAGGGACGAGTTAGTTCGCCTGTGGATAGCGCAAGGGTTTGTAAAGACTAGCTGTGTAACAGACGACATGGAAGATATAGCGGGGGGATACATTCAAGAGTTAGTGTCGTGCTCATTTCTTCAACCAATCGGAGATTCAATTGGAGATTGTTTTACAATTCCTGATGTGTTGCATGATAGATTGGACAAGGTCGCTGGTAATTGCTTCAGAATTGAGAATGCAAGGAGCCCTCGAGGAGAAGGTTGGGAAGGAGATGTCCCCATACATATCCAGCATCTTCTTATTCAGAATTATGATGGAGACTTGATTACTGAGACGATCATTGGGTTGGAATATTTACGCACTCTGATTGTGTATGTTGTTGGAAAGGATAAACCAGTTGAGGAAAAAGTCATTGAGAGTATATGCAAGAGGCTGCCGGAATTACGGGTACTAGCCGTTGCTTTCAGCCAAGAAAATGATCAAATCGAGCAACCCAATAAGTTCTCGGTGCCAGAGTCTATTGGTCAGTTAGAGTACCTGCGTTATCTTGCTTTCAGAACACAACTCTCTTGCGAGATAACTTTACCAAGTACACTCAATAACCTTCAGCATATCCAGGTCCTAGATTTCGGTGGTGGAAAAATTTCTGAATTTACATTTGCTGAACTTGTCAATTACGACACATATTCTGCTGGTCATTTGTGAAGCCTCGTTACGTAGGCAGGTTGAGATCACTCCAAACAATACCGGGCTTCACAGTGAGTAATGAACAAGGTTGTGAGTTGAAAGAGCTGAGAGACCTAAACAAGCTTCGAGGCGCACTATGGATCCATGACATTGAAAATGTTAAAAGCAAGGGGCAAGCTCTTGAAGCAAATCTAGCTGCCAAACGGCTCACCAATCTGACACTGCGGTGAGGTTATGGTAGGTACAGTCCAGAAGTTTCAGCGGATGTACTTGAGGGCCTATGCCCTCCCGTGGGGCTTAAAATACTACATCTCGAGAGGTTTGTAGGCTGGAGGTACCCAGATTAGATGGTGGGTAAGCTTAGCGGTAGCCCAAAGGACCTGCAAGAACTTCATCTCTGGGACTGCACCCAACCGGGACCTCCTTTCGTACTTGCTGAGGCTTTCCCTCATCTTCGTTTTTTTTTTTTGAGAATCTTTCCCTCATCTTCGTGTGCTCACGTTTTCTGACTGCCGCTGGGTCACCTTCCCCAATTTTGGCTGGGCTGGGCCGGGCCGGAACCAGTCGTGGGCTTGTTGGGCCCGCGTTGTTATCCTCTTCTTCATCCATTCCGTCCGTGCGCCTGCGCCTTATCCTCTCCGCGTTGTTTCAGTCAGTCAGTCAGAAATCCATTCCATCCATGGCGTCCATGCTCTGCTCCTACTCCATGCCCGCCGCCAGGGCCCCGCTCCTCCGCGCCAACGCCCACGCCGCCTCCACCTCCCTCGGCTTCGCCACCTCGCAGCTCGCCGGCCTCAGCCTTGGCCTCACCGCCACCGCCCCCCTACCCCTCTCCACCAAGAGCCTCAGCCTTGCTTCTGTACTCTGTCCTGTAATCGTCGTGTGTACTGTAACGTACAGACAGATTTTCTTCAGACCAACTGTAAACATTATGTGTGGTTGTGTAACTGTATACAGATATAGATGAACAGAAAATGTGCAGCTACATATTAATATCCCATTGCATTTGCCATGTTGCTTCCGTCAGTTCTCCTCGATTGCTTACAGACATACTCCCTCCGTTCTAAATTAGATGACTTACATTTCTTTACATGTGGATGTATCTAGATGTGTAACAAGTCTAGATACATCCGTATCTAGACAAATGGAAGTCATCTATTTTGGAACGGAGGGAGTACATACTTGTGTGCTGCTCTATCTGATTTTCTTCACACCATATTTAAAAACGTTATACACATTGTGTAAACTAACTGTCTACATTCATAGATGAACAGAAAATGTGCAGCTATATATTCATATCCCCACTTTACTCTTGTAGATTCAGTCCAGTAACATAACATAGATACAGACGTACTTGTGTGCTGCTCTGTCTGATTTTATTCACACCAACTTGAAACGTCATGCGTCGGTTTGTATTTCATACGGGCAAACTTTCTTCACAGTTTTTTTTTAGATAAAGGGAGTTTTTATTACTTAAAATGTTTAAGCATTACACCCAGCCTCTGCATAACAAAGATGCACGCAGCCGAAACGAGTCTGAAGTACGAAGTACGAACAAAAATAAAAGGCGAGTTACATATCAATATGAGAAATTGTAAAAACGCCTATGGTGGTGGAGGGCCGATCCGCAAATTATGCTGCCATCCATGTAGGGATAAAAAGTCTCTCGCCGTATCCTCCAGTCTTGTACACACCTCCATAAACAGGTCTCGATGCCCCACACGTTGCAACTGAGACCACGAACGGAGTGTAGCAGTAGTCCGTAGATAACCTGCATAAGAGAACAATTTTTATCATTAAAAACCTTGTCATTTCTACATAGCCAAAGCGACCATATTACGGCAAGCGCTGCCACCCTAATAAGTTGTTGAACCTATTATCCACCCATTCAGCCAGTTGCCAAAAATATTAGCAATGCTTGTAGGTGGATAAATAGTAGAACCTATCTGGATGATGGACCATATAGAACTAGCAAATTTGCACTCGAAAACAGGTGTTTGATTGTCTCGTCTTTATGACAGAAGACACACTGTTTACTCCCATGCCAATTGCGTTTTGCAAGGTTGTCTTTTGTAAGAATTACCCTCGACGAAGATACCACGCAAAAACTTTGTTTTTAAGTGGAATTTCATCTTCCAGATTTTCTTATTATTATTACTGGACATCCGGCTGAACGATGCTGTATACATGGAGTCCACGGAGAATTTACCGCAATTGCGTAAATTCCACCGAAACTCATCGGTCCCTTGAGACAAATTGACAGTAGCGAGTCGCTGGAGCAACTCATGCCAAGATGCCAACCTGGGTCCAACAAGATCTCTACGGAACGTCACATTGGGCTGATTATCAACCAAAACCTGAGCAAGTGTATCACTCTTGTGACGTCCTTGGACTATACCATATAACGCTGGATATTGTTCTCGGAGTGGGGTAGTACCCAACCATGTATCCTCCCAGAACCTTATCTCAGACCCATCCTTAATAGAGAAGAGCCATATGGGAAGAAGAATTTCTTCGTCGCCATTAGACCCGCCCAAAAATGGGAATCACCTGATTTCCAAGAAACCTGTGATAACGCACTTGAGCCTATGTATTCTTCCTAAGGAGGGTTTGCCACACCCCCTCTTCCGTCAGCAGCTTAAATAGCCACTTACCAAGAAGAGCTCGATTCTTGACCTGAAGATCATGAATCCCAAGACCACCATGGTCCTTAGGGCGGCACACTACATCCCATTTTGCCAGCCGGTATTTCTTTTTCACTATCCCCTTGCCAAAAGAATCTGGATCGAAAGTAATCCAATCGATGCAAGACTCCCTTTGGTAGTTGAAAGAAAGATATCATATACAGCACCATATTAGTTAGGACTGAATTTATGAGTACCAATCTCCCCCTAAGGATAATAATTTTCCTTTCCAGCTACTTAGCCTCTTTTGTAGTCTTTCCTCAACATGTTTCCATTGAGCTATCGTTAGCCTCCTAAAGTGAATTGGGATGCCTAGATAGTTAATTGGAAACTGGCCAAGCCCACAGCCGAATAATTCGGC
This sequence comes from Poa pratensis, assembly GCA_947311845.1. NCBI lineage: Eukaryota > Viridiplantae > Streptophyta > Magnoliopsida > Poales > Poaceae > Poa > Poa pratensis. The sequence continues at coordinate 88,946,825 of CAMZMU010000037.1, forward strand.
ATATTGGGCAGCCTCCTCTTGGGCGTCGCCAAAACAAAACACTTCACTTTTATGGAAATTGATTTTTAGACCGGAAAGTTGCTCGAACGCTGATAATATTAATTTCAGGTTTCTTGCCTTCTCCATATCATGTTCCATAAAAAGAATTGTATCGTCAGCGTATTGTAGAATGGATAATCCGCCATCCACTAGATGCGGTACCACGCCAACAATTTGCCCATCGGATTTTGCCCGCTCAATGATTATGGCTAACATATCAGCAACTATATTAAACAATATAGGTGATAATGGATCGCCTTGCCGTAATCCCTTTTTCGTCTGGAAGTTTCTACCAACATCGTCATTGACTTTGATGGCGACACTTCCTCCGGAAACGAAATTATGAATCATTGCGCGCCACTCAGCTGAAAAACCTTTCATTCTGAGTGTTTGTTGCAAGAAAGACCACTTGACTTTATCATACCTTTTCAAAGTCAATTTTTAGGATGACTCCATTAAGTTTTTTCCGATGCATCTCATGAACTGTTTCATGTAAAATCACAACTCCATCAAGAATATTGCGACCTTGCATAAACGGTCTGAGTGGGCTCACAACATGATCAGCCACCGAGTTAAGCCTAATAGTAGCGGTTTTAGTGAAAATCTTGAAGCTAACGTTAAGAAGACAGATAGGTCTATATTGCTGAATCCTTTCTGCTCCATTAACCTTTGGCAACAAAATTATCTCACCAAATTTAGGCGAAACAACTCAAGATGTCCAGCATGTAAATCCTGAAACATTCGAGCAAGTCCGATTGGATTATGTCCCAGAAAGTTTGATAAAACTCTGCGGGAAAACCATCCGGACCCGGTGCTTTGTTGTGTTCCATTTGGAATACCGCCTTCTTCACCTCCTCCATAGAGAAAGGAGCGTCAGATGGGCGTTTTCCTCATCGGAAACCTGCGGATATCATCTTTTGGGTTTCGTCCAGCGAGAAATTATCTGCATCCGGCTCTCCAAAAGATTTTTAGTACTTCGTGATGTAGGATTTCAATTGCTCATGGCCTTCAATCGTACCCTCTTCCTGGATTAAAGAATGAATGAGTTTCTTTCTATGTCTTCCATTAGCAAGACTATGAAAGTATCTCGTATTCGCATCTCCTTCCAGATAAATTGGGCCTTTGATCGTTGGTACCATTTGATCTCCTCTTCACGAAGAAGACCCGCCATCTCGGCATTAGAACGATTTTTTAATTCGATCTCTTGCGATGATAGGGGTCTAACTTCCGCAGCAGCCTCTAGTTCATCTATAATAGATGACAACCGAAGCTTCTCATTTTTTAATTGCCCAACCATATGTCTTGCCCAACCTTTCAGGTGTTTGCGCAATGCGCTTATTTTATTATTCCACCTTTGGATTGGGGTTAGACCAGGCACCGGCCTTTCCCACACTCTTTTTACCATATCGAAAAACCCATCCCTATGCAACCATCCCAATTCAAATTTGAATTGGCGTTTGCACAATGGGTTAGGTGTTCCCGTGGTTAGGAGTATGGGAGCATGATCTGACAATGCCTCTATACGTTCGAGGACCCGTACTGAGACCAGTGGGTATTTAATTTCCCAATCCGAGTCCATCAATACACGGTCCAGCTTTCGTATGTTGGCTCTGGGAGGCTATTAGCCCAAGTAAATTGCCTCCCAACCATCGAGACTCTCTTAGACTAAGACTGTCAATAACAGCATTAAATAAGAGAGGCCATCTGTTGTCAAATCTGCCTCTACTCTTCTCATGTGGAAACCTAGCAAGTTAAAATCACCCCCTATAATTATAGGATATGGGTTATCTTTTGCTAGGTTCACCAACTCTCTGAGAAAAGCAGGTTTATGCTCATCTTGGGCAGCACCATACACAGCGACAAGAGTCCATGTGAAGTTGTCAGCCTTGTTACGGATATGGACCTTAATATGAAAGTCACCTTCCGAACTAGCCAACACATCCATGGTCTCTGTTCTGACGCCTACTAAAATGCCCCCAGACCGACCACGTGGCGGACGAGACCTCCAAGTGAACTCTACACCACCCGACAAGCGGTTGAGTAGGCTCGCTGAGTAGTCCCGTTTACCCGTCTCGAAATTCCCACAAAATCCAAACGATGATCCCGAATAGCATCAGCAATACTAGCATGTTTAGCCAAGTCACGAAGACCTCTGCTGTTCTTGAAGAAGCCATTCATTGGGAAACAATTGGAGATGTGGAGAACTTCGCCTTTTTCCGTGGCGTTTTATTTTTTTCTTATTTGAGTCGGCTTTGGACTTTCGGTCAGATGCTTTGAGGTCATATAATGAGCTCAGCACTGCCTCGTCTAAGCCACCCTCCGATACATCGCCCACTAGATGTGAGAGGAGCTGGACATCAATTGTGTCATGTTGCTCCTCCTCATCCATGTGAGTAGTATCCGACTTGCACGAGACTTTTGGGGTGACTGTTAACCGGTCATATTCCAAACGTCTTAGTGCACTAGTCGACATGGCTATTTTTTCAATAGAACTACCCAAAGAGAAACCTACACTATTCAATTTAGAAGCAATGCTTGCATTTGAAAAATTAAGGAAAGATTTTGGGTGTTTGTTCATACCAGCCATGTCGAGGTTCTGTTCAGCCTTGCGTCTCATCGCCCTCGCCAAGGAGTCCTCGTCGGTGGCGACGGACCCATCCTTGGCCACCACATGCCTCTCGCTCCTCCTCAACGGGGTCGACACCGGTGTGGGCAGTGGTGAAGTAGAGCCCACATCCGGAATCAACTCGCGTCCCGGTGTCGTCGGCGCCAACTGCAGCGATGCAGGCGTGTGCTGCAGCTGCACGTCCGCTTGGACAGCAGCCACCGCGACTGGCTGCAGCTTCGTGGGAGAAGCAGGAGGCCCACCTAGCCGGCTCTGCCCTCCAGTGTCCAGCCCATTCACGGCTCCTGGCGTCGGTGCAGCATTGGCCGCACTAGGCCCAGCAAGAGGCACAGCGCAGCTCACCCGCGGCCTAGCAGCGTGGTCGGCCGATGCAGCCATGGGCGACGGCGAGTTATCAGCCGCCCGTGGCCCAGTATCAGTAGCAGGCTGGCCCCCGATGGCATGCTCCTCCATTGCCTTGTCAAACGCACCATGGAGCATCGAGCATCCCAGGCGAGGCCTGTGTACCTCCGGATCAGCAGTGGCTTCCGGTGTTTTTTCCTGCATCTTGTCAACAGCAAGCGACCCGTCCTTCCTTGACAAGTTAAGTTGCGCTACCAGTTCTTGACCACGAGGTGTTTGTGGATTCAGTTCAGCAACCACATTAACATGCGTTGCTCCTTGACATGCTCTGAAAGTGGACACTAAAATTTCACTGCCTACAGCTTCATTTCTTTTAACATGTGGAGTTCCTGTGCATCTATCTTGTCCAGTTGTCGACATACTCTACTCACTATTGAATTCTCACTTGTTCATCGGCACCGCAGGTTCTGATTGCCGAAATCAAGAACCATCTCATCTCTTTCTAAAAAAAAGGAACCATATCATCAGCTGTTCAACTGTGCATGTTATTAACATACTAGTAGCAACAACAATATGGCAAAGAGGTGTCCTTCGCCAACCATCAAGAAAAGAACCGATCGATTTGTCTTTCCTTGCACCACTTGAACTGAATGATCTCTGCTTTCAGGCCGGATCTTCCCCTTCCTGGACAAGAGGACGAACCAGGCCAACAAGGTGTCCTTCTCCAACCACAAGACCAAGAAGCAGCAGTTCGTCAACCGTAAGAGAACTTGACGCCATCGCAAAGAAAGGCTGGGATCAACATCAACAAGGTTTGGGAATGTCCGGAAAAAAAAAGATTTCGAAAATGAGCTAGCTAGTTGATTGATCTCCTAGCAGCAGGGAAGGCACTCTCCTTGGGCAAGCAAGGAATCGACTTGATGAATCGTAAGATTATGAAGAGAGTTGAAGAGACTGAAGATGATCAATGATATATACTTCTGACTCTGAATCCTAGCCATGAGAAAACTCTGGTTTCACAGTACTAGTGATTGCGCTACAAGTATAATCGTCTGAACAGCATGATGCTCTGCTTGTGGTAGAGCTGGTTCTCATCCATTTCTACTGGGAATGAAGAATGGCAGTACTTCACAGATTATATCCGGATTGTATGGCGAATAAGGGATTGTAGCATGTGATATATGGATGTAGGTTTCACATTACATATTTTTTGTCAGTTCCTCCTTGAACCTCCCCATAGATAGTGTCCATAGATTAATGCCTGTGATCAGGCAGAATCTGAAGAGGCCACCGAGAGACTAGCACCGCATGTGAAGTCTCTTCAGATTTGTATTCAAACTTGTTGGGTCATGTAAGTGGATTTCAGCGCAATTTCATGATTTGTTAGTTACCAACGGTATATCACCCATGTAGGTCAAGGTTAAGCCTGTAAATCTGCCTGCAATCATGGATGTTGTGTGGAATCGCATCTTTATTATATACCCTTTGAAGATGTGTTCATTTGGTAGTTTGTGTTTGCTGCTGAAGATATGATGCAACTGATAGTCTGATACCTGTAAAGTGTAAACTAAATCAAGCTATTCAGCTTGAGGATATATGAAAAATTATTACAATTATTTCTTAATCTGGGAATGTAACCAGCTGAGGCAAGGATCCAGTGTGCTATGTATGTGAAGGAAGGAATTGGATACAGCTCTCTCTTGTTTATGCGCGTCTGAGCTTCTCTGTCAATAGCGTCAGGTTCATTCTTATTGTTGTTTGCCTTTATGTTTACAAAATGTCTCTGAATGGACGCTGCAATCATTTACGTCATGTCTCTGCTTGAACTTCTCATCAGGAAGGACTCCTGTGTGCTGATCATTCTACGTGTTTGTGTAACTCATACGACGCATATTCTCTGCCAAGCACTGCTATAGGTCGCTTGATGTAACTTATGAACCATCTTCAGGTCAAGCTCAGGCACGAGAAAAGATCCATGGCATGAGGTTTCGAGGTCAGTTTGGAACCTAAAATATCATGTAATTTTTCATACGTTTTTACATCATGAATATATGATGTATTAACTATTACCCCCTCTGTACCTAAATATAAGACGTGTATTTACTTCGTGTGCCATATATATGTGAAGGATTTAGAGTATTCTAATGCTTATGCTCTTCTAAGCTTAGTGAGTGCAATAGCACCTTTATTATGTATCTTTTGTAAACGTTTCTATTTGGTAGTTACATGTTTGCTGCTGAAGATATGATGCAACCGATACAAGCTAGGTTTGTTCCAAAACAATCTTGAAAATATTTCTAGCTTGAGAGATCATTCAAAAAATTATTACAACCATTTCTTGATCTGAGAATAATGCATGTTGCAGTGTGGACATGGCTAACCTGCAGTTGACTCGCTTTTGATTATCTTACCCTGCAAATTGGCAACATATTGTAAAGCGTATAATTTAAGACAAGACTTGGGATGTGTGAGTAGGTGCCAAGTTATCTTGGTGTGTCAGGTTAGTAATTTATAGCTACTGGCCTATTGTTTATCTCATTGAACAATTAGTTTATCATGACGATATTAACCAGCTTTGAACAACTATTAGGGATCGTTGTTCATAAGATCGTGACATGGCGCCGGCTAGTAACTGAGTATTAAACATATATAGGTTATACAGGCTGGGGCTCGTTCCCAACAACAACAAAACCTTTTGTCCCAAGCAAGTTAGGGTAGGCTAGATATGAAACCCACATAGAAACTAGTAAAAACGTAAAAGAAAAAACAAAAAGACAAAAGAGTAAATCAAGGTTCGGGCACATGGATTGCTGATTTTCATTCAGCCCTGTCAAATACCAAATATCTAGGTACATTCTAGAAGTCTCTTTTAACTGGTTCTCGCCCTCTACCCCTCTATGTCATATTTGGGCTTCATTCCCATTTCGGAAAAAACATCTGTTGACACACGAACACGTCCTCGTGTACCCGCGGCGCCGAAGGAGATGCTCCGCAACTCACTCCGCGGGAGGCTCGCCGGAAGCGCGATACGCAAGACAATCCGGCGGGCGTTTTTGTAGACCCGAAACCCCGCTTGCCTGGGAGGGACCCTGTCAGGGCTTGCGGCTGCTATGGGCTGCCCTAGGTCGGCCTGACCGTCCCTAGAGTCTCGTGGATTCGCAGCCTCCAATCCTGAAGAACGGCGAAGAACGAGAAGAAGGATACATGGGGAGAGGGATAAAAGTAGATGAACACGAAAAAGTAGTAGATGTGTTTGTTCGATTGGTGTTGGTTCAATCGGCCGTCACCCCTCACGTATATAAGAGGCGGCTGGACTTCCCGTGCAAGAAAAGGCTAGGATTCACGTCCAAAACCCTAATCTGGGTCAAATTCGGATAGACTGGACCGAACCTTCCAAAACTGTTCGGTCTGCACCTTGCGGGTCGTTTTTGAGGCAGTAAACGACTCGGGAACGAAATCTTGTAAAAAGAGAAGTTGTTCGTCCCGAAAAGACGAAGAACTTTCATGTTATGCGTTTTTCCATTTGACTTCATCTGGACCCTTTAAATTCAGTCGGGAGCAATTCGACTCGTTTTTAGCCTTTCCGAATTACGCTCACCCGAGGGCAGAGTGTGTCTATGGTAGGGCGACCCGCTTATTCTCAGCGCCCCTGCGTGCTCGCCCGAGGACAGAGCATGTCTATGGTGATGTGTCCACAGTATTTTGGCTCCACAAGTTGCATACGACCTCGGATGAAGATGACTCCAAAATCAATATTGTACGTCGTGAGGATACGCACAACTTCCGTGTTATGCACTTTTTCATACGAGGTAATCTTCACGGTGATATCGTGCAATTCTCTATATGCTGTCATCCGGGTCATCTTTGAGTCGTTTTTGCGCACCGCACTGTCGTTGCGTCTTCTTCTTCGTCGATCTCCTTGCTACCGAGCTGACATGGCAGCGTTCTTGCCCATTCTCATGCCGCAACTCCGATCGGGTCCTTGCCGTGCACCGCTGCCGCGACAGCGTTTTCCTTGATTTCTCTACCGCAAACCTGAAGGAACGAGGTTCTCCGCCATGCGCTCGCCGCTGCCACGACAACCGCTCCACCGATTTTTCTGTCGTGGCTTGCCCGTGCACCCGATGCTGCCGAGTTGCCATGGCACCGTTTCAGTCCATTCTTCCGATTCGATACATTTGCATTGCAGGACCGAAACTCCGACAATGAGCCAAATTAGACCGTCAACACATGCCCCCCTGTTTTTTGGTAAAGCTTGCGTGCCAAAAAATAACTTGCACCATTATGCTGCTAAGGACGATGCCAACACTCCATCGGCCATGTGTCCCAGGGCGATAATACTTTATCGTATGCTCGGACTGTAAGTCACCTGAACTTTTGACTCGGATCCTGCAAATAAGAAAAACATATTTCTTCTAACCGTCCATCCGGCTTGCACTAGATCCTTTGTTAATGGCCGACTTAATAATCAAGTCGTCCTTACTAGTATTGGCAAAACTGAGCACCGGCTTCCAGGGAGGAGATAAAACCATGAAGAGTACCTCTAGCCAGATGTCGGCCTTGTCAACACAATGCATTCTTAGGGCGATATGCAAATATCGGCCGTGCGTCCTTATCTTGAAGGACCTGGAGAACCCGTCCACCAAAGTGTGAATAGCCGAAATAGATCGGATGTTTCGGCTTGGGATAAATCACAAGGTGCCGACTTTGATCGAACGGTTGAAGAACATGGAAGACTCGTCGTCAGAGGTCTCCTATAGCGAGATGAAAATCGCCGGCTTCGCCTGCCGATTTCTTGCTTGTCCTCCTTTACTTCTGTCGGCTTTGCAACAGAAGCTGGCACATCCTTTTTGGCTTGAGATCTTTCTTTGAGAACCCATGCCATGTTCATGTTCTCCAATTCTTCGGCTCTAAGCCGCTTCAGCTGCCACTCTTGCCAATGTGATAAACCGAGTGGGTAACCCGGCTGCGACTTTTCTTTATGCACTGGCAGTTCTTTCTTCGTTTTGAGCACTTCCGGCTTGGCCTGTTCAGATTTGATGACTGGGTCCTTGAAAGTTACTCGCTTCACTCCCTTGCCCTTGGTAGCCAACATCATCTCAGCTGACTTTTGGTCACTTGGAGTCGGGTCTGAAACAGCATCTTTGCGGCCATCTCTTTTTACTATGTATACTTGCTTGACCACCTCCTTCCTCCATGAGCTCCTGGCCGATCCTTGATTGAGCCGGTCTTTGACATGTGGTTGTCGTGTTGATTCTCTCGGAGCTGCATAAACTTGGCGAGGTGATTTAGCATAAGATTGATGATGTGCCCGTGAATCATACCTGTCCCGTGATTGATATGAATATAAGCCGACATGGAAAGGCATGGAGGACTTTGGCATTGGCGACCCAAAGGAAGTTTGCGGAATAGGCATGTTTGACTTCTTCTTTCGCCAATCCTGGTCCTCTGATTTACACCTTGGGGGTGACTTCGATGCCTTTGCTTCAGCTGGCCAATAAGCACATTTTGCTTCACTCATCTTCTGATACTTCTCTAATAATTGAGCGAAGGTAACTTTAGATTTCCTCCTTCGGTGCTTATCACTACCTTTGTCCCTTTTATCATTGCAGGCACCGGTCTTTAGATTTTCTTGTTGCCCCCTAGTGTTAGGCGTCTTCATTGCAGTTTTGATGGAACGTCCGTCTTCAAGATTGTCGGCTTGAATATTTTCCTCACTCGACGACCCGATCCCATCATCTCCAGTGCGTATCTGTCCGTTTTGGGAAGAACCAGCTTGGGGTAGCCGAGTCAATACTTGATCACCAAGATTAGTATTAACCGGCTGGCTATCCACTTGTGCTTCAACAACTTCCAATCGTCCTTCAAAGGCCGATTGTGCGTCATGAAACTCGTCATAGTATTTGATATTCTGTTCAAACGAATTGGGCATTCGCTCTTCCCTTGACGGCTCGACATGGTCATCTTCTATGATAATTGGATTAGCCGGCAATGCCTCGGCAATGTGATCCCCTATGTCCAGACTGATGGTACACTGCTCATCCCTTAGCCGATATTGACACACTAGCTTTGGAATTACAAAAACGAGTGGTGTCAACTTGACGTCATCCAACTCGGCTATGCATCGTCTTTCGCCTTCTTTTTCTGATTTTTCTGAATTGGCTATCTTGAAGGACTTTGAACCCGGCTTTGTGTTTCTGCAACAATAATAGCTACAGAATATATGTCTCACTTGAGACCAAATATTAGCCAGGCATGAAACAAGCAAAGTTGCCCACATGAATATAAACTTTAGCCGGCATGACGAGAACAACTTTGATTGCGATAAATTGCCACTATCGGCCTCTACAAATGATACGATATGTTGACCGATATGATTAGTGACAAGATTACTCCTAACAAACAAACAACTCATCTCGACTGGTATTTTAAATCTAACAAGAATTCTATCATTGGATGCATCAACATTATTATTTTGACCGAATCGAAAGATAAGTAAAGTGTTGGCTGGGCGTACCTCTTCAAAGACGTTAAGAGACTGTGATACTGGCCCATCAGGAACAATATTGCTTTCCTCCGTCTCTGGATAACTCTTCAACGCCTCGTCCTCCTCTTCAGGATCCCGTGCCGCGTCACCCGGATGCTCCTCATCAACCGAACATTGTTCGGCTTCTTTCTCCGGTTCTTGATGTTCACCATTAACCGAACTTTGTTCGGTCGTGTCTTCTTGTTCATGATGCTCATCGTCTTTGGCACAGAATTCATTGGGTAGTACTTCCTTATTAGAGACGTCGGTGGAGCATGATGGTTGCATGTCCTTGATGACGTGAAAGCACACGTTCGTTGGGAGACCCCAAGAGGAAGGTATGAAGCAGTGCAGCAGCAAGATTTCCCTCAGTAAGATACCAAGGTTATCAATCCAGTAGGAGTAAGGAATCACTTCTGAAGGTTGTCAGTGGCGCGCTGACGTGGAACCTGCACACAACACAATCAAACTACTTTGCCCCAACGAAACAGTGAGGTTGTCAATCTCACCGGCTTGCTGAAAACAAAGGATTAAACGTATGGTGTGGAAAATAGTGTTTAATTGCAGAGAATGAAAAGGAACAATGATTGCAGTTGGTTGTATTATCAGTGTAAAAGAATGGACCGGGGTCCACAGTTCACTAGTGGTGTCTCTCCATAAAAGATAACTAACATGCTGGGTGAACAAATTACAGCAGGGCAATTGATAAAATATTGAGCGCATAACAATGCATATATATGACAAGATGACTACTATGATATTCAATTGGGCATTACAACCTGATACATAGACCGTTATCCAACAGCATCTATGACTAATAATCCACCTTCAGGTTGACATCCGTGTTCCCCGTTGATATTAAGTTGCAAGCAACAAATTATTGCATTAAGTAAAGTGCGTAATGTAAACAATACATTATCCTTAGACAAAGCATTGCTGTTTTACCCCTAGTGGCAACAGCACATCCACAACCTTAGAAGTTGATGTCACTCTCCCAGATTACTGGAGACTGAACCCACTATCTAGCATAAATACTCTCTCTTGGAGTTAAAAGCATCTACTTGGCCAAAGCATCTACTAGTAACGGAAAGCATGCAAGATCATAAATAACATATAAGATAGATTGATAATCAACTTGACATAGTATTCAATATTCATCGGATCCCAGCAAACACAACATGTAGCATTACAATAATATGATCTTGATCATGATAGGCAGCTCACAAGATCTAAACATGATAGCACAAGGAGGAGAGACAACCATCTAGCTACTGCTATGGACCCGTAGTCCAAGGATGAACTACTCACGCATCACTCCGGAGGCAGGCATGGCGATGTAGAGCCCTCCGGTGATGATTCCCCTCTCCGGCAGGGTGCCGGGAAGAGCTTCTGAACCCTCCCGAGCTAGGGTTGACGACGGCGGCGTCTCTGGAACTTTTCGTGGATATGGCTCGGGTATTTAGGGTTTTCGTCGGGGGATTATATAGGCGAAAGGGCGGCGGCTGGAGGCACCCGAGGGGGCCACACCACCCCACGGCGCGGCAGGAGGTGGGCCCGCGCCGCCCCATGGTGTGGCTGCCTCCTAGGTCGTCTCCGTCTCTCCTTTGGACTCCGTGTACGTGTTGGAAAAATAGGAGGTCCTGTCCAAGTTTCGTCCAATTCCGAGAATATTTCCAGAACAGCTTTTCTGGAATACAAAAACAGCAGAAAACAGGAACTGGCACTGTGGCATCTTGTTAATAGGTTAGTCCCAGAAAATGCATAAAAATGCTATGAAGTGTATATAAAACATGTAACAATTGGTATAATATCAACATGGAACATCAGAAATTATAGATACGTTTGAGACGTATCAAGCATCCCCAAGCTTAGTTCTACTCGTCCTCGAGTAGGTAAAACGATAAAAACAAAATAATTTCTGAGGTGACATGCTACCATCATAATCTTGATCAAATAGTATTGTAAAGCACATGTTATGAATGAAGTGATCCAGGTCAATGGTCTATAGTTTGCTAACAAATAGATAATGAGCAAACAACTGAATCATATAAGCAAAAACTTTTCATGAATAGTACTTTCGAGACAAGCATCAAAAAGTTTTGCATAAGAGTTAACTCATAAAGCAATAGATTCTAAGTAAAAGGTATTTAACCAACACAAAGGAAGATTTAAGCTTCAGCAATTGCTTTCAACTTTCAACATGTATATCTCATGGATATTTGTCAACACAAAGCAATATAATAAGTACAATATACTAGCATATAAAAATTGTTGCACCAAAGTTGACACTAGTGTTTGCTTCTGAGATAGAAAGAAGTAGGAAACTGACTCAACATAAAAGTAAAAGAAAGGCCCTTCGCAGAGGGAAGCAGGGATTAAATCATGTGCTAGAGCTTTTTAAGTTTTTGAAATCATATAGAGAGTAAAAATAAATTTTGGGAGGTGTTTGTTAATTGTCAACGAATCAGAAAATGGAAAGTACAATATGACCCCTGCCAACCAGACTTTTAAGAGCGGCTCCCATGAAGGACGTTATTTCTACCAGCAAGGCAGATCATCCCTCTTTCTCTTTTGTTTACACATGCAGATATTTCACTGGTCATTGCTTGACTGATAAATCAGGGCAAAAATGTGAAGAGAATTAAGCGGTTAAAGTTGTAATTAATTGGGACTGGGCACCCCATTTGCCAGCTCTTTTTGCAAAATTAATGGATAAGCGGATGTATATGCCACTAGTCCGGTGGTAAAGTCTGTTTGACAGTGACATAAAGACATCCACCCCGTCCTCATGAGCTTGGTAAACATTGACACAAAAAGGAATAATAAAGTTTTGAATAGTTTAAAGGTAGCACATGAAAATTTTACTTGGAGTGGCAAGGAAATACCACATATAGGTAGTTATGGTGGACACAAATGGCATGGATTTTGGCTCAAGGTTTTGGATGCACGAGAAGCATTCCCTCTCAGTACAGATTTAGGCTAGCAAGGTTATTTGAAGCAAACACAGATATCAACCGGTACAACAAGACTCATATGAAATACATATGCAAACATATTGCAAGCATTATAAGACTCTATACTGTCTTCCTTGTTAACCAAACCCTTTTACTAGAAAATATCTAGACCTTAGAGATACCAATCATACAAACCAAATTTCAACAAGCTTTACGGTAGTTCTCACTAATAGGTTTTAACCACATGATACAAAAGCTTAAACATGAACTACTTGATAACTCAAAAAATTGACAAGTATCAAATTATCCAAGACAGTGATCTACAAGAATATGTAAGCTTTTTTCATTATACCATCTACCACATGCAGCATTTTCTGTTCCAACCAAACACCAATCAATTATTTCAACACAAACTCTCCAAATAATTATAAATGAAACAAAGAGTACTTTATCTAAAAGAACTAACAGCTCTGAACAAGAGATGCATGAAAAACAGGAGCTAAAAGCATAGCAGTAGCTAGACAAGAATACTCAACAAGTATAAGTGAAGAATAGGAGTATTCACATGAAAAAGCGGAGTGTGTCTCTCTCCCAAACAAGATTGCTAGGATCCAACAAGTTGATCTCAGAAAATAAAATAACAATGCGAAAATAAAAGCACACAGACGCTCCAAGTAAAGCACATATGATGTGAAAGAATTAAAATATAGTTTCACTAGAGATGACCTGATAAGTTGCTGATGAAGAAGGGGATGCCCAAGGCATCCCCAAGCTTAGACGCTTGAGTCTTCTTGAAATATGCTGGGGTGATCCATGGGAGCATCCCCAAGCTTAAGCTCTTCACTCTTCTTGATCACATTATATCATCTCCTCTCTTGACCCTTGAAAACTTCCGCCACACCAAACTCAGAATAATTCTCATTACAGGGTTAGTGCACAATCAAAAACTCACATGTTCTATAAGGACACAAACATGACAATTACTTTTTAAACATTAGCTACTGCCACTGATGTTATGTGAAGCTCTTCCACCCAAAAAAGAATTCCACTCAACACTACTAAAAGAGAGAATGCAAAATAAAAGACAGAATCTGTCTAAAACAGAACAGTCCGTAAAGACGAATTTTTTCGAGGCACTTACGTTGCTCAAATCGAAAAACTCAAAACTAATGAAAGATGCGTACATATCTGAGGATCCCGCACAAAAAATTTCAGATTTATATAATTTTTCTGTGATTTTACAGAAGCAATACGGTGAACAGCGAAAATATGTTCCTGCGCAGAAATCCAAATCTAGCATCATCTTCCTATTAGAGACCTTACTTGGCACAACAACGCAAGAAAATAAAGATACAACGGCATTGCTACATAAGTAAACAGCACCTTGACTCAAATAAAGAAAAATTGCAGAAATAAAACAATGAGTTGTCTCCCATAAGCGCTTTTCTTTAACGCCTTTCACCTAGGCTAGAATATTTTAATGATGCTCTCATAAGAATAAGAGTTGAAAAACAAAAGAGCATCAAGAGGCATATATCAAACACATTTAAGTCTAACCCACTTCCTATGCAAAGGAATCTTGTAAGAAAACAAGTCAGTGAAACACGAAGTGACTAGCATAGGAAGGCAAAACAAGTGCAACATCAAAACTTTCAACATGAAGAGAGGAGACTTAATATTATTGAGATATATGAAACCGTGTCTCCCTCTCTCATAATGACCAATATGTCTTAAAGCAACCAGCATATAAAAGCAACACTCGAGAAAGCTCAAAACTTTCATTATAAAGAGAGGAAATTTAATAACATGAAGATTTCTATAACCATATTTTCCTATCTCAAAATAATTTTCAGTAGCATCATGAATAGACTCAACAATATAGCTATCACATAAATCATTCTTATCATGATCCACATGCATAAAAGTATCATTACTCTCCACACAAGCATAATAAATTTCATTAGTAATAGTGGGAGTAAAACTAGCACATCCATCATTATAATCATCATAAATTGCATGCATAGTATAATTATAATAAACTTTATCCTCAATAGTAGGTGGAACTAAAATATCACAATTATTATAATCAGCATAAATTGGAGGCAAAGTATCATCAAAGCAAATTTCCTCCTCCAAGCTTGGGGGACTAAAAATATCATTTTAATCAAAGCCGGCTTCCCCAAGCTTAGAATTTTCTATGACATTAGCAATAATGGTGTTCAAAGAATTCATAGTAATAATATTGCTACTATCATGTAAATAAAGTTCCATAGGTTTTTTAATCTTCTCTTCAAACACTTCATGTCCCAACTCAAGATAAATTTCATAAAGCTCTCTCATGTTATTTTCAGCCATAGGACTAGTTTCAAGAAAGGAAAATTTTGCTACATGACACTGTTATTTTGTGTCCTTTGCCTAAACACACTGAACTTTCACGTCTTTGCTGAATACCATTATAATTTCGTGGTTATTTGCCGTAACACACTTCACGTCCTAAAACAGAAAGGTTAATGTTTTATTCGTGAATTGACCCATTGTATCTCATCTAATTAAAAAAAGGACCATCGTATCCCTTAGTGCTACGATCGAATCGAATTAAAAAAGGACCATCGTATCCCTTCCTGCTACGATCGAGTAAGTTCACGAAAAGAAAACAACGTCAAGGAACCGGCGGTCCAACCCACCGCCGTACCCCGCTGCAGTGCCGGTGCCGCTCTTTGCCCGCGCCGCCGCTCGAGCTGGGCTGCCGGTGTGTATCTCCGCCCCGCCCTGTTACACTCCGGCTGTAGGCGGCACCCCGGCACCCTGCCGTGCAGCTCTCCACCCCGCTGCACAACGCTGCGTCGCCGGCCTGGATATCCGCCCCGCCTTGTTGGCTTCCGGCTGGATTCGTGGCCCCTGACTCCCTCCCTTCGCCCTGTCTCCAGACCATCTCCCGTCGGCCGGGTTGCAGTGCCGCCGCCAATGGACCCCAATTTCAGTTGGCTCCCTGACGGGTAATTTCCTCTTGCAATTTGATGATTTCCAGTCCGGCAGTCATGCGCTAACAAGTTGATGTCTGTAGTCTCTGATTCTCTTGCGCTAACATGCTGCTCAACGGAAGGTTGCAGTTCAGCTAAAACGTGCGGTCGTTGCTGAAAGCGCCTTGCTGATCTTGCTGATCAATGGAAGGTTGCAGTTCTTGCTGCTCGCTGACGGTGGCGCACACGCCGGGCACCAAGAATTGTGCTCCTGTGATCCAGCCCAACATAACTAAATGGCCCCACAAGAAAAGAATGTTTAAGTATTTAAAATGGTCAATTCACGTCAAAAAATCAACCTTTCCATTTTGGGACGTGCGGTGTGTTACAGCAAATGGCCAGAAAATTGTAATGGTACTCAGCAAAGACGTGAAAGTTTAGTGTGTTTAGGCAAAGGACACAAAATAACAGTGTCCTGTCTTCAAGAAAAGTAACCATTGATAGCAAGTAAAGAACTAGACATAATAACTAAAACAAGAAACAAAACTAGACAAATCGAAATAAACTAGATGGAGAAAACTAATATTTTGTGTTTTTGATATTTAAAAGGAAACAAGATAAAATAAAAATAAACTAAGCAAGACAAAAACAAAGTAAAGAGATTGGAAGCGTGAGACTCCCCTTGCAGAAATCCTCTTACTCCCCGGCAACGGCGCCAGAAAATATTGCTTGATGACGTGAAAGCACACGTTCGTTGGGAGACCCAAAGAGGAAGGTATGAAGCAGTGCAGCAGCAAGTTTTCCCTCAGTAAGATAGCAAGGTTATCAATCCAGTAGGAGTAAGAAATCACTTCTGAACGTTGTCAGTGGCGCGCTGACGTGGAACCTGCACACAACACAATCAAACTACTTTGCCCCAACGAAACAGTGAGGTTGTCAATCTCACCGGCTTGCTGAAAATAAAGGATTAAACGTATGGTGTGGAAAATAGTGTTTAATTGCAGAGAATGAAAAGGAACAATGATTGCAGTTGGTTGTATTATCAGTGTAAAAGAATGGACCGGGTCCACAGTTCACTAGTGGTGTCTCTCCATAAAAGATAACTAACATGCTGGGTGAACAAATTACAGCTGGACAATTGATAAAATATTGAGCGCATAACAATGCATATATATGACAAGATGACTACTATGATATTCAATTGGGCATTACAACATGATACATAGACCGTTATCCAACAGCATCTATGACTAATAATCCACCTTCAGGTTGACATCCGTGTTCCCCGTTGGTATTAAGTTGCAAGCAACAGATTATTGCATTAAGTAAAGTGCGTAATGTAAACAATACAATTATCCTTAGACAAAACATTGCTGTTTTACCCCTAGTGGCAACAGCACATCCACAACCTTAGAAGTTGTTGTCACTCTCCCAGATTACTAGAGACTGAACCCACTATCTAGCATAAATACTCCCTCTTGGAGTTAAAAGCATCTACTTGGCCAAAGCATCTACTAGTAACGGAGAGCATGCAAGATCATAAATAACATATAAGATAGATTGATAATCAACTTGACATAGTATTCAATATTCATCGGATCCCAGCAAACACAACATGTAGCATTACAATAATATGATCTTGATCATGATAGGCAGCTCACAAGATCTAAACATGATAGCACAAGGAGGAGAGACAACCATCTAGCTACTGTTATGGACCCGTAGTCCAAGGATGAACTACTCACGCATCACTCCGGAGGCAGGCATGGCGATGTAGAGCCCTCCAGTGATGATTCCCCTCTACGGCAGGGTGTCGGGAAGAGCTTCTGAACCCTCCCGAGCTAGGGTTGACGACGGCGGTGTCTCTAGAACTTTTCGTGGAATATGGCTCGGGTATTTAGGGTTTTTGCGTCGGGGGGATTATATAGGCGAAAGGGCGGCGGCTGGAGGCACCCGAGGGGGCCACACCACCCCACGGCGCGGCAAGAGGTGGGCTCGCGCCGCCCCATGGTGTGGCTGCCTCCTAGGTCGTCTCCGTCTCTCCTTTGGACTCCGTGTACGTGTTGGAAAAATAGGAGTTCCTGTCCAAGTTTCGTCCAATTCCGAGAGTATTTCCATAACAGCTTTTCTGGAATACAAAAATAGCAGAAAACAGGAACTGGCACTGTGGCATCTTGTTAATAGGTTAGTCCCAGAAAATGCATAGAAATGCTATGAAGTGTATATAAAACATGTAGCAATTGGTATAATATAAACATGGAACATCAGAAATTATAGATACGTTTGAGACGTATCAGTCCTGAACAATATCTTGTTCGGCCTCTAGATGATTCTCCAACGCCTTGTCTTCTTCCTTTTCTGGATCTCGTGCCCCACTACTCTGATGTTAAATGTCAACCAAACTTTGTTCGGATATACTCTCTACTTGATGGTCATCAATTCCTTTGGCACGAAATTCATAGGGTAACATATAAATTCCTTTACATCCAGAAAAGTCAAGCACTGCTGTTTTGCTAACCATGACATGCTCTTGATCAATGAAGCTTTCTTCTTTTGATTCAGTAGATTCGGCAAAGGTACTATCTAATTCGGCTTCAACAACCGAAGTAACCATACTTTCTGAATCATTGATCTTTTCTCCATGGCTTCCATCAACTTGCAAAGCTTCTTCTGCTTGCTTTAGCACCGCAAAGGTTTCAACTTGATTGTCGCGTGGAGGAGTGGACTTGATAATATGTTGAAGATCTTTCTCGAGCATTGCGTTAAATGTCTTTGAATGTTCCTCCTCCTGTTTTTTCCTCAACGCTTCAAATTCTTTTGCACGCTTCTTCCTGAATTCTTCATAAGCTTGGCGATACTCGATCGGTAATTCCTCAAAAGTCGGCGTGGTGAATTCGTCGGTGCTATCCTCTGCAGTGCATGATTGCCCCCCAATATTTTTGGTTTCTTTTGGCAGTGCGTTGCCGAAACTTTGTAATTGTGAGGGACAAAACTTGATCTTGAATTGTTCACGCTCCTCTTCACGCCTTTTCTTATACGCCTCATAAGCTGGAATTGTAGCGGGATCATGGGGCTTTTCTTCTAGTTCCAGCTGAAGAGCATTGAACCTTTTGAAATCAGCTGCAAGTTTTTATTTCCACCCATCCAATCCATATGCGACGGTAGTAGATGAAGGCACATGTGCTCCTGTTAAATTTTCACATGTTCGGCTGTGAACACCGTGAAAGTGCGAAGCCGAATTATGCGTCTCACTAATTCCACATGAAGCTGAAACGTTAGTAACATAAGGTGTCGATTGAGTAATCATATAAGGCGCAGTATATGTCGGTTGGGAGTAACCGGCCAAGGCGCTGGTACCAGCATAGCCGATTCTCCCATCCATGGGCCTGTCTGGGGACGACCCCGCATATTGCGAGTCGGCAGCCGATGGATAAAACCGCGAGACATCCTCTTGCCCGTGAGGTGTCTTATACTGATCTGTCGAATAACCCACGTTACTCATCGGCCTAAGATATGGGGCAACCGATGCATGAGAATTCGAATATATATGTTGCACGTTGCTAATATTATAAGGATTTGAAGCATAGAGATTATTTTGCATCGGCTTTTGCGCATAGTGTAAACTAGGTTTAGCCGATACAACACTCATATCAAAAGATCTACTAACATCGACATAAGAGTAATTTGCATCTACATAAGGAGATTGTGAATTCGTGTTACCGATGTAGATTGCAGTCTCTTGATGCGCTCCTCGTAGCAAGAACGGGCTGGAGACCGTTCGCTTCGTCCCCAGCGGAGTCGCCAAAAAGTGTGTTCGCACACGAACACGTCCTCGTGTACCTGCGGCGCCGAAGGAGATGCTCCGCAACTCACTCCGCGGGAGGCTCGCCGGAAGCGCGATACGCAAGACAATCCGGCGGGCGCTTTTGTAGATCCGAAACCCCGCTTGCCCGGGAGGGACCCTGTCAGGGCTTGCGGCGGCTATGGGCTGCCCTAGGTCGGCCTGACCGCCCCTAGAGCCTCGTGGATTCGCAGCCTCCAATCCTAAAGAACGGCGAAGAACGAGAAGAAAGATAAAGGGGAGAGGGATAAAAGTAGTAGATGTGTTTGTTCGATTGGTGTTGGTTCAATCGACCGTCACCCCTAACGTATATAAGAGGCTGCTGGACTTCCCGTGCAAGAAAAGGCTAGGATTCACGTCCAAAACCCTAATCTGGGTCGAATTCGGATGGACTGGACCGAACCTTCCAAAATTGTTCGGTCTGCATCTTGCGGGTCGTTTTTGAGGCAGTAAATGACTCGGGATCGAAATCTTGTAAAAAGAGAAGTTGTTCGTCTCAAAAATACGAAGAACTTTCATGTTATGCATTTTTCCATTTGACTTCATCTGGATCCTTTAAATTCAGTCGGGAGCAATTCGACTCGTTTTTAGCCTTTCCGAATTGCGCTCACCCGAGGGCAGAGGGTGTCTATAGTAGGGCGATCCGCCTATTCTCAGCGCCCCTGCGTGCTCGCTCGAGGACAGAGCATGTCTATGGTGATGTGTCCACAGTATTTTGGCTCCACAAGTTGCATACGACCTCGGATGAAGATGACTCCAAAATCAATATTGTACGTCGTGAGGATACGCACAACTTCTGTGTTATGCACTTTTTCATACGAGGTAATCTTCACGGTGATATCATGCAATTCTCTGTATGCTGTCATCCGGGTCATCTTTAAGTCGTTTTTGCGCACCGCACTGCCGTCGCGTCTTCTTCTTCGTCGATCTCCTTGCTACCGAGCTGACATGGCAGCGTTCTTGCCCATTCTCATGCCGCAACTCCGATCCGGATCCTTGCCGTGCACCGCTGCCGCGGCAGCGTTTTCCTTGATTTCTCTGCCGCAAACCTGAAGGAACGAGGTTCTCCGCCATGCGCTCGCCGCTGCCACGAGAACCGCTCCACCGATTTTTCTATCATGGCTTGCCCGTGCACCCGATGCTGCCGAGTTGCCGTGGCACCGTTTCAGTCCATTCTTCCGATTCGATACATTTGCATCCCAGGACCGAAACTCCGACAATGAGCCAAATTAGACCGTCATTTTTGTGTATCCCATAATACAAAGTATTTGAAATTGATATTTTTCACGTTTGTGGGATACACCATTAGCTACGTCCCCAATTTATTTCAGAATTTTTTGAAACTCGTAAATATAATTTTTGATTTTTTAAATAGCATGATGACTGGATCTCGGGAGCCCAAGACACTTTCCGCATATGCATGCACTTGTTTACACGATAATTGTCCTATTTTTATATCAGGCCACGGCTCTGTCAGATTCAGAACTATACCTTTGTAAAATGGTCACGAGTACAGATCGACACTTTTGTCACGGATCAAAGCATCCCAGTCCCGGCCCCAATAGCCCTCCAGATAGGGTTATTGGACGCACCGGACGAAAAAAACACGCCCAACCGTGCCCCCAACAACGCGCTTTCGTCCGACGCGGCCCAATATTTCGTCCGGCGCTACCAGGCCGATCCCGTCCCATAGGGAGCCGCTTGGTAGTGCCGGATAAAGCCATGGTCGCAGCCACGTCGGATACTGATAGGCGGAACCGCATTGTCATAGAAACAGCTGAAACCATTTCCCCCTCCCTTTTCTCCCCACACAATTCATTTCCCCGCCCGCTCTTGCCATCATTTGGCCGCCGCTCCCCCAGCATCTCGCCTAAGCCGCGCCGGCGCTCGTCGACTCACCGGGCACAGAACTCGTGGCGGTCCTCCTCCGTCTCGCCTAGGCCGTCCCGCGTTGGCGCTTGTCGACTCCCCGGGCACAGAACTCGCGGCGACCTCACGCGTCAGCCTTGCACGCAAGGTGTTCGGCCAATTGCCTAGTAGGATTAATTTTTTTAGAATTTTGCCAGCAGAACTCGATAGGCTGTTCGGTTGATGGATTGCTTCATTGTTTGATTCACATAGACTATAGATAGCGATGATGACTATTGATTGCAAGGTGTTCGGTTGATTGATTGCTTCATTGTTTGAATCAAGCACGTGACGCGGGTCATGGCACCGGCCGGCTCCGGATGCATCCTCTGCATGTCCAGCATCTCCGGCATCCTTGGCGGCATCGGCTCCTTCACCTACTCGGTCTCCAAGCTTGCCGTTGTCGGGCTCGTAAAGACCGCCGCCTCCGAGCTCTCCCGCTACGGCGTCCGCTCCGGACCAACTGCATATCGGCGCACGCCGTGCCGACGCTCATGTCGGTGGACCTCTTCTCCCAGATGTTCCCTGGCGCCAACGAGGCGCGTCTAGAGGAGATCATCAGGGGTCTCGGTGAGCTCAAGGGTGCGACGTGCGGGCGGTGGATGTGGCTAGGGCGGTAGTGTACCTCGCGTCCGACGATGCCAAGTACGTGTCCGGACACAACCTGGTGGTGGACGGTGGGCTCATCACCTACAAGCACGTCAACCTGCCGCCCCAGAATGCCGGCCAACACAACGAGTGATTCGGTACAGTCTGCATCTGTGCTGGGTTTGTTATATAAGACCGCATGGACGCATCGAGTAAAAAGAGGGCAAGGGAGAATGAGATCCATAATTGTTGTTAGAGTTCAAGGACTCAATTATGTTTCCCAGTTAGGCCACGTGTCATAAAAGCCATATATTAGTAGTAGCGTAATGCCCAGTTATTTCTTTTGGTTGTTAATTAGGCGAGATCAATTACAACATTCTCTCCCTCCTCATCGTAAGGGTAACAAACATCACAATCCCACTCCCAATAGAAATAATGTAGGAACAAAAATAAAGTGTTACAATGACCACTTAAACGCCACTGAACCTTTTTACTTCTAGTACATCATGCTATATCGAAATGAAATATATATAGCACTAGTAGAAAATAGGCTAGTAGTGGCGTGTCGATTTCGCTACTGGTGGTTGTGCGGGCGGAAAGGATGGTTTGCGACAATGCCAGGATTTGCAGTGATGTTGGCAAGTACTCCTGTGTGCTGAAATTGATTACAGCTATTATTTATTCACTGTGTTAATTAAGGAACCAGTGACAGTGCTCTGTTGCTTGATGATGGTCATGTAAGGCTTGTTTTGTCCCTTCTCTTTTGCTCTGCTCGGAGCTAGTTGCTTGTCCCTGAAGATGTTCCAACATTGTTTGGCAGCTACACACATGAATATTCAGGTTATCAAGGAAACAATGTCTTAGTCAACATACTGCGGTATCTAAACTGAGCACCCAAATGTCTGGAATTTATTTTTGTACTTAGATATAGGGACATGTTTTGAACGAATGAATCTGCAGTCGCCAACTCATTCGCTGGTTGATTCTGGTCTGCATCTCCACGGTCGGCACGTACCCATTCAGACAACGTATCATGAAGCATCTTCATTCAGGTCAAGCTCGATCGGACGGACCTTCCGGTCCCGACGACGCCCTACCACGCCATACTGCCCGCCTGTGAGGCACAGGCACCAACGCTGACCATGGTGCGTCGGCGTCCCAACTTCACCGTCTAGTCTGAACTTTTTCCTAATTCTCCTTCTCCCATCCATGTGCTCTTCGCGCGTATCCTGTACGGAAATCCTTGCTGGATGGGGGAATGCAAGGAAGACGTTCGACGGAATGTCTGTGAGGATCGAAGACCTGCATGCCGGAAGGAGTAAGTACTTTCAGGACCTTGCGACTATATATGTATTGTCTGAATGCTCTTCATCACCCTTGAGATCAACTAGCAATCCAAATGTAACTCAAAACCTAGCATCGACATAGAATGAGGCACCGGCGCGCTCGCACATTTCGTGCAGCCAATGAGTGCAGGTATGGGTCAGTGACCACAGGTGTTGGTCACGGGCAGCACATGGATTTTCAGAGCAGGACTGCAGGACGCACTCAGCTGCAGCGCACAGCCTTCGATGTGACCATTCCTATGCACCGGTGCTCCTGACTCCACATGCTGCAATCTGTACCAAGGCAGCCATAATAGGCGCAGCTATTTATTACACGCCCCACTAGTACTGTATCAGAAATAGCAGGGCCGAGCTACTTATTACACACGCCACTGGTAATAATTTCGGAAAACAAAAAAAATGTTGCGCTTTTATCCAGCTGGGGACACGATTGCACATTCATTAGTTTACAAATTATCTCCCACAAATCATCCGATTGACGGTGGGTGGACGACCCGGTTCTGCTCGCCTTGGGCACGACACCACTCGAACGACGCCCCTCCCACACGGTGCCGGCGGGAGCGTGCTTGGCGGCGGTTCTCACGCGCGCATGAAGAGGAGGAGGTGGCACACTGTCCCGGCGTTGGCCGGAGCTGTCGAGGATGGCGGCGGTGGTCGACGTGCTGGACGAGGTGGCGGACTCCGGTGATGGAGACAAGCGAACATCGATAGGAGAACGGAGCCGCGACGGAGATGGTTTCGCGTATGTCAGCGGTGGCGCCTGGCGGCAGGGGACGCCATGGCTGGCGGTGGAGGGTGGCGGTGGTGAGAAGAGCGAGGACCGAGTGGCGGAAGGCGTCGCGGATGGACAAGTCCTTGGTAGAACCTATGTGTGCTATGTCCCTAGCCTGGACCAATCAGGTTGAAGCACACGGATTTTGTGCTTCTTTAGGGATGCTGGCAGCCGTCTGATTTTGTGTGGATGGATGGATTTCATGCATGCAAAGTTGACATGTGATAACTGACAACGCATTAGTTGCTCTCTCCCGTTTTGTTTCTTATTTTCTCTGCAAGGAAAACAAACACCGATTCGTATCTACCTCACCAGCGTGAAAGTAGGCATGCACTAGGCAAATTAATTACTCCGGAATTAAAAACTAAGGAGGTGCTGATCTCGCGTGCATGTACAACAGTTATCGCCAGAGAGTAAAAACGAGAGGTGGGCGCTAGATTTTAGGATCTTAATTACTTTGGCCTTACAATTTCAAAAAATCACGTATGTGCGCCACTGGTATAAGATTTATTAGTGACGTGTTGGCTAAAAGCACGCCACTCGTGCCGCTAAAGATAGTTTAGGGTGGTGCTCGTTTTATGATGGATCTGGATTCTTTTTTGTTAAAACTGACTCTAGCGAACGACTCTGATTTTTGGATTTCTACTAGTGATTGGAGTTTTCAAGATGATGCAGCGATTTTTGCACGGTTTTCTACACCTCCCCCCAAAAAATTATGCGACGATGCTACAACAGTAAAAAAAAATTGCGAGCGAGGCTCTTTTCTTATTTTGAAGACTAGTGTAGACTGGGAGAAGTTGAAGTGCAGCCCAATAATGCATAAGATGAGGAGGAACGTAAGGTTCACTGGTAGAAAACTGGCCTATGGCCCCGGTTCGGTTGGGCTATCCGTCCCGGTTGGAACCGGGACTAGCCAATCGGGACGAATGCTGGTCCCGGTTCAGCCACGAACCGGGACCAATGGGCTCCACGTGGCCAGTTCTGGCTGGGCGTGGGGGGAGACTCATTGGTCCCGGTTCGTGTTACGAACCGGGACCAATGAGTGTTTTTTTTTGTATTTAGGGTTTAGGGTCTCCCTCTCGCCGGTGCCCCCTCTCCCTCTCGCCGGTGCCTTCGTCGCCTCCCCCTTCTTCGCATCGCCGACGTGCTCTCCATCGTTTCTGTACGCATATTATACGCTCTACTATATACACAGTACACGTTGATGCATATATAATTAATATTCGATCTCTTGCGAGAATACAACTATTTAATTACATGGAGATAGATCACATATGTAGTTCATCGTCCGCAGCATAATGTTCTCCCCCTTTCATCGATGACCTCCCTAAGCAGAAATCCCGCCAATTCCTCTTGAATTGCTCGTATGCGCTGTTCTGGGGCGAGCTTCTCCCGCATTTTGCTCAAAGAAGTTGTTCTCCGCTCAGAGGTCAACTCGCGAATGAACTCGCAAACGTAGAATCCACATAAATTACTCCCCGGTGGTTGCTGCGGACTTTTCACCGATATATAAGTTAGCTCATCTTTGAATGGACCTTCTACATTCTGTTTGAATAGTGTCCAACACCTGCTTTGGCCAAAAAAATGAACAAAGGAGTTATTAATTACTTGATATCAGGAAACGAACGAAAGATGCCGATATAATGCGATAATGATTGAAATTACTTATTGAGCATTTCTTTCATTTCGGTCCACGTCGCTTGGTCCCAACTTAATGAGTCGTATGCTTCAACTATGGACTTGTCAACTTGAATGCTTAGCAGAATCCAGTGGAACCTGCAGACGTTTACATAAAGCAGACATGCATAGCTCATCAATTACACTTAACATCGAGAAAGCCAAATAAAAATATGTACAAGACAGAAACACTCACTTGAAGTTGTAAGAAAATAGTATTTTCGTACAGAAGTTTTGCTTGATTAAAGAGGTGGTCAGGTCATGCTCCACGTCTCTGGGGTGATTGCGTAACGTATGTTCATTAACGATATATGGGTCAACGAACCCAACCTCATAATGTCTAGATGCTTTGCATTCCATCATCTTTATTATTTTTTGAACACCATTACCGTAGGGAAATATCCCTACGGTTAAATCATCATCTTTATTCTACATAATAGCGTACAAAATGATATATATATAGTCAGGATAATATAATACAGGCAATGAACGAGTTGAGCTAGAGACTTAATTACGAAAATAAATCACTTACAGACAATAGCAACTGAGGATAGATTTGTCGAGGGCGCGCTGATTGAGGATAGACAATAGCATTCCTCTCCACGCCGGGCTCGTGGGCATACGGCGGGATAGGCTCCCGCGGTTGCGCCCAAGCGCGCTCTGCCGAGCACGCTCGACCTCGTCCAGAAGGCGCTGCGGCGGGCGTGGCGGATCCATCTCGTGGAGACGATGCGTTCGTGGCTAGGAATGGTGGATTAGGGTTTACCCCGTCGGCGACAATATATAAAGACCTCCAGGGCAGCGCTGGGGGAGGACACGTGCCCAGGGCAGCGCCGGGGGAGGACACGTGTCGTGACCGCAAAGCCCGCCTTTAGTCCCGGTTGGTGTTACCAACCGGGACTAAAGAAGCACACGGATTGTGTGTTTCTTTCAAGCGCTTGTGAGACGTTGGATCAGGGTGTATTTCTTTTGAGGGATTGTGAGCTGTTGGATCAGCAGTATCACGACCACTTCGTGAGCCACATGACCCGGTTGGTGTTACCAACCGGGACTAAAGAAGCACACGTACCCTATATATAGCCTCCCTCCTCAGACAGGTTACTCACTCACACAAAACATTCCAGCGTCACTCGGAGAGGCATCTTTGGGCAACCAGCGGCAAGACGTCTCTGATGACCTGCGACCGTTCCAAACGGTTGCAGATCATCAGAGATGTCTTGCCGGACGGTTGTAGATCATCAGAGACGTCTTACCGCTGCTTGGATCGAAGTGGCGCTCAAACACAAAACATTCGGGTTCCCTAGCTATAACCCATTTCTTCTAGGTGGAAACTCCCATTTCGTGTATTAACCCATTTCTTCTAGGTGGAAACTCCCATTTCGTGTATTATGGTTTTCACCACATAAAGGTTTAATACATTACTACACATCACATAAAGGTTTAATACATTACATTGATTTACATAAATGCCATGAACCCTTCTTCGCGTATGTCCCTGGCCTATGATCGTTTCGGCCGTAACCATGGAGCATCTTCATTATTTAACGGGATGCTTGGGTCAGTTTTCACTGTGAAGGGCGGAATTTCATCAAACTTATCATAATCTGCTGACATGTCTGTCTTGTCCTCGACTCCCACGATGTTTCTTTTCCCTGAAAGAACTATGTGACGCTTTGGCTCATCGTCTGATGTATTCGTTTGCTTTTTTTTCTTTTTTTCGGTCTGGAGGACATGTCCTTCACATAGAAAACCTGAGCCACATCATTGGCTAGGACGAATGGTTCGTTCCTGTAACAACCAAGATTCTGGAGATCCACTGTCGTCATTCCGTACAGCTGGTCTACCTTTATCCCTTCTCCCTTCATGTTGACCCAACTGCACCGAAACAAAGGGACCTTAAAAGTAGGTCCATAGTCAAGTTCCCATATCTCCTCTATGTAACCATAGTATGTGTCTTTTTGCCCATTCTCGTCTGTTGCATCAAAGCGGACACCACTGTTTTGGTTGGTGCTCTTTTATCTTGGGCGATCGTGTAAAATGTATTCTCATTTATCTCGTACCCTTGGAAATTCAATACAGTCGAAGATGGTGACGCGGCCAACAAGTAGAGCTGATCTCCGACAGTGGTGTCATTCATGAGCTCTAATCGCAACCAACTGCCGAAAGTCTCCATGT
The DNA here is from genome assembly GCA_947311845.1 of Poa pratensis. Lineage (NCBI taxonomy): Eukaryota > Viridiplantae > Streptophyta > Magnoliopsida > Poales > Poaceae > Poa > Poa pratensis. The sequence continues at coordinate 88,974,579 of CAMZMU010000037.1, forward strand.
GTTTTTCTTTAATCCAGGAGTCATCCTCCCCCGGGTTCTTGGAGCGTAAATAATTCTTGTGTTCCTCGCATGGAAAAAAATAGCGCGCTATATCTCCGCTAATAGCACGCTATAGCGTTTTGAGAATTGTCTCGCTAAATTAATCGTGTACAATGTCTCTCTAATAGCACGCTATAGCGCGATATAGCACGCTAATAGCGTATTTTTAGGCTGGCGCTATTTTGTTATAGCACGCTATTTTTTTCATTGGTTCCTCGATATACGGAGCCACGAAGGTAGAACTTTGTAGAACTGTGTAGTGTGCTTGAGTTAAAGAATGCCAGTCCCTACATATCAGTGCTTTCTTTCCTAGCGTGCCTTTTCCACTCAGTCTCCCCTCATGCCGCGATTCAGGAACACCAATCGGCTTAACGTCAGGAATAAAGTCAACACAGAACTCAATGACCTCCTCTGTTCCATAGCCCTTTGAGATGCTTCCTTCTGGCCTAGCACGGTTATGAACATATTTCTTCAAGACTCCCATGAACCTCTCGAAGGGGAACATATTGTGTAGAAATACAGGACCGAGAATGGCAATCTCGTCGACTAGGTGAACCAGGAGATGCGTCATAATATTGAGGAATGATGGGGGGAACACCAACTCGAAGCTGACAAGACATTGGACCACAACCTTCTGTAAACTTGGTAGAGTTACTGGATCGATGACCTTCTGAGATATTGCATTGAGGAATGCACATAGCTTCACAATGGGTACTCGAACATTTTCCGGTAGAAGCCCCCTCAATGCAACCGGAAGCAACTGCGTCATAATCACGTGGCAATCATGAGACTTCAGGTTCTGGAATTTTTTCTCTGCCATATTTATTATTCCCTTTATATTTGACGAGAAGCCAGCCGGGACCTTGATACTGCTCAGGCATTCAAAAAATATTTCCTTCTCTGCTTTGGTAAGAGCGTAGCTGCTTAAGTATTGACGCCCTTTATCCGTCTGCTTGTTGTATGGGTCTTTCATACGTTGCTGGTCCTCCCGTGCTTCTGGTGTATCTTTTGTCTTCCCATACACGCCCAGGAAGCCTAGCAGGTTCACGCAAAGATTCTTCGTCACGTGCATCACGTCGATTGAAGACCGGACCTCTAGGACTTTCCAATAGGGTAGCTCCCAAAATATAGATTTCTTCTTCCATATGGGTACGTGGTTGTCAGCGTCATTCGGAACAGATAGACTGCCAGGACCCTTTCCAAAGATTACTTCTAAATCCTTGACCATGTCATATATAACATCACCATCAGGGAGGTTAGGCTTCTTCCGGCGATCTGCCTCACCGTTGAAATGCTTGCCTTTCTTTCTTACGGCATGACTGTTCGGAAGAAATCGACGATGCCCCAGGTACACGTTCTTGTTTCCCAAATGTATACTTTCAGTCTTATCTAAACAGTGCGTGCATGCATTGTATCCCTTGTTTGACTGTCCTGAAATGTTACTAAGAGCAGGCCAATCATTGATGGTTACGAACAACAACGCTCGTAGGTCAAATTCCTGTTGTTTGTGCTCATCCCACACACGTACACCTGGTTCGGACCACAACTGCAAAAGTTCATCAACTAATGGCCTTAGGTACACATCAATGTCGTTGCCGGGTTGCTTCGGGCCTTGGATGAGCACTGGCATCATAATGAACTTCCGCTTCATGCACAACCAAGGAGGAAGGTTGTAGATACATAGAGTCACGGGCCAAGTGCTATGACTGGAGCTCTGCTCCCCAAAAGGATTAAAGCCATCTGTACTTAGACCAAATCTTAAGTTCCTTGCGTCATCTGAAAATGTCGGGAACTCTCTGTCGATTTTTCTCCACTGGGACCCATCGGGGGGTGTCTCAACTTCCCGTCTTTCTTACGCTCTTCTTTGTGCCATCGCAACAACCTGGCATGCTCTTTGTTTCTGAACAGACGTTTCAACCGTGGTATTATAGGAGCATACCACATCACCTTAGCAGGAACCCTCTTCCGGGGGGCTCGTCATCGCACTCAACATCACCAGGGTCATCTTGTCTGATCTTGTACCGCAGTGCATTGCATACCGGGCATTTATCCATATTCTCGTACTCCTCACCGCGGTACAGGATGCAGTCATTAATGCATGCATGTATCTTCTGCACATCTAATCCTAGAGGGCAGATAGCCTTCTTTGCTTCGTATGTAGTCTCGGGCAATTCGTTATCCTTTGGAAGCTTCGGCTTCATTATTTTCAGTAACTTCTCAAATCCCTTGTCAGAACAACCAGTCTCTGCCTTCCATTTCAGCAGTTCCAGTGTGGTACCGAGCTTTGTGCTGCCATCTTCGCAATTTGGGTACAGCAACTTTTTGTGATCCTCTAGCATGGCCTCCAACTTTAGCTTCTCCTTTTCTGTATCGCATTCTCGCTTTGCATCAGAAATGACCCCACCAAGACCATCAGCGGGCTCATCTGATGCCCGATGTTCACCTCCTTCTTCTTCAACGTCTTCCATTACAGTATCACCGCATTCCTCAGGGAACATAGGATAGTTGTCATCATCCTCCTCTTCTTCATTGTCTTCCATCCTAACCCCTCTTTCTCCGTGCTTGGTCCAACAATTATAGCTGGGCATGAAACCTCTCCGAATCACGTGGTCTTGAATGGTTCTCGGGTCAGAGTACTCCCTGACGTTCCGACACTTCTCACATGGACAAGGCATAAAATTATCCACTTTGTTTGCCTCAGCCACTTCGAGAAATTTATGCAGGCCTGCAATAAACTCGGAACTGCGTCGTTCGCCGTACATCCATCGCATCCGTGCATCCATCTGCATCATATAATTAAGTTTATCAAATACCATTACAATAACATCTTGAATAGTGAAATGACCACCGTACATCGACACGTGCAATATTTCTGTATCAATTACAGATGAAAAGGATAAAGTTGCTAACCTCGGCCGAGGATATCATCTTGTGTGAACTTAAGTGTGGCTCGGGCATTTCATCGAACACATCTTGTGCGTGGCAAAGGAAAAAAAAACTAGCACCCACTTCCCACCAATCCAACCAGAAAAAAAAGAGGAGAGAAGAGAGGGGGTGGGTTATTTATAGGCAGGGGAGGGGTATTGGTCCCGGTTCGTGCCACGAACCGGGACCAAAGCTCCGCGGCACGCCACGTGTCCGGCTCTGGAGCTTTGGTCCCGGTTCGTGGCACGAACCGGGACCAATGTCCCCAACCGAACCGGGACCAATGCTCCACGGACCCCTGGCAGCTCGAACCGGGACCAATGCCAGGCATTGGTCCCGGTTTTTCTATGAACCGGGATTAATGGCTGGTTCGGCTCTGGACGAAAGGTGGTTTTTCTACTAGTGGTTGTATCTGGTGTGTGCGTGTAGTCTAGTCTAGTAGTGTGAAAAGAAAGAAGAATTGTGGGTCGTGGATCAGGGTCTGGTCTTGCACGAGTCTGCACAAAATTATGTTGGTGTGGGGATCATGGTTTGGTCTTACACGAGTCACGGGTACCAGTGTGATTATTAGGCTCAGATGTACTATGGGTATGTTTGGATGGCAGCCGGGAGCTGCCCTACCTAATTTTTGGCGTTGACTACCAGCATGGGCATGGGTTTGGATTGATACCGAATTTCCCGCCGCTGCCAAAATTTTGGTCGCGCAGTTCAGTTTTTGCGCCCAGCCTTGGCAAATCAGCGGCGGCCGATTCCTGCGCCAATAATTTGGCGAGCCCCAGTTTTGGTAGGGCTGGTCTGGGCGCCATCCAAACAGGCCCTATGTCCACCAGTTTTTCCCTCGTATGATGATTGCAGCGTCTATGTGCCGACTGACTTGTGTGTTACATATCACGCTGGCACATTGTCTAAATGCCATTTAATATAGACACGCTCAATGGAAAATACATTTATCCGTATGTTTTCTCTCAAATTCCTGTCGTCCAATTCCGACCAATATGCCATGTGAATAAAAAAAATCATGCCACGTAACAATTTTGTGTTGTGTTTTTGCTGTCAATCCATATATTATGTGCTGAATCTTGAAATGACTGGAATTTTGAAAATAAGCCTACGCTTTAGTCGTAAAAAACATGATAAATTTGGGTGGAAATTTCTTCAAGGAGAAGTTGAAGTGCAATAATCACGATCTGGTCATGTCCGCCCGGTCTCTCTCGCTCTCTCGTATGATTGCCCATCAAAAAGTCATTAGGAAGTCATCACAAATTCATCACAAAGTCATCACAAATTCATCACAAATTCGGGAATGAATCAATCACCCCTTTTGTTGGCCATGGTGGATCTATTTGTCACTGGATTTGCCCTTCCCCTTGTCATTTTCCGGAGCGGATACCCCCTTCAATATGGTCCAACAATGGGCCAATCTAAATGGCATTCTCTCAAGTTGATTATACAAAATAGTGGCCGACTCCATCTAGCAAATAAAAGAAATCAATCAACATATGCAATAATAAGCGAAGGAAACAACAAAAATGAAGCAAACAAAACTTACATTTTGCACCTGGGCATAGCACCCGGCAAACTTGTTCACGAAGTCTTGGATGCATACCCATCTATGGCGGAGAGATTGCTCGGTGAGCGTTGTGTTGGGTGTATGCGGATGTTCATTGTAAACTTGATGGATTTTTGCCCAGAAATCTGAGGCCTTTGTTTCATCAACGGAATCCATGATTGTGGCCAACCAAGCCTTGCACAACAACTCATCCTCATGGACGGAGTAGAAATTTCGTATCTGGCATTGAACCAACAAGTATCACAATTAAACTACCATCCTTAAAATTAGATCGTACAACGATAAAGGAGATGCGGAGGGACAAACCTGTGGATGACCGAACACTGGGCCGGCTCCGGCGCCGGAGTTGCCCGACCCGCGGCTGCATTCACCCTGGGAAGCCGGCTCCGCGGATCTCTTGTCCTCCAACGAGCGGCGGCGAGCGAGCTCCTCGTCGTCTGGCGTGGGGCTAGAAACCTCCTCCACCACAAGTGCATCCCAGTAAAGGTCGGCTTCGAACCCAGATCCACTGCCGGAACCAGCCATGGTCGAGCGGAGGGGAGGGGAGAGGACGGGGATGAGAGTGGAGTATATGTAGGGTCGAACTGAGCCATTCTGGGGCGGATCCGACGTGGCGGGCATGTCCGGGCAGCCCCATTTCCGCCCCGCATATGGGCTGGATATGAGGGGTGCCGGACAGCCCGGCCGTTTGGGCTAGGTATGGGGGGGTCCGGTTGGGTAGCGTTTTTCTATCCGGGCCGTGTCCGGACTGTCCGCCCGGACATATAGGGGGGAAGCGGGGGGTCCGCCGGTTGGAGATGCTCTCACTACCACGTGGAGTTAGTGGGGTGAGTTGCGGGTCGGTTGGATTTGGGACATGTAATTGTTGCACAGCGGCACTCAGGGAGGCCGCATGGGCGACGCCTGCCGTCGCCGCTCTCCAGACGGTGCTTCAGAGCACCTGTCGCGTATCCTGCCGCCTCCGAGTTACGGAGGCCAACCAGGAGACCGACGCAGCGCCGCTCATGCGGCCCCGGCGGGTGCCGCCGGTGGTGCGCCATCGCGACAGGATCCACCACCGCTAGCTTGGCTTCCACCGCCCGGTCGAGGCGACAGCGGCAGCGCGAGCGATGCTGTAGCTCCCGCCTGACGCAGCCGGCGATAGGGCCCGCATGCACTCGTGTGTTGCCCGGTTGGCAGACCTCGTGGGTTTTGCCCACCAGCGCCAGGAGCCCGCGCGCTCCCGCAACTCTACGCGTGTTCTGTAAATCGTCGGCCCCGCGGCACAGAGCGTGCTCACGCTCGCACCGGCGCTGCACCTACTCCGCACCCCCGGCCGCACAGAGAGTGGCGCGACAGCCGCGGGAACGAGCCCCGACAGGACCGCCAAGGCGGTGGCCACCGGGGGATGACGACCACATCTCCATCGCGTCATCAGCAACCGCGAAAGACCACCGTAACGTCGTCAACAAACGGCAAGCCGAGGATGGACGTGCCCAGATCGAGCGCCACAGCCGGGACGAGCTAGCTGCCGGGCAGTTCGAGGAGGGCTGCCCACCCTACGTGTCGGAGCTACGTCAGGTGACGTGGCCCACCAAGTTCAAGCCCGACATGTCCGACAAGTACGACGGAAAGATCAACCCTCGCGACTTCCTGCGCGTCTACTCCACCGTGGTCTGGGTCACTGGAGGAGACGAGAAGGTCATGGCCAACTGATTCCCGTTGGCCCTGAAGCCCAACGCCAGATCCTGGCTACTGAACCTCCCTGCGGGCATGATCAGGTCCTGGCCTGACCTATGTGACCAGTTTGTAGGAGCGTTCCAGGGAGGGTATCAGCGCCCCGGCACCGCCAGCGACCTCCGCAACGTCATCCAGAAGCCGGGCGAAACCCTCCGCATATTTCATGGATCCTGAAAACAGGAGATTTGGCCCAGCCCAGTCTGATATGAGGCAAACCAGGCCTTCCACGAACCAGGCTCAATGGCCATCAGCCGATGAGCACGAAAGGGTCAAACCAACACCACATCACCGATCCGCACCTCCACCAATCATAGCCCAAGCACGCGGATTATGTGTTTCTCCATGCATGTGACGCCGACGTACTCGTGAAAATGGACAGAACTTGCCCTTTTTGAAACTGCAGCACAAAATGAACAAGATTTTTTTTTAAAAATCACAAGCTGACATTTTTTCATGGCGCCTGCCGTGGGGGCGCCATAGTACATTACATGGCAATTTGATCTATGGCGACTGACGACGTTATGCGACCATGGCGCGCTAACCCGGTTCGTCGTGCAATATATCATGACGCCCTATCAAAGGGCGCCATGCAAAAAAGGGTCAGATTGTGAAAAATTTGCAGATTTTGTAGTGAAGTTTCAGAAATGGAAAAATTTGCAGATTTTGTAGTGAAGTTTCAGAAATGGGTCCATTTTTTCTAAGTACTCCCACGCGGCACGCTAAACGAGTTAATTACGGTCTGTTCACAATAGTACCATGGGGTCATTCTTTAAACAAACATGCGGTGGCACTCACAAAAAAAAACATGCGGTGGCAGGGGGCGTGCACCTGGATTCCAAAGAAATAATTGCACAAAGAGGCAGCCAGCAGATGGAACATCGCTATCCATTTTAAAACGCAGTGTGCCACTGTTCATAAGACTACTCGTAACGAGGAGTATCATACACTAGTATCATGCATATGATACTAGTCTATGTTACTATCTGTATAGTGGGTAGTAACATATCGGCTTGTTTATCTCTGAACCAGATAGTTTCGACCCGGTGAGAGAGTAATCCCGTTGCCAAAAAGTTGGAAAAGCATGCCGGTAGCGTAGCAGTTCTCTTTTCTCAAACGGAATTGCTTTGCATTGTTGTAGCTTCTCCGTCAATATAGCGGAGAGGGAATCTTAGTGTAGCAGGTGTCCAGGCTGCATGTTATCTTTATTATTTTGTCGGCACCCAAAAAAGTTGCTTTGATGGAGTGGCGCTTCCTCCCGGCTGTCATGTATAGGATTCGATCTGAAGAACGAGAGGTGGGACTTGGGAGGAGAAGAGGAGGTACGAAAAAAGAATAACTACCTCATGACATCCATGTAAATGCCGAAAAAAATCCTTCCCGAAAATAAAATGTTGCTCCATAATAATACATTGGACATTTCATATTTTCAGTTTCTTTCTTTTCACATGCTCCCCATATATGGGAGGAATGCGCGACATTATTTTCCATTAGTATCAATTTGGCACCAGTGCTTGCCAAATAAACGTTCTTATCCAGCCTTAAATGGAAGGAACTGATCGTGTCAAATTATTGTCAATGCTGGTGGTATTTTCAATTTCTTTCTCCCCATACATGGGAGGAATCCATTATTTTCCATTAGTATCAATTTGGCACTAGTGCTTTCCAAATAAACAACGTTGTTATCCGGCCTAAAAATCTAAAATTGATAGAACTGATCGTACCAATACGATCAATGCTGATTGATTTCGCAAAAAAAGAAAAAAAAATCACCAATGCTGCAGATTGCATGCCGGATTTACTTCCATTACAGAATTAATTGCGCGGGCGCATTTATTTGCAGCCATATATAAACATACATATCCCAGGTGAAGCAAACCAAGACGAAGTATATAATTTTCGCCATGTCGTCACCATGGATCAAGGCCGCGATCGCGTTCGTCTTCATAGTGGCACTCCTCCTGCCCTGCGGTAATTAAGCTCCCCATTAGCGACTGCTCTTATTAACGGATGTGCATGGACAGATATATAGGGGTAGACAAGCACACGTGGTGAGATAATTATGATCGATCAGCCAGTGCAACCTGTAGCTACATCCTGACCTGACTTTCCAGCTGCTGACCCGTCTTTACTATTTTGTCGGCCACCGAAACAAGTTGCTTTCATGGTAGAACTATTGCTATCGCGTGCGTGTCTGCATCAGCGTAGCAGGTTTACGTACACAAAATGCGTGCGTGTCTGCATCAATGTAGCAGAGAGTGGAATCTAACTATAGCGTGAACCATTTTTTGATTTTTTTTAAATGGTACTTTTGGGTTTCAAAAAATTCCAATTTTTTACACGAATACATATACGTGGTATGTACATTTGTACAAAGTTTCGGAAGAAAACACGTTTTATTTTGGCCTACAGAAAAATACCAAAATTGTGGCTGTATAAAGTAGAAAAAATCCTCTATTTTGTCCCGAATTTTGTCTTTTTTGTGTAGTCTAAAATATAACGTATTTTTAAACGAAACTTGATGCATATGTAGGAAACATGTATACAAATCTGTATATTTTTTAGCAGGATTTGTTGAAACACAAAAGTACGTTTTAAAACGCAGTGTGCCGCTGTTCATACCAGTATCCTATGTCGTTCACCTGTATAGAAAACACGTCTATATGTCTCTTTGGTTAATTCCCAGATTTAAAAATAGCTACGAGCTATTTCTAGAAACAGCACAATATTTCTCAGTTTTGTTTAGAAAATAATAGTACCAACTTTTTCAAACGGCTATCGGCTTGTTTATTGCCAGGTTTTACGAGTACCGCTGCCGGGTTCTGTGAACCAGATTGTTTTGACCCGGTGAGAGAGAGTAATCCCGTTGCCAAAAAGTTGGAAAAGCATGCCTGTAGCGTAGCAGTTCTCTTTTCTCAAACGGAATTGCTTTGCATTGTTGTAGCGTCTCCGTCAATATAGCGGAGAGGGAATCTTAGTGTAGCAGCGTGTAGCAGGTGGCCAGGCTCCCTTTATTATTTTGTCGGCCACCCAAAAAAGTTGCTTTCTTGGTAGAAAATGCGTGCATGTCTGCATCAATATAGCAGAGTGAATCTAACTGTAGCGTGTAGCAGGTGGACAGAGGGCCACGATGGACAGTACTGTGATGGCTCAAGGAGCTTGGAAGAAAAATATGTTGGCCGGCTCAAGGAGACGCTGCTTTGCTATAATAAGTCTCCTAATCGTCTCTGGCCCTCTCTCTCACCTCACATCCAGAGCTGATCCGTCGTCCTGATTATCTCAAACTTGCCTCGACGTAGTACTACACAGCAGTGCTCCGCCAGGTAATGGTTACCAAATTTTCTCCTCCAGATTATATATCTTTCTTTTGTTCCAGTATACGGGGAGGTGATTTGTGTCTCCTACCAATCGATCGTGCAGAGTTCCTTCGGAGCAACCGCATAGCGCTAGCTTACCCAAAATACCACCAGAGATCAAGGTCGAGGCATGGAGATCGCTATGGGGGCTATTGGCCCTCTCCTCCCGAAGCTCGGCGAGCTGCTCATCGGCGAGCTCACCATGGAGAAACAAGTGAGGAAAAGAATCGAGTCTCTCGTGACAGAGCTGACGTTGATACATGCTGCCCTCCGCAAGGTGGCCAAAGTGCCGGCTGACCAGCTTGATGAGGGGGTCAAGATCTGGGCAGGAAACGTCAAGGAGTTGTCCTACCAAATGGAGGACATCGTTGATGCTTTCATGGTGCGCGTGGAGGATGGTGGTGAACCTGCCAACCGAAGAACAGAGTCAAGAAGATACTCAAGAAGGTGAAAATGTTATTCAAGAATGGCAAGCTTCTCCATCGGATCTCTGATGCTTTGGAAGAAGCGGTCCATCAAGCTGAGCAGATGGCCAAGCTACGTCAAAGGTACGAGCATGAGATGCGGGACACCGGCGCTGGTGCTAGTGTTGACCCTCGCATGATGGCCCTATACACAGATGTGACAGAGCTCGTCGGTATTGAAGAACCACGAGACAAGTTGATCAACATGTTGACTGAAGATGATGATTGGAAAAAGCATCCGTTGAAGACGATATCTATTGTTGGATTTGGTGGATTAGGCAAGACAACTCTTGCCAAAGCAGCATATGACAAGATCAAAGTGCAATTTGATTGTTGTGCTTTTGTCTCGGTTTCGCAAAAACCTGAAATGAAAAAGGTTTTCAAGGATATTCTCTATGGACTTGACAAGGTCAAGTATGAAAACATCCATAATGCAGCAAGGGACGAAAAGCATCTCATTGACCATATCATTGAATACCTTAATGACAAGAGGTACATACATATGCTTTTTCCCTCTTTTACAGACCAATTTTCATTTCCTCTAGTAAAATCATGACATCATTTTGTACTAGTGCATATGTATCTTGAATTCTTGATAGCATATTGTTAATTTATACTTTTCATGTAAATTCCTATAGTTACTACGTAACCCCCATCATTTAACAATTAGGGAGTGCATATTTTTAAGGCGACTGAGAAATCCTTATTCTAAGTCGACGATCTTAACTATGTGTGTGTCTGTGGGTGGGGAGGGGATCCAGGTCTCAGATTATGCACTTTGGTCGAGTTTACTTAGAAGTAACTGATGTAGTAATATCTTTTTTATATGCCTTCATTGTATTGATTTGTTAACTAATTATTATATTCGGAAAGGTACCTCATCGTAATTGATGATATATGGAGTGGAAAAGCATGGGAGTTAATTCGGTGTGCCTTCTCCAAGAAGAGTCCCGGAAGCCGATTAATCACAACAACCCGCATTGTTGATGTCTCTAAGGCATGCTGCTCTTCTGGGGATGGTATTTACAGAATGGAACCCCTTTCTGATGATGTATCAAGAACACTCTTCTGTAAAAGAGTATTTTCTATGGAAGGGTGTCCTCAAGAATTGCTACAAGTATGCAAAGACATTTTGAAGAAATGCGGTGGCATACCATTAGCTATTATTACTATAGCAAGTATTCTAGCTAATATAAAAAGAAAGGACCAATGGTATGCTTTGCTCAATTCCATTGGTCGTGGACTCACAGAAGATCGCAATTTGGAGCAGATGAAAAAGATATTATTATTCAGCTACTATGATCTACCTTCGTATCTGAAACCTTGCTTGTTATATCTTAGCATCTTCCTAGAAGATCACGAGATTATGAAAAACAGATTAATTTGGAGATGGATATCAGAAGGCATTGTTTATAGTGAAAAACAAGAAACTAGCTTATATGAGCTCGGTGATAGCTACTTCAATGAACTAGTCAACAGAAGTATGATACAGCCAATATTCAATGTTGAAGAAAAGGTAAAGCTTGCCGTGTACATGACATGGTGCTCGACCTCATATGCTCATTGTCAAGTGAAGAAAACTTTGTCACAATATTGGATGGCACCGGAAGAAGAATGCCAAACTCAGAAAGCAAGGTTCGCAGATTGTCTATCCAAAACCGCAAGATAGATGTGGATACCAGCAGGATGGAGCATGTGAGATCTGTTACCATTTGCACACATAATGTTGCTGGGAAAGTGTTGGACATCTCATGTTTTCGAGTTCTGCGCGTGTTGGATTTGGAAGGTTGTGATATCTCGGATATTGGGTATGTGGAGAATCTGATACATTTGCGGTACTTAGGGCTAAAAGATACCCATGTGGTGGAACTTCCCGTGGAGATAGGAAAGCTACAGTTTTTGATTACCTTGGACATAAGAGACACTGAGATAAAAGTACTGCCGTCGAGTGTTGCTCAACTAAGACGTCTGATGTGCCTGTATATTAGTGACGATATGAAGCTGTCATCTGGTATAGGTAACCTGACTTCCCTAGAAGTTCTAACGAAACTGGAAGTGTTTGATGAGGACCTCGATGTTGTGAAAGGGTTGGGCCATCTGACCAAGCTCAGGGTGCTCTCTATTGATTACTATGGTTCTGATGAGAGCGTGGACAAAGTTTTAGAGGAATCCCTAGGTAATTTGTGCAAACTGGAAAGTCTAGATATATGGGAAGGCAGTGGCGCCCGCATCAATTTCATGAGCGAAGGCTGGGTGCCTCCTCCACAACTCCGCAGATTGTTGTTCGGGGATGATTGGTTCAAGACAGTGCCATCATGGATTAATCCTTCGTCGCTTTCCCTCCTCTCCAATTTGTGTATAAATGTGGAGGAAGTGCGACCGGAGGACATCCGACTTCTTGGGATGATGCCTGCTCTTTATTTTCTCAAGCTAGGAGGTGGTTACGAGTTGTCACGAGGGGATGTGGACGAGGAAGTGCTGTCCTTTCTTCTGGCGCATTCCCGTGTCTTACAGACTGCAGTTTCAGTCATTATGGTGTGTTGCCGTCTACGTTTCCACGAGGAGCAGCGCCAAGGCTTGAATACCTGCAGTTCGTCTTCCCTGCTAAGTGGGCCTCCCGTGAAGACTTTGATTTGGGCATGCGCCACCTCCCTTACCTAGGTTTCGTCTATTGTTACGTTATTCGGGAGGAAGCCAACGATGCAGAGTTGGAAAGAGCAAAGGCTGCCGTGCGGCTCGCAGCGCAGGACCATCCCAACCGTCCCAACTGTGCTGTGTTGTGAGCGATACATCACGAGGAAAGGTGCGTACACACTAGCCGCAGATGAAGCTTGTATATATTCCCATCATCTGCCCAGTTGTTCATTGCTCTTTCCTTGTTTTGTTCTCAGCTTCACGTTCAGTCATTACAAGCCAACTCCATGAATTAATTATTACTAGTTTCAGCATTTCCTCTATATAGCTAGCTAGCTCCATCGATCAGGCCCCTAGAGCCTGCCCTAAATATTGCGACACTGGGGCCTCTTTATTTATGCTACCTAAAGCCTAAAAATTCAACACTGGCTTAAATACCTGGGTTTCGTCTTCCCGGCTAAGTGGGTCTCCCGTGAAGACTTTGATTTGGGCATGCGCCACCTCCCTTCCCTCGAGCGAGTCGAGGGTCATGTTGTGCAGGAGGAAGCCAGCGATGCAGAGTTGAAAAGAGCAAAGGCTGCCGTGCGGCTCGCAGCGCAAGACCATCCCAACCGTCCCAAATGTGATGTGTGGTGAGCGATACATCTATACTACTATTAAAAGAGCAAACATGTTCGGGATACATTAAATTTGTGCCGTTCAATATCTGATCAACGCACTAGATCGCTCCAATGTTTGACAACTCAACACACTTTTTCGTTTGGACGATAATTACAAGGAATGCTCGCTGCCACGGTCGTCGTCCAAGAACTGCATCCGGAGGAGGAGCGACGTCATGTGCGTCTCGATATCGCGCCGGCGCTGGATGCAGTGGCGGAGCTGCACCTACTATATGATGTCAAGTGACATCACAAAAATTTGGAGAACACCATTATACTAGCTGTGAATTCACAATTTTGACCCCTCAAATACTAGATAATGACCTCACTAGCCTAACTTATCACTCATTTTGAGCTTTTGACATCACTGGTTGCCAATCCTAGCTCCGCCACTGGCTGGATGAGCGAGGACGCGCGAGGGCCGGCCCCGACGGACTCGATCTCGCGCAAGCGATCCGACCCCGCTCGAAACGGCGTCCTCCCGACCCACGCTCTGCCCTCTGCGCCTCCACGACACCGCAGTTTGCTCCCCCACGCCATGACGCCCCGGTGACGTCGAGGCATCTCGCGAGGGACGAAACATCCACCGGCATGGATTTGTGGGTCTGGCGTACTAGCCGCCCCGTCGGGCACGGGCAGCCCGCCCGCACGGCGTTGGCGTTGGCGTTGGCGTTGGCGGGGGCTCTAGCTGTATTTGGAAGCCGGCAAGACGCTGCCGCCGTGAAGCGTATGTCTCTGGGAAGGAGGACACGTGCGCCGCCATCCCCTGTTTCTCCGCGAGCTGGCACGTGGTGAGCACGGCACTGGAGCCGCTCATGGCGTTCGCGTACGCGCGCAGGTGTTCGGGCGCCGCCTCATCCTTCATTACCATTGAGAGGCGAGCATCCATCCATCTCTTTTTAGGTCTCCTCCAGCCCGGCGCGCCCGCCTCTCGCCGCTTCGGCGCCGCCGCTACTCTGGCCAGCCGCACGGGTGCTCAACCCGTTCAATCGACACACGGCGAGCTCCCGGGTAGTCCAGCTGCTCCGGCGTGCAGGTGCTCGCTCCTCCTCCTATTTCCACACGCATGCTTACCAGGTCCAGCGCGGTTCGTCTCCGCTGCCCAGGTTCCTCTTTGTACTTCAAGTTGTAAATACTGTAATACTGCGTAACTGGTTCTGCAACTTCAGTAGTGATGGTCAATTTCAGTTTGTTTACCGAATTAGTGTTACACTTCAGGTTAGGGGAAAGGTTTTTCTTCAGCAGTGCTGTCGCAGAGCAGTTGAGCACGAGGATGCATTGAGCTACGGTTGATGTACCGCGGCTCTTTCTGCAACTTGTGGTGCTGCCACTAGGTGGATCAAGACAGCTAGGAAGCATAGGCGCTCGGCCATGAAGTGGCTGGTAGTTAAGCAGATTGCTGCTATATTATCGCCATTCTGATGGTGCACATACAGCGGTGCCAGCTGTTGTCACATTTTGGCTTGCTCTAACTTAATTTAGCTCTTCTTTTTGGCTATTCATTAAGTTAATTGTCTGTTGAGAAATGACTATTGGCCAACCAACATCAAGAACGATGGTGTCATTTTTTTTCTTCTACGGAACCTGCATCTAGGTTGACGGAGACACCATACAGAAAATGGAGGCAACTGAAACTATCGCCAGACCGTTGGTGGCAATGGCTAGCAGCTCTATCATAGTGTCTTGATAGGAGCACAAATACAATGATACCGTTGCAACTCGCTCTGCACTTCAGATCTCATTGATCAAAATTTTGCAATATTTAATTCTTATTCTAATACATAAGTTATTTTTGCTATCAATTTTTGTTAATCGTTCATTCTCCTACCAGCTTTGGTTAATTCTCCCACATAGTTTATATTTCCTTCTTAGAAGAATTCCATTATCAGTTATGACCATGTTTACAATTTTAAAAACTTAATGCAGCTTAAAGTACTAATACAGAAGTTATGTACCAGTTCTGGATTTAACGTCCTCGCCTATCCAAATTCAGAAAATCTTCGGATCAGAAAATATTGTGTAAATGTTCTCAGATCTGTTTGTTCTATTAGTCCTTGGCTCATTACTATCATCTACATTGTTTGGTTTATCTGAGTAGGGGGTAATGTTCTTATACTGGCCACAAAAACACGGATAATTGTGATATATACATGTAGGCATTGATTAGCACAACGGTCTGGTTTTTTTTTGTAATATTGCAAGCAATCAATTATGCATCTATATGCCCTATGCATGCCCCTCTCTTGCAAGACTTAGGAAACAACTCCCCAGCATGAAGTACGCGCCGCGTTCACCTCCATTGCCGAGCGTGGAAAGGGTGTGTCGATGCTGATGTCGAAGAATGGAGCAAAGGAGCAGGTGATAGCACCCCGATTCTTCATCTTGATTTACTGACCTGGTGAGAAGAAAAACCGGCTATGTCACCGAACATGTATTTTTTCTTGCCCATCATGTTTTCTTTTTTTCATTCTCATGTCGCAGGACTTTTAGTTTTCTCTATTTGTATTTTTTAGCGCACCATGCTTTCTTAACAACATCCCTCTTGTTGTTGTGAGAACTTTTTAGCACATTATTGTGATGGGAAGACAAACCGCAAGAAAGACCTGTCATTTTTAATGGTACCATGATCCGACAACAAAGTCACCTTAATTCTTGAAAGTAGCTACAAAATCTAGAAAAAACAAAGTCACCCTAGAGGGAGCACATCGTCAATTTTCTTCCAGTTCTGACTAACAGCTGATCCAAATTTCAAATGCATTAGTTCATTATGAGACGTGCGTTGCACGTGCACCGTTACTAGTCATGAGGAAAAGTGCGTACACACATGAAGCTTGTATTCCCATCATCTGCCCAGTTGTTCATTGCTCTTTCCTTGTTTTGTTCTCAGCTTCACGTTCAGTCATTACTAGCCAACTCCATTAATTAATTATTACTAGTTTCAGCATTTCCATCGATCAGGCCCCTAGCTAGAGCCTAAATATTGCCACACTGGCCTCTTTATTTATGCTACCTAAATCCTAAATATTCAACACTGGCACTAGTAGAAAATAGCCCATCCATTTCTGCCTTTTGTCCCGGACAGATTACAAACCGCGACTAAAGGGTCCATTGGTCCCGGTTCGATTTGCACTGGCGACAGGGAGCATTGGTCCCGGTTCGTTGTGGACCTTTGGTCCCGGTTTGTAACACGAACCGGGACCAAAGGGTCACCACATGCGGCACATGCTGCCGAAGCTGTGGGTCCCCAGGCAGGGACCCTTTGGTCCCGGTTCGTGTTACGAACCGCGACCAAAGGGTCTTCCCTGCATATATCATCTTCCACCCGAGCTCCACCAGCATTTTGAGCTCGGGTTCATCACTCATTTCTCCTCCATTTCCTCTCCCTCACTTAAATTAATCCCCATTTTTTTGCACCATTTGTGAGAATTGAAAGCACCCCATCTATTCAAGGGTTAGCAACATCATCCTTTCCTCCGGCGTTTCAAGTTTAGCTCATTTTCGTGCAAGTTTATCTAGTTTGATTTTTGTAGTGTTTGCAAGGTGTTTGATGAAATGCCCAAGTTAGGGATTTCATTTATTTTATATGCATTTTGATCTCAAATTAAAGTATAATTTGTGGTTTTATATAGTGTCGTCCCGTCCCCTTCCTCACCGCCGTCGATCGCCCGGCCGCTCCGTCACCGACACCACCTCGGTGAGCCTCTTTTTTATCTTTTATTTTAAGAAAAATTAATTGTATGATTTAAATGCATAGTTATTTCTTGTATAATTTTCTTATGTTTTTTTATATGTATAGTGTCATGGTTTTGATATCCGTCCCCGTCGGCCCTCGTCCGGTCTATGATTCGGATGTGGTATATTTTTATAACTATTTGTTTCGTTTCGTGTTTATGACAATCATGCCGACCAACTTGACATAGATATATTTCTATTTAGGAGGTAGTTGAACCGGAAATTCCAGCCGACCCTATTGTCGAGTTTTTAGAAAAAGAAAACAACGATTTAAAAGCAAAATTGAAGATAAGTGAAGATCTTCGTCTCCAATGCCTGGAAGAGAAGATGGTATTGGACTTGAAGATTGCCGACATCGTTGATGCTCACGGGGTCGAGCTTGCCGACGTCGTCGCTGCTTACGAGAGGAAGATGGATGCAATGCGCGTCAAGCTTAAAAAGATTAGAAAATATGTCATTAGTCAAGAGGCTTGGTATCATTATGCTGTTGGTTCAATAGTTACCTTAGTTGCGATTTTGATCGCATTTGTTGTTGGATTTAAATTCTTTAGATAGTTGTATGTTAGTTTCAATTAATGTATGTTTCATTAGAACAATGTATTACATTTGGGCAGTACTCTACTTTGGTTTTAATGTGATGAAGTTGTATTAATTAATTTGGTCAGTATTATATATTCATGATGTAGTGTAATGGTTTTTGATATATTTATATAATGCAGATGAGCCGGCAATGGATGTACAGTGACCGACGCAGTCTCGAGTTTATCAATGGCATGCATAGTTTTCTCCGTGTGGCTAATGAAAACAAGCCGTCGAGTGGTTATATTCCTTGTCCATGTAGAGACTGCAAGAATACGCAGAATTACTCTACGTCAAGAACCATTCACGTCCACCTGATTGAGCATGGTTTCATGTCTGGTTATAATTGTTGGACCAAGCACGGAGAAAGAGGGGTTATGATGGAAGAAAATGAAGAAGAAGAGGATAATGACACCTATCCTACGTTCACTGCAGACGGTGATACTACAATGGGGGAAGACGAAGCTGAAGAAGAGCCCATTGTTGATGAGCCCGATGATGATTTTGGTCGGGCCATTCTTGATGCACAAATAAAGAGCGGAAGTGAAAACGAGAGGTTGAAGTTGGAGAGCATGTTAAAGGATCACAAAAAATTGTTGTACCCAACTTGCGAAGATGGCCATAAAAAGCTTGGTACCACCCTGGAATTGCTACAATGGAAGGCAGAGAGTGGTACTACTGACAAGTCATTTGAAAATTTGCTGAAAATATTTAAGAAGTTGCTTCCAAGGGATAACGAATTGCCCTCCAGCACGTATGAAGCCAAGAAGGTTGTCTGTCCTCTAGGATTAGAGGTGCAGAAGATACATGCATGCATAAATGACTGCATCCTCTATCGCGGTGAGAAGTACGAGAATTTGAATGCATGCCCGATATGCGGTGCCTTGCGGTATAAGATCAGGCGAGATGACCCTGGTGAGGTTGAGGGCGAGCCGTGCCCCAGGAAGAGGATTCCTGCCAAGGTGATGTGGTATGCTCCGATAATACCACGGTTGAAACGTCTGTTCCAAAATAAAGAGCACGCAAAGTTGTTACGATGGCACAAAGAAGACCGAAAGAAAGACCTGATGCTGAGACACCCCGCTGATGGGTCGCAGTGGCGAAAAATCGACAGGGTGTTCCCGACGTTTGCAGATGACGCTAGGAACTTAAGATTTGGTCTAAGTACAGATGGCTTTAATCCTTTCGGGGAACAGAGCTCCAGTCATAGCACCTGGCCTGTGACTCTATGTATCTATAACCTTCCTCCTTGGTTGTGCATGAAGCGGAAGTTCATTATGATGCCAGTGCTCATCCAAGGTCCGAAGCAACCCGGCAACGACATTGATGTGTACCTGAGGCCATTGGTTGAAGAACTTTTAGAGTTGTGGCGTGATGAAGGGGTACGTGTGTGGGATGAGCACAAACAGGAGTCATTTGACCTACGAGCGTTGTTGTTTGTAACCATCAATGATTGGCCTGCTCTTAGTAACATTTCAGGACAGTCAAACAAGGGATACAATGCATGCACGCACTGTTTAGATAAGACTGAAAGTATATATGTAGGTAACAAGAATGTGTACCCGGGTCATCGTCGATTTCTTCCACCTCAGCATCCCGTAAGAAAGGAAGGCAAGCATTTCAAAGGTGAGGCAGATAACCGGCCGAAGCCTACCTGTCCTGATGGTGATGTTATATATGACATGGTGAAGGATTTAGAAGTAATCTTTGGAAAAGGTCCTGGCAGTCTATCTGTTCCGAATGACGCTGACGGACACGTACCCATGTGGAAGAAGTGCTCTATATTTTGGGAGCTACCCTATTGGAAAATCCTAGAGGTTCGCTCTGCAATCGACGTGATGCACGTGACGAAAAATCTTTGCGTGAACCTGCTAAGCTTCTTGGGCGTGTATGGGAAGACGAAAGATACACCGGATGCAAGACTGAACCATCAACATATGCACGAGAAGACGAAAGACGACCACCTTAATCCAGAGAAGTATCAAGGTCCTGCCAGCTACGCTCTTACCAGAGAAGAGAAGGAGATCTTTTTTGAAGTCCTGAGCAGTATCAAGGTCCCGTCCGGCTTCTCGTCGAATATAAAGGGAATAATAAACATGGCAGAGAAAAAGTTCCAAAACCTAAAGTCTCATGACTGCCACGTGATTATGACACAATTACTGCCGGTTGCATTGAGGGGGCTTCTACCGGAAAATGTTCGAGTACCCATTGTGAAGCTATGTTCATTCCTCAATGCAATTTCTCAGAAGGTGATCAATCCATTAACTCTAGGAACTTTACAGAAGATGTTGTCCAATGTCTTGTCAGCTTCGAGTTGGTGTTCCCACCATCCTTCTTCAATATTATGACGCACCTCATAGTTCACCTAGTCGAAGAGATTCAAGTTCTCGGTCCTGTATTTCTACACAACATGTTCCCCTTTGAGAGGTTCATGGGAGTCTTAAAGAAATACGTTCATAACCGTGCTAGGCCTGAAGGAAGCATCTCCAAGGGTTATGGAACAGAGGAGGTCATTGAGTTTTGTGTTGATTTTATTCCTGACCTTAACCCGATCGGTGTCCCTCAATCGCGCCATGAGGGGAGACTGAGTGGAAAAGGAACGCTAGGAAAGAAAGCGTTCTGGTGTACCGACTGGGATTCTTTCAATCAAGCACACTACACAGTTCTACATAATTCGAGCTTGGTGGCTCCGTATATCGAGGAACACAAGAATACTTTACGCTCATTAATGGCTGAAGAATGCATTGAAAAAGAACACGTGAAGTCTTTCTGCGGGTGGTTGCATGCACATCTCATTAATGACAACACTGTTGAAGAACAGCTATACTTGTTGGCCAGAGCACCATCTTCGACTATATTGACTTATCAAGGGTACGAGATCAATGGGAATACATTTTACATGGCCGACCAAGATAAAAAGAGCACCAACCAAAACAGTGGTGTCCGCTTTGATGCAGCAAACAACAATGGGAAAAAGGACACATATTATGGTTACATAGAGCAGATATGGGAACTTGACTATGGACCTTCTTTCAAGGTACCTTTGTTCCGGTGCAAATGGTTCAACCTGCAAGGCGGGGTAAACGTAGACCCGCAGTACGGAATGACTACAGTGGATCTCAAGAATCTTGGGTACGAAACCGAACCATTTGTCCTAGCCAAAGACGTGGCTCAGGTTTTCTATGTCAAGGACATGTCTTCCAGACCGAAAAAAAAAAAGATAAGCAAGCTGATACATCATACGATCAGCCAAAGCGCCACATAGTTCTTTCAGGGAAAAGAAACATCGTGGGAGTGGAGGACAAGACAGACATGTCAGAAGATTACAATAAGTTTCATGAAATTCCGCCCTTCAAAGTGAAAACTGACCCAAGCATCGTGTTAAATGATGAAGATTGTCCATGGCTACGGCGCAATCAGAAGAAAGGGACACACACGAAGAAAAAAGTGAACACTAGATAGGGATGTTGTTGGTGATGTATAATAATGTATTAAACCTTTTATCAAATGCACACGGTTTCCCCGTCATACAGCCCAACGTTGGGCTCAGGTTTTCTATGTGAAGATGCTCCATGGTTAAACATTTATGTGATGTGTAGTAATGTATTAAACCTTTACAAAAGTGCATCAACACAATACAAAAGTACTGAAATCATGCCACTCGGGCCCTAGTAGCAAGCATTAAAGTGTTCCAAAAAGTGCTGAGCGGCCGGCGGCTTGCACCCAAAGATAAGGAACCATCACTGGGGCAATACTCACATGAGGAGGATCCCTATGAAGTGTATACCACATATTGTCATGCACCGCTTGCGTATCCAACCTAACCAGGTAGCGACGGACGTGCTCGTCCTCCTCTCTGATACGGCGACGCACCTCCACCTCGGGGGCCGGCGGCCTCTGCCCCGAGGCTGGCCCACGCGACGGCCACCAAACAAGATCCGGGTCGACGACGTCACCCGGATTCCTCACCAAACTACGCGTCCCGGAAGACACCTCCCAGCGCCAGCCCGGCGGAGCCCAGTCCCGGACACTGCCCGGTTCCAACAAATGGGTGGTCGTCATCGATTCCCGCCGAGATCTGAAAAAATGAGTGGGGAATTTGATCAAACAACTAAGATGCGTGCAACCTAGGTAGGGGAGGGAGAGGGCTTCACCTTGGCATAGGGACGGAGGGGAGATCCACGGTGGTGTGGAGGATATAGCGCGGCGCCGGCGGAGGCCACGGGCGCGGAGGAGGGCGTCGAGCGGCGCAGACAAGGGCGGCGGCGGCGCGGAGTAGGGGAGAGAGCAGGGCAGGCTCTCAGGTCTCCCGGCCCCTGGCCTTTATATAAGGAGGAAAGATTAAAAAAAAAAGCCTAGACCTTACTTCTGGCGGGCGGAACACACTGTCCACTTATCCACTCGCAAAAGTAGTGCTGACAATTATATTTTTTACAATTATTACAATTTTGTAGACAATTAAATTTTTTAAAAGCATTTTTAAAAATTCATATTAAAAGCATGTTTTTAAGGATGTTTTAAAAATAAAGAGATAATTATTACATTTTTAGATAATTAAATGAATGGATATAAAATAAATAAGAAAATGTATGATTTTCATAAATATTGGAATATTTAAATTAAATATAAAAGAAAAAAGAAACTAGAAAAACAAACTAACAAAAACAATTCAAAGTATACAAAAGAAAACAGAAAAAGAAAACAGAAAAAGAAACTGCAAAAAGAAAACAAGAAAAAAAGGTCGAAAAGGCCTTTGGTTGCGGTTGGTAAAACCAACCGGGACCAAAGGCCTGCTGGGCTTCGCGCGCAATTTTTCGCGGCCCAGACAGACCTTTGGTCCCGGTTGGTGTTACCAACCGCGACCAAAGGGTCTTTGGTCCTGGTTCGTGGCAGGAACCGGGACCAAAGGTCCTTTCCGCGCGTATTTGGGTGGTTCCACCCAAAAATTTCACAAGTCCCCGACGCCTCCTTCTCCCCGACGCCGCCGCCCCTCCCCTACGCCGCCAGGCTGCCCCACCGCGTGGTGCTGCTGCCCCGCCGCCATCGGCTCCTCAGGCCACCGCGTGGTGCTGCTGCCCCACTGCCGTCGCCTCCTCAGGCCGCCGCCGCCTCGTTTCCCCCAACGCCGCCGTGTGACGCCGCCCCGCCATCATCCCCGACGCCTGGGCCGCCGCGTGGTGCTGCTGTGCCCCGACGCCTCCGCGTGGTGCACGGGCCAGCCGCCCTCGCCTCGATCCCCTCCTGCACGGGCCGCGCGCCCGCGCCTCGATCCCCTCCCACGGGCCGCCGCCGATCCCCTCCCCGACGCTGCACCCGGCCTCCCCGACGCCACGCCCTCCCGCCCTCTGCCCGCCGTTGTCGCCGCCGGAGATCGACGCCGCACCGCCGTCCGCGCCCTCTCCCCTCCGTCCGCGCCCTCTCCCCTCCGCCGGAGGTACGGTGAGCTCTCTCTCTCCCCGTTAGTAATTAGTTTTTTTTTAATGTTTAGTGTTAATTAGAAACAATTTATTTTTCTAGTGTTAGTGTTAGGAATTTGTGTTAGGAATTTATTTTAGTTAGTGTTAGTGTTAGGAATTTTAGTTAGGAATTTATTTTAGTTAGTGTTAGTGTTAGTAATTTTAGAATTATTTTAGTTAGTGTTAGTGTTAGGAATTTATTTTAGTTAGGAAATATTGTTAGGAAATATTGTTAGGAATTTTAGTTTAGTGTTAGAATTTTAGTGTTAGTGTTAGGAATTTAGGAATTTTAGTGTTAGTGTTACGAAATTATACAAAATGAGTTTGAAAATTGTGTATGAAAATTGTTGTTTAAATTTGTTGCTTAAAATTGTAATCTTGTTCATTTTATAAATCAATTGTAGGCTTTGTTGTTTTATAATTGTTAGAAGTAATTTTTTCCAAAAATTTTCACATTGTTGGAAGTAATTTTTGCTATTGTGTTCCATTTTAAATTGTGCCATTTTAAATTGTAGTTCCTGAATTTAAATTTGCTAGGTAAATTTAAATGCATGCGTAGTGTTAGGTAAATTTGCATTCACATTTTGCTAAGATGCAAATTTTGATATTCATATTCTTTTTACAAAATTGATTGCAGGGACATTGAGCTATGGATCCAAATTGTCCGGACGCCGCCGGCAGAGACGAGGAGCGTGAAGAGCAAATGGATGCAGGAATTCCGGAAGTCGCCGTTAGGGACATGGAGAAAGAAATAAGAATGTTTCAGATTATAGCAGGACGTGCAAGGGCGCCTAAAGGGCAAGAACATCTTGTAGCTGAAGAAAATATTTTAAGTGATGAAGAATTCGCCTCCCAATTTCTGAACGAGTCCGGTCAGGGAGTTGAGGAAGAAGAAATATGTAGAGAGGAGGAAGTTCCCTTAACAAACTCCGGCGAGGTATATTATGCCTCTGTTGAACGATGACAGTACATGTATTATTTGAGTTGTATTGCAGTTATTAACGAATCATTTTTTTCTTTTAGCCCTCCGGATCGAGCAAATCATCCGCATCTAAAGGGTCGAAAGGGTCAAAACTGCCGAAACGAGGCCCGTCGAAGCCGATGAAGGAGGGTCAGAAGATAATAATCGACATAGTTTCTGCTGATGGCGAACCGTTGGAACCCTTAGAGTGCCGCCGTAAATTTATAAATCAATGCGGAGTTCTCGTTAGGGACATGGTACCGATCACATTTCAAGAATGGCATAAGCCGAAGGACGAGACCAAGGCAACTACTTATGTCGACGACCAAACAAAAGAGTTGCTTTGGGAGAAGATCTTGACAAAGGTCACCCTACCGCCAGATGTTGTAAAAGACGAGCCGTGGAAGAAGAAATTCGAGCAGTGGACTCTTAGCAAGATGGCCGATCAATTCGGACCGCTAAGAAAAATTTGTGGAAAACTTATCTAAAGGCGAAGGAAGAAGATCCAGAATTCACTCCAGAATTCACTGGAGCACAAGTGAAGTTAAAAGACCAGTGGCCGACATTTGTGAAGCAAAGAGAATCGGAGGCCGCTGTGGCCCGATCGGAACAAAATAAGTTAAATGCTGCGAAGAAGATATATCACCACACTTTGGGGGCAGGTGGCTACAAGGCTGCCGTGCCTAAGTGGGAAGCCTTTGAAGCAAAACTGCTTGATAACGGGGTCATTCCACAGACAGCGGACTGGCCCGAAAGGTCCAAGTTTTGGTTGTTTGCGCATGGGGCAGGGTTGGACCCAGTGACAGGGCTGATTGTTCCTCAGGGAAAATGGAAGGAGAAAATTGAGTATATAACCAAAGAACTTGTGAAGGCAATTGATCTAGTTCGAAGAGGACTGTACGTGGTCGACAGAGAGAAAGACGAGCTGTCACTCGCACTCGGGAATCCTGAAAAAGTTGGACGAGTACGAGGCTATGGACCCGGAGTTAATTGGGGACAAGGTTTTCCGGCAGACGCTCATAATTATAGAAGCCGTGAGAGAAAGAAGAAGGAGGACAGAGACCGGTTATCGGCATTGGAACGCAAGGTGCAGCAGCTAGAAAGGGCATCTCAGCGGCAGCTAGAAAGTCCTGAAATCGAAGCCGCCCCATCTAATCAGCGGAAAAGCAGCGTGGGTTCCACGCATGTAGAACATTCTGAACATGAAGCGCCGGCGGCTCACTACCCCGTGGATGGTATCACGGAGAAGACAGAATGTGAGCTACATATGTCGATGAAGAACATGTCCTTCAAGGTGGCGGTCGGCTATGCTTTACCAAATCAACCTGGAGAAAGTTACCATCTCGGCGGGATTCCAGCTGGCTATGCTCGTGTCGGGGTGGATGACATTGTGCCGTTATATGCTGATCTGAATCTTGACATTCCTGGAGGTGACGACGAGAGGACACTGGGAGAAGCCAAGCGGCATATCATTCTCTGGAAGAAGGAAGACATCATGTTTCCAAACTTGCCGCCAAGGCCACCGACTCCTCCGAGTAGCAGTCCCCCACCTCAAGATCCGCCCTCCCCACCTCAAGATCCACCCTCCCACCTCGTGACGACGGTGGGGAGGCCAGCGCGAGTCCATCGCCCGCGCGGTCGCAGCAAGAGACTGTGCGCACTGTTTCGCGGAAAGTGAAGGCCCCGTCGACATATACACAGAGGTGCGCTTTAAACTACCCGCCAGAAACTCGAGAGGAACGCGAGTTGCTAAAGCCTCTTCCAAAGAGACCTTACGACTTGACTCCAGAGGAACTCGACGAGTCGGTGCGTGCCGATGTGAAAAAACAGTTGGGACCAAAACAGCGCCCGCAGAAGGAGGTAGTACCATCGGAAAAAGTTGACAAATTGTTAAAAAATCTATCGAGTGGACCGCCACCGCCACCGCCACCGCATGACTATGACCGTGTTCTTTCCAAGACAATTAGTGAAGATAAGGAGGAGAAGACGGCGGCATATCGCCGAAAGAGAAAGCAGATGCTGGAGAAGCAGGAGATGGAGAAGCAGGAGAAGGAGGCGGCATTTCGCCTAAAGAGGCAGCAGCTGAAATCCGGGAAACAAGTGGCCCAGCTCGGAGAACAGGCAAATCAGTCGGTCCCCGCGCTCAAGGTGATGCCGGAAAAGGTAGTAGACCAAGAGGCTTTTCGCATAGACGATCCGGACCCCACAGAGTATCAGTATGCATGGACATGGGTCTACGGGAGCACCCTGGTCAGACCTGAGCACGTCAACTCTCTGACAACACAAATGCGCCGCTTGCATACGTGGTACGAGAAAGCCGTAGAGGCCAAGCATGACGCTTTCTGGGTTCAAGTCAGGAAAGAGCATTTCTTCAGGGAATATGGTATGTATATTCCGTTTTCGGAAATTTTTCAATTATTCAACCAAGACGCCATCGACAAATCCCTCGTCAGTTGCTATTGTTTGTAAGTGATTTAGTTTTGCGATTTAATTAAGTCTCTAGCTCAGCTCGTTCGTTGCCAATTATCTAAATATATTATTTTGTACGCTATTATGCAGAATGAAGATCAACGAATGCAAAGATGCCCGAAACTATGCTGTTGGGTTCATTGACCCATATTGGGTTCATTCAGTTGTTGTGCAGTACAATCCCGAAATCACAGAGAATTTGTTGCTCCGGTATTTAGTGAAACAAAATACCTGCGCAGAAATACTTTTTCCCTACAACTTCAAGTGAGTGTTACTGTACCTTCTACACATTCTATTTTTCTTTCATCCCGGTTTAGTGTAATCGATGAGTCATGGACATATAAACGCGTGCAGATTCCACTGGATTTTGCTAATCATTAGAGTTGACCAAGGAGTCGTTCAAGTCATGGACTCGTTAAGGAAAGATATGGAAGAGTGGGACGACATGAGACAAATGCTTGACAGGTAATTTCAGTCATTATCGCTCTATATCGACCTCTTTCGTTCATTTTGTGATATCAAGTAATTAATAACTCCTTTCATTATTTTCTTTTGCCGGGCAGGGTTTGGGAACGGTTTAAGGTGAAGTGTCCAGGGAAGTGGAAAAAGCAACTGTATTTTTATGAAACCAAGGTAAGTAGTAGTACATATATATGTCTGCGCAACTCTTTAATTTTAGTTTCAATACCATTATCGTGCTTGATTGTTATTTTGATTATATTCTTTTTTTGTAAAGTGGTGTCTGAGGCAGCCACAAGGGACTAATTTATGCGCATATTACGTTTTCGAGTACATTCGATATTTTGTCAATGAGCGGGATAGAAAAACCAGAACAGAAAACGTACGTATACACTATTCGCATATTGTGTTGAGTTCCATTCATAATTTATTTTATGATGATTTCAAACAGCTCACACATATATATTCTTATATTGATCTAGATGGAACGAGAGCGGGACCAGCTCATACCATCGAAGCGCCTAAAAGCAATTCAAGAGGAATTGGCGGGATTTTTGAACAAGGAGGTCCTGAGGAAAGACGGAGAATTTTATCACGGTGATACTTATTTTGTCGGACGTGAGCTCGACGCGTGAATCAAACGTGATGTCGGTGTAGTATAAACTTGTGGGCTATGTATGTTATGAATCAAACGTGACCTCGGTGTATTGTATATATGCTTTATTATGTAGTATGACTTTATGTGTATTACTACTTGTTGTTTGCGCGCGCAACGTGATCTTCGTAAAAAATAATTAATTGGAAAACAAAAAATCGAAACCCCTAAAAAATAAATTAGCAGAAAACAAAAACCAGAAACTCTTTGGTCCCGGTTGGTAATACCAACCGGGACCAAAGGGTGCCCGCCATGCGCGCCGTGCGCAGCCCACGTGGAGCCCCTTTAGTCACGGGTCGTAGACACCCGGGACGAAAGCCCCCCCCCCCCCCTTTAGTCCCGACCCTTTAGTCGCGGGTCCAAACCCGGGACAAAAGGCCCTCTGGACCCGCGACTAAAGGCCTATTTTCTACTAGTGTGGCCCATCGATCGATTCGATCGATTAATTAGCTAGCTCCATTTGATTTTGTCTTGAGCTGGGCGTACTCTCAAGCTAGCTATCTCCACAGACCTGGGAACTAGGTACTTGTTTATTTGTACACCTGCTTTGACACGGTGAAGCCTCACCCATTTCCTATGAGAAAACCGGTCCATAGACAGCTCCATCTCATCTCTCATTAGTGCATAAGTATGTGAGCAGACCATCTTTGTGTTGTGCATATATTGCCATGCTCTCTGTGAACTTGCTCTATCCAATATAGCGTAATGACAAGCATCGGTAGTAAACATGTTTATAACAATAATGGCGTTTCTGTTATCTGCAGGCTTCACCGATTGGGTCCGGTGCTGCAGGGGAGGGTGACGCGGCGGCACGGCCTCTAGGACGGCGCTGCCTAGTCTATGCTTTCTCCAGCAGCTTTGGTCCGTCGTGGCCTATGGAATATCGTTTAATGAGTTGTTGTAATATTGAGCAGACGAATCGGAACTTGTAATAATTTGCACATTGTGTAATATTTGGTGTTAACTTGCATTCGTCTTTGGTTAGATGAACCTGTGAGTCGGAGCTGAATTGTATATTTAAATGTTACAAGTGTTGTGCTCTATTTATATACTTTTTATCATCAACAGAAGTTTGCTGTGTGATCAAAAGAGTCTGCATGGTTCATGTCAAAATTTGCACCAACGCGGACAGGCACGCGACCAAGGTACCGATGAACGACTTTACTGCGAGGCGCGTTCCTCAACGTCCCATGGGTTCTTGTGTTGGAGGAGCTTCCAAGGTGGTACTTGTGTGCCGCTCGTCCATGTCGTGGCAAGTCCATTAGCAGCACAAGATTCTCTGTAATCCCACTAGAAAAATTTCGCTGCTTTCTGTAAGTTGTAATCCCACTAGAAATTTCACTTGTGTGCCGCTCGTCCATGTCGAGGCGTGCGGGTATGTTAGTGGCAGCTCCTTCTCTGCTTCCCATTCAGGATGCAATTAGTTGCTGGACAGTAGCTAGAGCAAATATTAGTACAAGATACCACATGAAAATTGATGAGTTTGATCTGGTACAAAATTTCACTTGTGTTCTTTGTTTGCAAAATGAATTGAGTGGGTAAAAAACAATCCGAAATTTTTCGTTATTATTTACTCTGATGCATCCATCCAGTCTAGGATTGTATAGCCTAACCATGATGACTACATCATCTGCACTGCGCAGCCTGAATTCCAAAAGGCAAGTCGATATATACACGCTTTTTCTGAATTCTGACGGCTCATTCATTTTGCAAACAAAGAACAAAGTTCAGGCTCTTGGATGGTTTATAGGGTGCTGCTCAATTCTCGAAATAAGCAGACGACCAACATCTCACTAGCTATTTCAGTCAGAGCCCGTCTGAATGGATCTCCGCGGGCGGTAGCTGCATATAATTAACCTGTCCCAACTGTTTATTATTAGTGGTATCCCCTGCTAATTCATCATTCATCTGGTATAATAAATTGTACATCGCGACAATAAATAAAGAAGAAGAAAATAATGCAAAGAGGAGGCGCACTTGGAAAACAGTACGGATCTCACAATTGTGCCTCCCTAAAAAAAGTCCCAGAAGTGGGGTTGCTCCGCGGTCAGAGCGTTCGTCGCCTTTTTGCTGATTACTTCCCAACCTTTTTGACCCCTCTCGCCCGACCTCCGAATGGAGTGATCGATGCATTTTCGGGAACAAAAAAGTGAAGGGCTATGCTAGATGATGATTCTAAAACAAGATCGACGAAGAATTGGAGTGAGAGTGGATTTAACGACCGGTCATAAAAATGGGCGGGAAAACCCGACGTCGGACGGGCAAACACCAAAAAAAGAAAAGAATGGGCGGGAAACGACACCGAAACCAAAAACGGGCGGGAGAACGCTGAAACGGTGGTTTTCCCGCGCGGCGACGAGATGTCAAGTGAAATGGTAGTTAATAGCTATCTCCTAGCACACGAAATAAGGGCACTAAAATGTCTCGGTCAATAGTATCAAATGCCTTCTCAAAGTCTTAATTTCAAAATTATAATGGGTTTCTTGGAGCCGTGACAGATATGCAGATACTCAAAGGTCCATGCAATATAATCCTGAACAATTTTCCCTCTCAAAATGCCATATTGATATTTGCTTGAGGGTTGTACAAAGGGCATACTGGAGAGTACATGTGGTACTTGAAGCTGTGGCATATTTTGACTTGTGGATTTGGCATGCTTTATTTGACATGGCAGGATTAATATTGCACAATGATATCAACGTGCAGCAGCGCTCTCCGGTATTTGCGAGACTTGTTGAAGGCTATACTTCGGCGGTCGACCATGAGATCAATAGCCACCAGTACACCAAAGGTTACTACCTAGCCGATGACATCTATCCAAGATGGTCGACATTTGTGAAGACAATCTTGGATCCTCTAGGTAACAAAAAATCATGGTTTGCTTCATGCCACGAGAGTTGCAGAAAGGATATTGAGCGGGCATTTGGTGTGCTCCAAGCTCGCTTTGCTATTGTCCGGTACCCTGCTCTTACCTAGTCGACCGAGCAGATGTTGGAGGTCAGGAATGCTTGTGTGATCATGCACAACATGATCATCGAGAGTGATCGTTGAGATCCAGTGAATTATCCTCATCCGTATGATCACCAGGGTCGTCTCGCCGCTGTTGATCACCAGGTGCCTGCGGAGTTTGCTGATTTCCTCACCATGCATATGGAAATCCGTGAAGAAGTTGTTCATCACCAACCGCAAAATGATGTAGTAGAGCATTTGTTGGAGCTCAAAGGAAACGCCGCCGCGATCTAGTTGAACTTCATTTTATTTGAATTGTATGAATAATTTTATTTCTATTTTTAGTTATTGAAGAACTAATTTTATGTGTTGAAAACTAAGAAACATACAAATGTTTTTATTTATATTTTCCAAATGTTTGAATTCGAAAAAAAAAAACTATTTCGAGGGCAGTATTGGGGGCGCCGCTGGGAAGGTACACCCCCATATGCGGCAACATGCACCGACGCCCCCAATAGGCTCATCCGGCGCTGTTACCGGGCGTTCTATTGGACCACATCTTGCCTCTCCAAGTGTTTGAAAGCCCTTTGCTTCTCCAAGTGTTTAAAGCCCTTTTCAAACTTTCAGCCACATTTGCCACGTGGCAAAATATTCAACCACATCTTGCCTCTCCAAGTGTTTGAAAGCCCGAATATGAAAAGACTTGGCGTGGTGTGCACTAGATATAGTTTGTGACAAAAACGGCTAAGACTTTCAAAATAAGCCAACATGACTGGTGTTTCAGCGCTGTTAAAAATGTCACACTAATTGATGGGATTCCCAGGGGCCAGTTATGGTTATTTTTTTTTCAAAGGCCTAAGACTGAAAGTTTGCAAAATGGCCATTTAAGACAAATCTATACCTAATAATAAAAGAATTAAGGTTTCTTGTGGTACGTCATTTTTTTCCCGATTTTACCCTCCCACCAAATCACATATTTACCCACCACTGCCACCCGTAAGTCATGTACCGGTTCGTTTTTTTCGTAACAGTTCGATTGAAAATCTCCTTCCGCTGCCTCCGATCGATCACCGTTTAGTACGTCACACGAGACCGTGTCCAACTCAAATCATCTGTCGAAGAAAGAAAACAACTCCAGGACTGTAAATAGGGGAAAATAAAACGATTGCCCTGCATCATATTGATCCCAGCTATCGATCGAAATCGAGCGTCGAGCTAGGGATTGATGAGAAATCAATGAAAAATCATGGCAGCGACAGCGACGGACTGAAGCTGTCGAGAGCCCAGTCGTCGTCGTCGCTGGCCAGCTGGAGCGTCGGCATCGCCCGCCGGCGCGGCGGGCACGCGATGGTGACGCGCGCCCTCAGCGGCAGCATCGACAGCGTCGGGAGCCACGGCGGGGACGACGAGGAGTTCCTGCGGAGGATCCAGGAGCTCGCCGTGGGGCTGCACCCGGGTGGCCGGCGAGCGTGGAGCGGAGCGCCAGCAGCGTCGGGCTGTCGCTGTCGCTGCGGATGCTCAAGCGGAAGAAGCAGCGCCTTGGCCGGTGGGACGAGCGGCTGGTCGACTGCAGCGCCGGCGATTCCGGGTCCGGGCGCGGCGCGGCGCGGTGGGGCGGGCATTCTCGTCGATGGTGCTCATCATCGGGGAGGTCCAGAGCTTGGTGCTGCAGATGAGGCAGGCGCTCTTCTACGAGGACATGCAGAGCGTGCTGGCGCACGTATCGAATACATGATCTTGGACGTTTTCGTCGAGAACAGCTCTCAGTGTCAACTACCCGGATTTGTTGCGGTGCCAGCTTGATTATAGAAACCGAGCAAGCCAAGGAAGATTCATGATCTGGAAAAGGGACTGCCGATTGAGCCTGAACCATGTACTTCTCGGCAGGCTCTGTCTAAACTCCAGAGGTACTTGGAACCTTCACCGTCCTCCCAAAGTTCACCAATTTGTATGAAAGTTTGCCCATAATATTGACCCTCTGCTGATGAGCATTGGCAGCTACCACCGGAGGATTTTGTCAAGATTAAGGTTGATGCATGGTATAACAATAAAACTAAATCGGGTATGGTTGAGGAGTGATTTGCCGAGATGGTACAGTTGATGTCTGCTTTGCTGCTACTGGTTGTCCTCTTGCGATCCTATCTGACCCTCTGCAAACAGCGAACTGAAGAATGCTCTGAGCTCCACAACATATGATCACGCTCCCCTCGCCATCATGTTCTGCGACTTAAAGTTCAGTCTTTGTACTCAGTTTACTGAGGCGCGAATTAATCTATACTTCGTATCCATTATATGAAGCACGAAGAAGAGTCAGTTGACGACATGCCTTATAAGGTGCTGTGATTTTATTATTACAAGCTTTGACTTTGTTCTGTTTCTGCATGGTCTATTCTTCAGAGCCATTGGATTTTTGTCAGAGAATCCAGTTGAGAAGATGTTATTAGAGTACAAGTGTACGGTTTCAGAGCTCACTCAGTGGACGTCTTATGCACATATGTAAATCAGTTGTGACTTTGAGATTCTTCCACACTTGAGGGTAAGCACTGTTGGTGTTATATTGTTATTATCATAGATCAGAAAAGCTCCCTAATATGAGGTGCTCTCTATTGGTAATCTCCATACTCCATACCATTAACCTACTTTGATTAGTTCAAAACAAATACATATTTTATTATCACATATTGGGCTCCTTATCTTTTTGAAAAGTTCAGACAATATTATTTCAGCGCCATAGGACATCTTTCAGAAGAATAAAATCGCTCTGTTTCAGGTTGCTTCATCCGGAATAACATCAAAATCTGTTTGTTGCCTATGTTGTTTAAGCTATTTATTCATCGGAAAAAACAAAACTATCTGATGTTTTTGGCATTCAGAAGGATATTAGAGCTGTGACTGGACTCCTAGAAGAAGTCCTTTATTCATAAAACCAGCGAGGGGTAGAGGAGACATGAGTAGTGGGGCCAGCGTATTGTGACAGCTAATGAATCCTCCAGCTCTTCAAATTATCATTTAAACTCTGCATGTCATGTCCAAAAATGCATCACAAATCTACATGAACATCCATGTGAATCATTGACATCAATCAAGTAGTGAGAATTTTTGTAGGTGGGACTGGGTCGCCATCATATTTGACGTTTTCATTGGACTTGGTCGCCATCCGGGCTCTGTTGGAGAAGAAAAAGTAAACTGGTCTATTGATTTTGGGGCAAAATATGTGTGATGTGTCAGAACATTTAATTCAAGAATTGATTTTTTTTACCCGTTGCAACGCACGGGCATGTTTCCTAGTTATACTAAAAGCTAGTAGTTGGAAACTTGTGCCCGCATGGACCAACACTGCATTATAAACCTAGTACAACCCCATTTGCATCCACTTGTTTTATATTCTCAGCACCGCATGAACGCATGGATCACGTAGGATGAGTCACGGGTCGATTGGATTCAGAGCGATGCCCAGGTAAAACATAAGACAGCAATAGATAGTACATAGGGTCGGTGACCTCCGACAACAGTAGAGAGCCACAGTACTATAGCCACGGCCTAGATAAAAGTCCACGACCTCGGACTAAATCACTTGGAAGCACAAAGGCAACTTTTTTAAAATTGTTTCCCACGTTATACGATATCATCAGATTTCGCTCACTACTTTTTGTTGTTCTATGTTTCATCTGATGTTGATGCTTGCATGATCAGCATTTCAAACTCTATATGAACCTTTCTTCCGAGATTAGAATAACTAATCGTTGTTGAACATTTGTCCACTTAGTTACATCTGAACATGTGATGGACACGGCACAATCCAAATCGACTGTCCAGCCAAAGTGTAATATTGCGGAAAATCCGTCAGAACAATAAAATCATCATACCTACCAAGCAATCAGGAGACTTCAAATTATGGAGACAAATCAGGCTTGTTTTCATATAATTTAAATTGTTTATTCTGGACATAAGAAAATTTAGTTATTTGCGTATAGCCTACAGATTGAAGAACTCTTAGGAAAAAGCATGCATAAACTGATTTACCTACGGCTTATGGGTACGCCATCCATATACAATGAACAATGGTTTGCCTAAAGAAACTCAAAAAGTAGACATAACGAAAGATATAGAAGAAATAAAATCGAAGTAAGGTTGCATAATTCTGCATCAACACTGTGGGGATTCTATTTACAGTTCATAGGTTGGAAAATTTATTTGGTACAACGTCCATCAGAGTAAACTGAATATTTGTTAAATCGGAAATTTGCATGTGACCCTAAGGCCCAGTTCTTTTGGGGCTTATGGACAGCTTCTAGATGAAAATAAGCAAAAGCCCAAAAGAACTGGATTTTTAGCAGCTTCCTGCGGCAGCCAGCTTCTCCGATTTCTTCATATTGGAGAGAAGCTGGGGTACCCCTCCTTCCCGTCACCGCCGCTGGCTTCCCCGCGAGTGAATCGAAGCGTTATCTGGCGTTGCCCCTGTCCGACGACGAATTTACATGGATTGCCACCGCGCACGGGCGAGCGGAGCGGCCAGTTTTCTTTTGCTTTATTTTTCTCTCCCTTCTCTCCCGAGCGTGCACGGTCTCCTCTCCCCAGCACACGGTCAAAACGAGCGGCAGCGAAACTAGGGTTCCTCTGCCGCCCGCCCGCCGCCGCCGTCGCCGCCGGCCGCCGCCCTCGCCGCCGACGCCCTCCGCCCGCCGCCCTCACCGCCGACGCCCGCATCTCCATCTCGGCGGAAGGAAATCGACCGCATCTCACCGCCCACGCCGCTCCGTTGCCTCCTGTCTCGAATCCTCTCCGCCGAGTCGCCCTCTCCGCGCCGGTCGCCGTCCTCGCCCTCTCCGCCGCCGGTCGCCGTCCTCGCCCGCTTCCCGCCGCGTCCGACCTCGAGTCGTCGCGTCCGACCTCGAGTGGAGCAGCGAAACGAGCGGCAGCGGCCATCCGCCGGCTCCTCCGTCTCCGGCCGAGCTGCCTCTCCCGTCGCCGGCCACCTCAACCTGCTCCCTGCCCCGCCCCCAATCAAGGTACTGCTCTGCTCCCCCCGCTTCAACTCTTCAAAATATGGCTCATTCTCTGGAGGAGGTGGATACAGAGTAGTACTGATAGCTCATGTATCGCTGTGTACTATGTCGATTTGTTGCTGTGTAGTACCTCTTGCTGATGTGTAGCTCCTTGCTGTGTACTAGTACTGATTTGTTGCTGTGTAGTACCTCTTGTGCATCTCAATTCGTATGTTTTTATAAGTGCTCAGCACCTTATATTGAACAATGTTGTATACACATAATCACTAGATGGAGAAAGCCAAATCGGGGAAAAGTGAGAAGGCCGTGTGGGATTCGTTTGCATCTGAAGTATTTCTGGATGTGTGCATAGAGGAAATATTAAAGAGAAACCGTAATGAAGGTCATCTGAACAAAAATGGCTATGACAATTTGATAAAGAGTTTCAATGAACGCACTAAGAGAAAGTATGACAAAAAGAAATTCAAGAATAGGTGGGAGACACTAAAAAAAGAGTATAGCACATGAAAGACACTCACTCAAAATGCAACTGGTATTGGAAGAGAT
The DNA here is from genome assembly GCA_947311845.1 of Poa pratensis. Taxonomy (NCBI): domain Eukaryota; kingdom Viridiplantae; phylum Streptophyta; class Magnoliopsida; order Poales; family Poaceae; genus Poa; species Poa pratensis. The sequence continues at coordinate 89,010,754 of CAMZMU010000037.1, forward strand.
CCTATCACGAAGACCATTGATGCTAGTGATGAGTGGTGGGAACTTGAGATCAAGGTATATGGCAGTTTTTATTTCAGTTCTATGCATTATTTTCTAATCCAATTGGTGTACTGAAGTTGAGCTCAATGTTTTGCAGAGATGCCCAGAAGCGGCCAAGTTTCGGCGAGCTCCACTTGCTAATGAGGATAAAATGTGCCAGATTTTTGATGCGAATTGTGTTACCAATGAACATGCGAGGGTGCCACTGCCAACATCTATGGCTGGTCCATCTCAAGTTGTTCCCTCTTCTGTTGATGTTGGGGATGATGAACTTTCAGGGACAGAGTTGGACACACAAGTTACACCAGCTGTCTCAGCAAATGGAAAAAAAGAGAGCATGTCCTTACTCACCTAGTCCTGCGGTAGTTGAAAAGATGGCAAGAGATAGTGAGGAAAAAAGTTGTTTGCGTCGTATATGTGACATGTTTGAGAAGAGGGAAGAAAGCAGAACCTCCACGGCTTCACAGAGCTCGTAGCCCTCACAGGCGATAGTTGATCCAGTGAGGCAGGAGTTTTTGGATATGATGGCCAAGGTTGTTGCTGATGGATGTGGACCTGGTACCCGTGAACATTTCTATGCTTCACAGTTGTTTATGAAGGCTGAATACCGTACTGGTTTCAGTTGTTACATGGAGGCTTCAAGTGATGTGAGGCTTGAGTGGATCCGGATGTCCTGGGAGGAGAGGAAAAACTAGTTGGAATTGTAATCTGCTACCTATTTGATATCTATTTGTATCGAACCTAAATAGATAGTTATACTATTAGCAAGAAGTTTTATGAGGTTCTAGACTGTGTAGACCGCATGGCTGGTGATTACATTAGGCCAAGAGATAGAAATTTCACCGAAGTGCATCCTAAAATGCAAACTACAAGATTTTGGCCACATTTCAAGAATGCCATTGGGGCTATAGATGGAACACACATTAAAGTAATTGTGCCAAAAGCACTTGAGGCACAACATAGGAACAGGCACGGATATACAAGTCAAAATGTGATGGCGATTTGTGATTTCGATATGAGGTTCACTTTTGTTGTTGCTGGATGGCCCGGCTCAGTTCATGATACACGTGTATGGACCGACGCTCAAGTGTCATATCCCCATTATCCCCACCCCCGGCAGGTAATCTTGTGTGTACATATTTTGTAAAATGTTTCCACATATGTAGTATGTTAGCTAACAATTATATTCTATATCACCGCAGGTAAATACTATCTTGTTGATTCGGGATACCCGAACACAGCAGGATATCTAGCGCCATACAAAACTACTCGATATCATGTACCGGACTTCCAACATCATCCTCCAAAGGGAAGAGAAGAGACATTCAACTATCGTCATTCATCAGGGCGAAACGCAGTCGAACGAGGATTTGGTTGTCTCAAAATGAAATTTCGAATAATGCAAGGCATACCTCGTCGACCACCTGAGCGACAAAAGATGATAATTACCGCTTGCATGTGTCTACACAACTACATTCGTGATAGCAACCTACGTGATCAACATTTTGACATGTTTGATGGTGGAGGATATGTTCATTCGGAGAGTGCTTCATATCCTAGTGCTCCACCCGAAGATAATGGTACTTACATGAAAGGGATCCGTAATGATATTGCTATGAGTGTGTTTCCTTAGAATTATTCGAGTATATTTGTATATTTTCTAGGAACAAAAACATTTGCATGCCCTTCCTTGTATTCGAGTTGTAATGAACTAACAATGAATCCTATTTTATTTTCGTATTTATCAATTAATATGATGTTTGATATATTATATTGTGATCATACATGCCAAAATAGCATTAAGGAACCGAAAATATCTATTAAAAGAGCGTTACAGACTTTTCATCATACAACTCAGAAAATAAGCCAGGACAGGGAAAGCCCAAAGAACTGGACTGCAATTTCTGGGTGGCTTAAATCCACAGCGGCTTATCTGGACAGCTCTCCTCGGGGTGGCTTATGCATAAGCCTAAGCTCAAAAGAACTGGGCCTTACATAATTAGGCAACACTGGCCTCGCGGCAAAATCTCAACGCGGCTCACATCCGCAAGTTACGATGGATCACGGGGAAATACTCACAGCAGAATTAATAATGCTTCTGTATCATTGTTACGGCGGTGTCAGTTACTAAACACGGGTTGCGCCATATATGTCCCATCGTTAAGATGGCAACCTACTACTCATGTGGTTCCCTCTGGGTCGCATAATTAAATTTCCATGTGCCGACAGCTCGTCGTGACCTCCTGCCACTAAATTCAAAGATGAGGAACAGTGAAGCTCCACTCTAGGCCACTGTGTCATCAAGCTATATATGGGGCCTAACAATGGATATACATGCAGCCATGGTCGTCCTTTTTACCCTTCTCATCCATAGATTTTTACCAAAAACCACCCCTTCTGCAGCCATGATGTTTGTTTTGCATGGTCCCTCAGTCCAATTGATGGCCACCAATTACTATGCTTGCTCAGATAAAGCATTGGCGCGCTCGCACATGGATTTTCAGAGCAGGCCAGGACCAGGTGCATCCGACAGCCTGCGATGTGACCATTCAGAGGCCACATGCATGGCTTAATGTCTCGTCCACATCCTGAAGACTATGCACCGGTGCTCCAACAGTAAAAAAAATATTGCGAGCGAGGCTGTTTTCTTATTTTGAAGACTAGTGTAGACTGGGAGAAGTTGAAGTGTGCAACCCAATAATGCATAAGATGAGGAGGAACGTAAGGTTGTATCTGGTGTGTGCGTGTAGTCTAGTCTAGTAGTGTGAAAAGAAAGAAGAATTGTGGGTCGTGGATCAGGGTCTGGTCTTGCACGAGTCTGCACAAAATTATGTTGGTGTGGGGATCATGGTTTGGTCTTACACGAGTCACGGGTGCCAGCGTGATTATTAGCTAGGCTCAGATGTACTCCCTCTGTTTCAAATTAGATGACTTCCATTTATCTACATGCGGATGTATCTGTGCATGTAATATGTCTAGATACATCCACATATAGACAAATGGAAGTCAACCAATTTAGAACGGAGGGAGTACTATGTCCACCAGTTTTTCCCTCGTATGATGATTGCAGCGTCTATGTGCGACTGACTTGTGTGTTTACGCTGGCACATTGTCTAAATGCCATTTAATATAGACACGCTCAATGGAAAATACATTTGTCCGTATGTTTTCTCTCAAATTCCTGTCGTCCAATTCCGACCAATATGCCATGTGAATAAAAAAAGAAATTTTTCATGCCACGTAACAATTTTGTGTTGTGTTTTTGCTGTCAATCCATATATTATGTGCTGAATCTTGAAATGACTGGAATTTTGAAACTAAGCCTACGCTTTAGTCGTAACAAACATGATAAATTTGGGTGGAAATTTCTTTAAGGAGAAGTTGAAGTGCAATAATCACGATCTGGTCATGTCCCCCGGTCTCTCTCTCTCGTATGATTGCCCATCAAAAAGTCATTACGAAGTCATCACAAAGTCATCACAAATTCATCGCAAATTCGGGAATGAATCAATCACCCTTTTGTTGGCCATGGTGGATCTATTTGTCATCGGATTTGCCCTTCCCCTTGTCATTTTCCGGAGCGGATACCCCATTCAATATGGTCCAACAATGGGCCAATCTAAATGACATTCTCTCAAGTTAATTATACAAAATTGTGGTCGACTCCATCTAGCAAATAAAAGAAATCAATGAACATATGCAATAATAAGCGAAGGAAACACCAAAAATGAAGCAAACAAAACTTACATTTTGCACTTGGGCATAGCACCCGGCAAACTTGTTCACGGAGTCTTGGATGCATGCCCATCTATGGCGGAGAGATTGCTCGGTGAGCGTGGTCACTACTGGAAAATCCATATCCGCCGAGTGGTCTCGGCTTCGCCGAGTGCAAAAACACGGGGACACTCGGTGACGAGGTCCTATGCCGAGGCAGCACATAAAACACTCGGCGACGAAGAGCACACTCGGCCAACACAAACTTCGCCGAGACAACGCCGACGCAGCCCTCGGCGAAGACCATCCTGTCGGCAACGATTAGACACAGGCTTCTGAAGCTTTGTACTCGTCGATTTAGAATTTCTGTTTGTATGAACCATTTGTGATGTAATATTTTGTATGAACCATTTGTGATGTAATATTTTGTATGAACCATTTGTATGCCACTTCTGAATCTTCATAGGACAATCGATCGTCTGGATCCCACACTCCCGCGGATGGTGAAGACGGAGAGAATGGTGGAGGACTGCAAGCCCATCATCAGCGCCATCGGCCTCCAACAACCCCGAGTGACTCTAGGTAAGCTCAGGTCCCAAATACATGTCAATACCCACATTTCCACACACATGTTTTGAAACTAATGCTTATAGCTTTCAATCTTGTAGGATTGCATCCATGAGGCCTTCGGTGACTACTGGACTTGTGCTACCTCTGATTTTGTGGCATTTCTGCTAGCTGTGAACTAGTGCGATGTATTTTGGACTTGTTTGACCTTGTGTTGTGTGCTTATGAACTTGTGGACTCTATTTTGTGAACATTCGGACAATGTGTGCTATATTTTGTTATATGTGTCTCCTTTCAATGTTCTGGGAGTGATCCAGTGATATAATTGATATATATATATGCATATATTGTGTTTAAAATGCAGGGATTTTTAAAAATCAGGAAAATCTAGCACAATGTAGTATTTTCGCCGTGTGCTATACTCGGCGAACCTTCCTTTGCCGAGTAGAGCACTCGGCGAAGAGGCGCTACAGGTGCCATTTGGTCACCTGGGAACATCCTTCGCCGAGATTTTGCGTTTTGCCGAGACGGGCTCTCGGCGAAGAGGTGCCATATGGTCTCCTGGGAGTTTCCTTCGCCGAGACCGGCTGAACACTAGGCTCTCGGCGACATGCCGACACTCGGCGAAGAGATTCCCTTGGCTCTCGGCGAAGCATATGCTCGGCGAAGAATATGCTCGGCGAAGACGCGTGCCGGCACTCGGCGAAGCGTCCACCCGGCAAAGGAATCAGGCACTCGGCGAAGGCCCATGTCGGCGAAGCCTTCGCCGGAACCCAATTTCTAGGACACGTGGCGCGGCCTGTGCGTTCCTTCTTCGCTGAGCGCCGACACGCCCGGACTCGGCGAAGTACTGACACACATCTGACAGTCGACGGACCGGATCTCCTTTTCTTCGCCGGGTGTCGGTTAAATTGTCTCGGCGAAGACGTTGCCGTGTATACCCGATAGAAAGCACTCGACGAAGATGCGTCGCCGAGGCGATTGTCGCCGAGAGGCCTCTGCCGAGTGCCCCTCTCGGCGAACGCTTCGCCGAGGTAGATTCCTGTCTTCGCCGAGTATTTGGACCACACGGCGAAGAGTGATTTTCCAGTAGTGGGTGTTGGGTGTATGCGGATGTTCATTGTAAACTTGATGGATTTTTGCCCAAAAATCCGAGGCCTTTGTTTCATCAACAGAATCCATGATTGTGGCCAACCAAGCCTTGCACAACAACTCATCCTCATGGACGGATGAGCGAAACATATCCTGTAAATTATTAAGCCTAGCAAATGTGGAACCTGCATGCTCTTGAGAAGCTCACCTTACAATTGAACAAAAAATGTGAGTAAAATCGTCATGCATCACTAGCTACTCCATGAGTGTTTTGTAGAACATGGAAATTAACAAAGTAGCCCGTGAGCAAATGAGACTAAATAGTGTACATGGAGAAATGATGAGGAGAAACTAGAATGAAGAGAAAATGAAGAAAAAGACTAAAGAATGATGAAAAAAGATTGAAGACTGAGCGAAACATAAAATATGAATGAAAAAGATTAAATGAAAGACTGAGAAAATAAGAGAGGACTGAAAGACTGCGAAAAAAGAGCACTGCAAAAAAAATCTAACAACCAAGCCTTGCACAGCAACTAGCTCCACGTAAAGTATCTATCTACTGTAAAGCTGGGATATGGATGTGTAATCTAACTATACAATTTCATGCAATTGTAGGTGTCATCTCACAAAAAGGGCATTAAAGATGCCAAGCCGTCAAGTCTTGCCCCTCCAACCATTGGTTTTCTCTTTTGCCAGCGGACAAGCACACACGGTGAGATAATTATGATGGATCAGCCAATGCAACCTGTAGCTACATGCTGACCCGACTTTCCAGCTGCTGACCTATCTTTGTTTCTTTCTTGGTACTTACTATCGTACCAAATTTTTTTACACGAATACATATACATGGTATGTACATTTGTACAAAGTTTCGGTAGAAAACACGTTTTATTTTGGGCTACAGAAAAATACCAAAATTGTGGCTGTATAAAGTAGAAAAAATCCTCTATTTTGTCCCGAATTTTGTCTTTTTTGTGTAGTCTAAAATATAACGTATTTTTAAACGAAACTTGATGCGTATGTAGGAAACATGTATACAAATCTGTATATTATTTTGCAGGATTTGTTGAAACACAAAAGTACGTTTTCCATTATTTTCCATTAGTATCAATTTGGCACTAGTGCTTTCCAAATAAACAACGTTGTTATCCGGCCTAAAAATCTAAAATTGATAGAACTGATCGTACCAATACGATCAATGCTGATTGATTTCGCAAAAAAAGAAAAAAAATCACCAATGCTACAGATTGCATGCCGGATTTACTTCCATTACAGAAATAATTGCGCGGGCGCATTTATTTGCAGCCATATATAAACATACATATCCCAGGTGAAGCAAACCAAGACGAAGTATATAATTTTCGCCATGTCGTCACCATGGATCAAGGCCGCGATCGCGTTCGTCTTCATAGTGGCACTCCTCCTGCCCTGCGGTAATTAAGCTCCCCATTAGCGACTGCTCTTATTAACGGATGTGCATGGACAGGGTTGAGATTCGCTGACTTTGCCTGACTTTGAGTCACTTACGTGTGGGCCCACACGTAAGTGACTCAAAGTCAGGCAAAGTCAGCGGGAGCAACGCCAGCGCCCCATGGACAGATATATAGGTGTAGACAACACACGTGGTGAGATAATTATGATCGATCAGCCAATGCAACCTGTAGCTACATGCTGACCTGACTTTCCAGCTGCTGACCGGTCTTTACTATTTTGTCGGCCACCGAAACAAGTTGCCTTCTTGGTACGAACTATTACTATGCTATCGCGTGCGTGTCTGCATCAGCATGGAGTGTGGAATCTACCTATAGCGTGTAGCGTCTCCGTCAATATAGCGGAGAGGGAATCTTAGACTAGTCACAATGGAGGGTAACATAGAGTAGTAACATGGTGATGTTACTAGTCTATGTTATCACCTTTAAAGTGGGGAGTACTCCCTCCGTTTAGGTGTATTGGGCCTCTAATAAATTGCACCGTGATCAAGATGGGTTTTTACTGGTTCCAGTTTTTGTACATGCATTGGTGGCACGAGAATCTTGAGTGCATGCACTGGTTGTTAGATACATGCATTGGTCATATTCATCAATTTATTAGTCTAATTAATTGATTCGGGCCTTATTCTTGTTTGTTTTGGAACAAATAGTTTTTCATAAGAGGCCTAATACACCTAAACGGAGGGAGTAACATCATTGTGGTGTCATATAAGATCTTATTTATTGCACTATAGACTCATTTTGTCTTGATAAGTGTGATGTTACGGTAACTAGCTAAGTTACTCCAAATATCTCTCCTCATTAACTACATGCCACATAAGCAAAATGGTCTTGAGATGTGTGATGTTACTAGCTAAGTTACTCCCATTGTGACTAGTCTTAGTGTAGCAGCGTACATGTAGCAGGTGGCCAGGCTGTCTTTATTATTTTGTCGGCCACCCAAAAAACTGTAACAGCGTGTAGCGTGTAGCAGGTGGACAGAGGGCCATGATATATGGACGGTACCGTGGCTCATGGAGCTTGGAAGAAAAATATGTTCGCTGGCTCAAGGAGACGCGCTGCTTTGCAATAATAAGTCTCCTAATCATCTCTGGCCCTCTCTCTCACCTCACATCCAGAGCTGATCCGTGGTTCTGATTATCTCAAACTTGCCTCGACGTACTACATAGCAGTGCTCCGCCAGGTAATGGTTACCAAATTTTCTCCTACAGATTATATATCTTTCTTTTGTTCCAGTATACGGGAGGTGATTTGTGTCTCCTACCAATCGATCGTGCAGAGTGCCTTCGAGCAACCGCATAGCGCTAGCTTACCCAAAATACCACAAGAGAGGTCGAGGCATGGAGATCGCTCTGGGGGCTACTGGCCCTCTCCTCCCGAAGCTCGGCGAGCTGCTCAAAGGCGAGCTCACCATGGAGAAACAAGTGAGGAAAGGCATCGAGTCTGTCATGAAGGAGCTGGAATTGATGTACGCTGTCCTCCGCAAGGTGGCGAAAGTGCCACCTGACCAGCTTGACGAGGAGGACAAGATCTGGGCAGGAAACGTCAAGGAGTTATCCTACCGAATGGAGGACATCCTTGATGCCTTCATGGTGCGTGTGGATGATGGTGACCAACCTGCCAACCCGAAGAACAAAGTCAAGAAGATACTAAAGAAGGTCAAGATGTTATTCAAGAATGGAAAGCATCTCCATCGGATCTCTGATGCTTTGGAAGAAGCGGTCCATCAAGCTAAGCAGTTGGCCGAGCTACGTCAAAGGTACGAGCATGAGATGCGGGACACCGGCATTGGTGCTAGTGTTGACCCTCGCATGACGGCCCTATACACAGATGTGACAGAGCTCGTCGGCATTGAAAAAACACGAGACAAGTTGATCGACATGTTGACTGAAGGTGATGATTGGAAAAAGCATCCATTGAAGACGGTCTCTATTGTTGGATTTGGTGGGTTAGGCAAGACAACTCTTGCTAAAACAGCATATGACAAGATCAAAGTGCAATTTGATTGTTGTGCTTTTGTCTCGGTTTCGCAAAACCCTGATATGAAAAAGGTACTCAAGAATATTCTCTACGGACTTGACAAGTTCAAGTATGACAACATCCATAATGCAGCAAGGGAAGAAAATCATCTCATTGACGAGATCATTGAATTCCTTAATGACAAGAGGTACACACATATGCCTTTTCCTTTCTTTTACGGACCAATTTTCATTTCGTCTAGTAAAATAATAACATCGTTTTGAACTAGTGCATTTGAATTTTTGGTAGCATAATTTCAATTTGCACTTTTTGTTTAAACTCCTATAGTTGCCGCATAACTCATCATTTAACAATCAGTGAGAGTATATTTTTAAGGCGACTGAGAAATTCTTATTCTATGTCAATGATCTTAATTATGTGTGTGGGGATGGGGAGGGGAGGGATTCCAAGTCTCATATTATGCACTTTGGTCGAGTTTGGACGAACTGATGTAGTAGTACTATCTTATTTATATATCTTCATTGTATTTATTTTATAACTATCTATTAAATGTATTTGTAAAGGTACCTCATCGTAATTGATGATATATGGAGCGCAGAAGCATGGAAGTTAATTCAGTGTGCTTTCTCCAAGAAGAGTCCCGGAAGCCGAATAATCACAACAACCCGCATTGTTAGCGTCTCTGAAGCATGTTGCTCTTCTGGGGATGGTATTTACAAAATGGAACCCCTTTCTGATGATGTATCAAGAACACTATTCTGTAAAAGAGTATTTTCTCATGAGGAAGGGTGTCCTCAAGAATTGCTACAAGTATCCGAAGACATTTTGAAGAAATGCGGCGGCATACCATTAGCTATTATTACTATAGCAAGTATTCTAGCTAATAGAAAAAGAAAGGACCAATGGTATGCTTTGCTGAATTCCATTGGTCGTGGACTCACCGAAGATAGCAGTTTGGAGCAGATGAAAAAGATATTATTATTCAGCTACTATGATCTACCTTGGTATCTGAAACCTTGCTTGTTATATCTTAGCATCTTCCCAGAAGATCACGAGATTAAGAAAAGCAGATTAATTTGGAGATGGATATCAGAAGGCTTTGTTTATAGTGAAAAACAGAAAACTAGCTTATATGAACTTGGCGAAAGCTACTTCAATGAACTAGTCAACCGAAGCATGATCCAGCCAATAGGCCCTCATCGGACATTAGAAATTTTGGGAGAAAAGGTAGAAGCTTGCCGTGTACATGACATGGTGCTCGACCTCATATGCTCATTGTCAAGTGAAGAAAACTTTGTCACAATATTGGATGGCGCCGGAAGAAGAATGCCTAACTCGGAAAGCAAGGTTCGGAGATTGTCTATCCAAAATTGCAAGATAGATGTGGATACTAGCAGGATGGAGAATGTGAGATCTGTTACCATTTGCACACATAATGTTGCTAGGAAAGTGTTGGACATTTCATGTTTTCGAGTTCTGCGCGTGTTGGATTTGGAAGGTTGTGATATCTCGGATATTGGGCATGTGGAGAATCTGACACATTTGAGGTACTTAGGGCTAAAAGATACCCATGTGGAGTACCTTCCCGTGGAAATAGGAAATCTACAGTTTTTGATTACCTTGGACATAAGACTCAGTAAGATAAAAGTACTGCCGCCGAGTGTTGCTAAACTAAGACGTCTGATGTGCCTGTATAGTAGTGACTATATGAAGCTGCCATCTGGTATAGGGAACCTGACTTCCCTAGAAATTCTATTGCAACTGCGAGTGTTTGACGAGGACCTCGATGTTGTGAAAGGGTTGGGCCATCTGACCAAGCTCAGGTTCCTCTCTATTGCTTACAATGGTTCTGATGAGAGCGTGTACAAAGCTTTAGAGGAATCCCTAGGTAATTTGTGCAAACTGGAAAGTCTATTTATATGGTGCGGAAGTGACGCCCCCATCAATTTCATGAGCGAAGGTTGGGTGCCTCCTCCACAACTTCGTATATTGTGGATGTTGTTCAAGGGCGGTTGGTTCAAGACAGTGCCGTCATGTATTAATCTTTCGTCGCTTTCTCTCCTCTCCTGTTTGAGTATAAGTGTGGAGGAAGTGCGACCGGAGGACATCCGGGTTCTTGGGCTGATGCCTGCTCTTCGTTATCTCAGGCTAGATGAGGGTGGTCGTGAGTTCTCACGAGGGGATGTGGACGTGGAAGTGCCTGTCCTTTCTTCTGGCGCATTCCCGTGTCTTACATACCTGGACTTGAGTCATTATGGTGTGTTGCCGTCTACGTTTCCACGAGGAGCAGCGCCAAGGCTTAAAAGACTGGAGTTCGTCTTCCCTGCTAAGTGGGCCTCCCGTGAAGACTTTGATTTGGGCATGCGCCACCTCCCTTCCCTCGAGGAAGTCAGATGTCACGTTGTGCAGGGGAAGCCAGCGATGCAGAGTTGGAAAGAGCAAAGGCTGCCGTGCGGCTCGCAGCGCAGGACCATCCCAACCGTCCCGAGTGGGCTGTGTGATCACATCATGAGGAAAGGTGCGTACACACTAGCCGCACATGAAGCTTGTATTCCCATCATCTGTGTGGTCAGTCATTACTAGCCAACTCCATTAATTAATTATTAGTAGTTTGAGCATTTCCTTTATATAGCTAGCTAGCTCCATCGATCAGGCCCCTAGAGCCTAAATATTGCCACACTGGGGCCTCTTTATTTATGCTACCTAAAGCCTAAATATTCAACACTCGATCGATTAATTAGCTAGCTCCATTTGATTTTGTCTTGAGCTGGGCGTGCTCTAAAGCTACTCGTTTATTTGTACACCTACTTTGACACGGTGAAGCCTCACCCATTTCCTATGAGAAAATCGGTCCAGAGACTATCCATCTCATCTCTCATTAGTGCATATATAAGTATGTGAGTAGACCATCTTTGTGTTGTGCACATTGCCATGCTCTCTGTGAACTTGCTCTATCCAATATAGCGTAATGACAAGCATCGGTAGTAAACATGTTTATAACAATAGTGGCGTTTCTGTTATCTGCAGGTTTCACCGATTGGGTCTGGTGCAGCAGGGGAGGGTGACGCGGCGGCACCGGCGTCTAGGACGGCGCTGCCTAGTCTATGCTTTCTCCAGCAGCTTTGGTCCGTCGTGGCCTATGGAATATCGTTTAATGAGTTGTTGTAATATTGAGCAGACGAATCCGAACTTGTAATAATTTGCACATTGTGCAATATTTGGTGTTAACTTGCATTCGTCTTTGGTTAGATGAACCTGTGAGTCGGAGCTGAATTGTATATTTAAATGTTACAAGTGTTGTGCTCTATTTATAGTACTTTTTATCATCAACAAGAAGTTTACTGTGTGATCAAAAGAGTCTGCATGGTTCATGTCAAAATTTGCACCAACGCGGACAGGCACGCGACCAATGTACCGATGAACGACTTTACTGCGAGGCGCGTTCCTCAACGTCCCATGGGTTCCTGTGTTGGAGGAGCTGTTGAAAACGGATAGCAAAGAAACGACGAAGAGCGGAACGATCAAACCAAAGGGGACACGAGATTTAACGTGGAAAACCTCTCCAAACAAAGGAGAGGAAAAAACCACGGGCGCCAGCCAGCAATACTTCACTATATCGGGTGAGGTTACAAACGCCGTGGGTTTACAATGTGTGGCTTACCCCAAAACGGCGGCTTACAAGAGGAATAAATAGAAACATCAAACCCTAGGTCGGCTGCAGTCCAACCCGGAATCAATCCCACCTCGGCGGTAGTACCGCTTAACCCAGCGGTACTACCGCTGGGGTGGGCTGGTTCGTCTCTTCCCACCTCAGCGGTACCGGCGGCGGTACCAGTCGGTACCGGACAAGCGCGTCAGACGGCCATTTCAGCGGTAGCGGAGGCGGTAGCGGTGGCGGTAGCTCTCAGCGGTAGTACCGCTTAACCCAGCGGTACTACCGCTGGAATTTGGAACACCAAAAATAACACTCCACCTTGAGACAAATTCCATCTTGTAGCATGAAAGAGAACTTCATCCTGAAACAACAAAGAAAAACACCTTCGGCGCCAAATAGCCTCTTGGGCTAGACAGTGATACCAACTAAGCCCGAGCAAAGCTCGAACTTAGTAACAGGAACTGGCTTTGTCATCATATCAGCAGGATTATCATGAGTACTTATCTTGCATACCTTCAGTTTACCTTTTGCAACAACATCACGCACATAATGGTATTTGACGTCAATGTGCTTTGTTCTCTCATGGAACATCTGATCCTTGGTAAGGTAAATAGCACTCTGACTATCACAAAACAGGTTAATGCAAGTATCATCTCCACAAAGCTCAGCAAACAAACCTTTCAGCCAAACCGATTCTTTACATGCTTCAGCAATAGCCATGTACTCTGCTTCAGTGGTAGACTGGGCAACAACGGATTGCAACGTTGCCCTCCAACTCACGGCACAACCACCAAGCGTGAACACATAACCTGTGAGGGATCTCCTCTTATCCAAATCGGCAGCAAAATCTGAATCCACATAGCCTACGAGTCCCTCATCAGTCTTGCCGAACTTGAGGCAAGCATTGGATGTGCCACGAAGGTACCTGAAAATCCACTGAACAGCCTTCCAATGTTCTTTACCAGGATTAGCCATATATCTACTAACCAAACTCATAGCATATGATAAATCTGGACGTGAGCAAACCATGGCATACATTAAAGAACCAACAGCACTAGAATATGGAACTCTAGACATGTACTCAAAATCCTCATCCGTACTAGGACATTGTTCAGCTGACAATTTAAAGTGAGGAGCAATAGGAGTACTAACAGACTTTGCATCATGCATGTTAAAACGATGAAGAACTTTCTTAATGTAATTTTGCTGACTAAGAAACAACAAACCAGAATTTCTGTCACGGGTAATCTCCATACCTAGAATTTTCTTAGCAGCACCAAGATCCTTCATCTCAAACTCGCTACTCAACTGTGACTTGAGAGCAGCGATATCTTTCTTGCTCTTGGCAGCAATCAACATATCATCAACATATAATAACAGGTATATAGGTGATCCATTAACAAACTTAATGTACACACAGCTATCAAATTCAGACCTCTTAAAGCCATGTGACAACATAAAAGAATCAAACCTTTTATACCACTGACGAGGAGATTGTTTCAAACCGTATAAGGACCTTTTCAACTTACACACAAGATCCTCCTTACCAGGCACTATGAACCCTTCTGGCTGGTCCATGTATATCTCCTCCTCCAACTCTCCATGCAGAAACGCAGTCTTTACATCTAACTGCTCAAGCTCAAGATCACGCATAGCAACAATACCAAAGAATGTACGAATTGAACTATGCTTAACAACTGGAGAGAAAACATCATTATAATCAACACCTGGAATTTGACTGAAGCCTTTTGCAACTAACCTTGCCTTAAACCTCGGAGGCTCGCTAGGAGATAAACCCTCCTTTCTCTTGAAGATCCACTTACAGCGGACTGCCTTCTTTTTCTTAGGCAAGCGCACAACTTCCCATGTGCCATTCTTATCGAGTGACTGCATTTCTTCTTGCATAGCAGCAAGCCACTTCTCGCGGTCACCGGAACCAATAGCTTCAGTATAGGTGGACGGCTCATGTCCGTGCTCCACCTGTTCTGCACAACTCAGAGCATAATCAACAATGTTACACTCTTCAATTAAACGTGGTCGAGGACCACAATTCCTCCTGTTCCTACGAGCAGCAATAGACTGTTGTGGCTGCAAAACAGGGGGTGAGTTCTGAACATTATCATTATCAGAATCAGAAGAAACAGAATCATCAGAACCAGCAGAATCAGGATCAGAATCATCTGAAGTAGCAGCACCATCATTGTCAACAGTGACATTTTCTTTTCAACAGAGTGCTCCACCTCGACACGAACCTGCTCCTCAGAAAAATCTGGCAAAACATCTGAGGACAACTTATCAAAGTACATAACAGATTCATTGAAAACAACACTCCTGCTCATAAATGCCTTGCTAGTTTCGGGATTCCACAACTTGTATCCTTTTACACCCGAACCATAACCAATGAACACACACTTAATAGCTCTCGGCTCTAACTTTCCATTATCAACATGAGCATAAGCAGTGCAGCCGAAAACTTTAAGTTGTGAATAATCAGCAGGAGAATCTGACCATACCTCAATGGGAGTTTTCTTGTCGAGGGGAATAGATGGTGACCTGTTTATCAAGTAGCAGGCGGTGGCAGCCGCCTCAGCCCAAAAACGCTTACTCATGCGAGCGTTGGAGATCATGCAGCGAGCCTTGGAGATGATGGTCCTGTTCATCCGCTCCGCTACACCATTCTGCTGAGGCGTGTACGGGATGGTGAGGTGCCTGACAATGCCTTCTTTCCTGCAATAATCATTAAAGGCATTCGAACAAAATTCGCCACCATTGTCAGTACGAAGTAATTTCACCTTCCTTTCTGTTTGCCTTTCAATCATAGCTTTCCACTCTTTAAAAGCAGCAAACGCATCATCCTTATTTTTCATGAAATAAGGCCAAACTCTTCTAGAGTAATCATCAATAATGGTAAGCATATAACGAGCACCACCATAAGAGGGCTTACGAGATGGCCCCCAAACATCAGCATGTACATAATCAAGTGTACCTTTGGTGGTGTGAACAGAAGCATTAAACTTAACTCTTGTGTGCTTACCGAAAATGCAGTGTTCACAGAACTGCATCTTACCCAAACTGCATCCTTGCAGCAAGTCTCTCTTGATCAATTCTGCCATACCAAGTTCACTCATATGTCCAAGACGCTTATGCCAAAGGTTAGTTTTACTAGCGTCATCATGAGAAACAGCAGCAACAGTACCAGATAACGTGCTACCTCTAAGAACATATAACTTAGCAGAATTCATATCACCAACCATAACTATGAGAGAACCTTTTGATACCTTTAGGAGTTTATTTCCTCCTTTGTACTTGTACCCGTCACAGTCAAGGGTACTGAGCGAGATCAAATTTCTTGCCATGGTTGGTATGTGTTTCACTCCCGTCAGCGTGCGTGTCATACCGTCATGTGTCTTGACCTGAACGGAACCAACGCCAACAATGTTGCATTGCTGGTCGTTCCCCACACGCACGAAATCTCCAGTCTGCACTAACTCATAAGAACTGAACCAATCTTTGTTACAGCAAATATGAAAAGAACATGCAGTATCTAGAATCCATTCATCCTGACGAGAAACACATGCAGCTAAAACAGCTAGGCATTCGCCATCAGAACTACCATCAACAACAGAAGCCTCACCGGTATCTTTACCTTCATTATTTTTCGGTTGGTAAGTACCTTTTCTTTTCTCCTTGTTCTGCAACTTCCAACAATCATCAATGACATGATTAGATTTCTTACAATACCTGCAGAACTTGTCTCGGCCTTTAGACTTTGAGCGACTCTGTCACCCTTGCTCTTGTCTCTGTTGGTTGTGGTAGTGGTTATCTCGCTGCTCAGGCCTCCCTCGGACCTGCAAAGCATCGCCCTTGGAGGACGACGACTCCTCTTTCTGTACCATACCTTTCATCTTTTCCCTGGCAAGCAGGGCCTCATATACTTCCGCGGTGGTTAGTTCATCACGGCTTAACAGTATGGTATCACGAAAATTTGCAAAGGAATTTGGCAGCGAGCATAGAAGTAAAAGTGCTAGATCTTCATCATCGTACTTTACCTCCATCGACACTAGGTCAGAAACGATCTCCTTAAAGATCGATAAGTGATTCATTACCGAACCACCTTCTTGCAACTTGTGCGTGAACAACTTCATCTTCACATGCATCTTGCTGGTGAGATCTTTGGACATGCAGATCGACTCCAGCTTAGCCCACAGTGCCGCTGCGGTTTTCTCCTGGAGTACTTCTTGCAGAATATCATTAGATAGATGAAGTTGAATAAGCGATAAAGCCTTACGGTCTTTCCGCTTCTCATCGGCGGTCCATGCCGCCGCATCCTTGTCGCCGAATTTCTCCAGCGCCTCGTCAAGATCATTGGACTGTGCGAGGATCGCACGCATCTTGACCTGCCACAGCGAAATCTCGTCTTGTAGTCCAGCGCCGGTAGATCGAACTTCATCGATGCCATCCAAAACCCTAATCTGAAAACAGATCTGAAACAGGGCTCTGATACCACTTGTTGAAAACGATAGCAAAGAAACGACGAAGAGCGGAACGATCAAACCAAAGGGGACACGAGATTTAACGTGGAAAACCTCTCCAAACAAAGGAGAGGAAAAAACCACGGGCGCCAGCCAGCAATACTTCACTATATCGGGTGAGGTTACAAACGCCGTGGGTTTACAATGTGTGGCTTACCCCAAAACGGCGGCTTACAAGAGGAATAAATAGAAACATCAAACCCTAGGTCGGCTGCAGTCCAACCCGGAATCAATCCCACCTCGGCGGTAGTACCGCTTAACCCAGCGGTACTACCGCTGGGGTGGGCTGGTTCGTCTCTTCCCACCTCAGCGGTACCGGCGGCGGTACCAGTTGGTACCGGACAAGCGCGTCAGACGGCCATTTCAGCGGTAGCGGAGGCGGCAGCGGTGGCGGTAGCTCTCAGCGGTAGTACCGCTTAACCCAGCGGTACTACCGCTGGAATTTGGAACACCAGAAAATAACAGGAGCTTCCAAGGTGGTACTTGTGTGCCGCTCGTCCATGTCGTGGCAATTCCATTAGCAGCACAAGGTTCTGTAATCCCACTAGAAATTTCGCTGCTTTCTGTAAGTTGTAATCCCACTAGAAATTTCACTTATGTGCCGCTCGTCCATGTCGAGGCGTGCGGGTATGTTAGTGGCAGCTCCTTCTCTGCTTCCCATTCAGGATGCAATTAGTTGCTGGACAGTAGCTAGAGCATATATTAGTACAAGATACCACATGAAAATTGATGAGATCCCCTGCACTATCTGTGCTTCAGGTTGAGCGCAAATTATTAATTGACTCCACCTCAAATTTTTTTTTATTAATTGACGTTTCAGGAAGGCAGCGAAGGACGTCAGACAGAGCAGTTAGTTGTGCGGGCGAAAAGGAAGGTTTGCGATAGCACCAAGATTTGTAGTGATGTTGGCAAGTACTCCTGTGCTGAATTTGACTACTTCTATTATTCAGTTCAGTGTGGTAATTAAGGAACCAGTGACTGTGCTCTGTAGCTTGACTATGCTATTGTGAGCCTGTTTTTGTCCCCTTTTCTTTTGCTCTGCTCACAGCTAGCTTGTTGCTTGTCCTCTGAAGATATTGCAACAAGGTCCATTGTTTTGGCAGCTACATAAATAGTCAGGTTCAGTTTTTCTGCTTTTTAAATCGTCGGCTTTGATGTGATGAGCCTGGTCACGCAATTTACAAAGCCAGGCTGCATTGTTTGGCAACTAAACTTGTCATGGAAAAACTTCGGATTTGTCTTGTCAAAACATCGTTGGCTAACTGAAATGAGCACGCAGTTGTGCAAGAGGTGCTTTCTGACAGATGTGCTGCTCACACACACCTAACACTAGGACCTAAACTATTCGCACGACGGAGCCAAAGCTCCCCCCCACCTCGCGGCGCCAATGACGGTGGCGGTGGCGCCGGCGTTTAGGGTTCTGTCCTCCCCCTCCTTTCCCCGTTTCGGCCTCCGCGCCGGGGAGGTAGTGGTGTGCTTCGTCGGGGCCTCTCCTCTGGCTCTGTTTCTCTGGCCGGCCGTGGCGGCGAGGGGAGAAGCTGCTGGTGGTGGGGGTTCCCGTTTTTGCTGCAGGTTGGTCTGGTGGTCTCCTTCCTCGACGATTCAGCTCTGGCCGGCCATGGTGGCGAGGGGAGCGTCGTCTGGAAGTGGCGCGGGGTTGCTGGAGGTGGTCCTGCACGGCGTCGAGCCGGCTGGAAGATCGGAGGTTCCGGGGAGCTGGTGCTTTGGCCGTACGCGTTCATCGCCTTTCAGATCCGTCGCATGCGTCGGCGGACGGCTTCTGCGGTCTTCTACTTGTGGTGGTGGTGCCTTCTTCCCGGCGGCGAGTGGTACGGTGGCGCCGGCGTTGCGTAGGAGCTTTGGGAGCGGTTAGGGATCCGATTGTGTTCTTTCCCGGAGGCTGAGGGTGCTCTCTGCACTTTTCGGGGTCCAGTTGTAAATTTTGTTTTCTTTTGGACTTTCTTGTAAAGTGTGCTGAGCTTCCTTAATATAAGTATCAGATCCTCCTCAAAAAAAAAAGAAGAAGGACTGTGTTCTTTGTTTGCAAAATGAATGGAGTGGGTAAAAAACAATCCGAAATTTTTCGTTATTATTTACTCTGATGCATCCATCTAGTCTAGGATTGTATAGCCTAACCATGATGACTACATCATCTGCACTGCGCAGCCTGAATTCCAAATGGCAAGTCGATATATATATACACGCTTTTTCTGAATTCTGACGGCTCATTCATTTTGCAAACAAAGAACAAAGTTCAGGCTCTTGGATGGTTTATAGGGTGCTGCTCAATTCTCGAAATAAGCAGAAGACCAACATCTCACTAGCTATTTCAGTCAGAGCCCCGTCTGAATGGATCTCCGCGGGCGGTAGGCACAGCTGCATATAATTAACCTGTCCCAACTGTTTATTATTAGTGGTATCCCCTGCTAATTCATCATTCATCTGGTATAATAAATTGTACATCGCGACAATATATAAAGAAGAAGAAAATAATGCACGTTTGTTTATTCCATTTAGTTCAGAAAAGTGCAAAATAGCTAGTTTATGGGGATTTCCTCTACATATTGTATAGTAGTACGGCAGCTCTTCCGCATAAACAGATATACTATAAGAATTTATTTTCCTCTGAATGATGATCCAAAGATTAATAATTAACCTAAGGAAAATCGATCGAGGAACTAGCAGCTAGCTCCTCCTCCACCACCAATACGGCTCTCGACGTTCTTCGTCCTCGATCTGCTTCGATCGGCGTCGGCTTCGTGTCCTGGTCCAGGCCCTTGTCCATGCGGTGGGTGAAGTGGGACCCGAACCAGTCTGGCCTGCGGGCGAAGCACTTGCGCAGCGCCGCCGTGGCCTCGGCGTCGGAGGAGGCGTGGCGGCACTTCTTGATCTCGAACTCCTTGCTGCAGCCACCTTTCTGCACGTGCTGCAGGAGATAACAAGGCACTCCAATGTCCCGCATCTGCCTCCAGGTTCCACAACGTCGCACGTAGCTGCAGATCATCCCCCTCCTTCTCTGAACTCTCATGACATTGAGGATTGAGCCATCGGTGTGCAAAATTTGCTGGAAGCGGCAAAGAATATAGACGCATGAAGTGAAGGAGGTGAGGAAGCAGAGCAGTAACGTACCTTCATCTCTCGCCACCGACGAGCGCACCATAGCTCCCATTAATGGCTTCCAGGAACTGACCCTTTAGTGCTTGAACGGCTGGTCGGATTCAATCTCGAGCACCCCTTCGCATCTCCTCGCTGAATTGTGTCGCCTCGCCTTGCGCGTCTCGCATCAACTGGCATGGCCCGCACCAGATCGCAAGATTAGGCCGCATGGGTTCGGGCGCCCCGCCGCGTCGCCTTTGGCCATGCGGCATCACGCCTTCCTCGATCCCCTTCAACTTTTTTTTTTGTCATATCGGTGCTCTCCGAAGCAGTTCAGATTGGTCTTACTACATGGGCTGTAGTGGATTTTTTGGCCCAATTAACCACAGTTGGCCGATTTGATATGCAGAGTAGCTTCCCTAGGAACATTCGGCCCATTTAGCGACTGAGAGAGATCCAACGGCCAGAAACGGCAAGGAGGAACGATCTGACGGGCAGAAATGGTGAGGGGGTGAGAGGCTTCCTGTTTGTGTCAGTTTTAATGTCCTAATATGTAGAGCTAGGCCGCCGCCGGCGATTACTATGTAGGGCTAATCGGTTCATAGAATATTGATTTGCTGGCTAGCTAGCTATATATAGGACGACGGCCGGCCGACCGTACCTCTAGATCAGATCCATCTTCTTACATGTGGGCGTACGTGTAAGTTACTTATCTATTTAATAATTTGCCATCTAGAAAGATTTGCCATATAATGGAGCAATAATGTTTTCAATGCCATGGCCCATTACTTTGGTATGTGTGCTTAATTGGTATTCAAGATTTTCCGTACGTGCTTTCTTTATTATGTACCGATTTTCATACGTACTGTAAGAAAATTATCCACCGGCACCCCCAAAAGCATCCCAAAAGGCTAATTGGGGTGCCGGACACAAAAAACGGCCACACCGGCACCTCCAAGTGTCCGGCCCGACCCAGTTTCTGTCCTTCCGGTGAAGCAAAATAATGGCTTCCTCGCCGGTTCCCTAGACGGCTTCCCACGCACCGTCGCATTGCCTATCAATGCGTCACACCGTCATTGATGTCGGTGGCGCCTCTGCCGCTTCGCCTGCCCCTCCTTTATAGCGCGGCGCCCTTCCGAACGGCGGCCACTATTCCCCTCCGATCAAATCTCCCCCGCTTCAGCTCCAGCTTTCTTATCCCTCCCTCCCTCCCAAATGGCGCAGAACAACGAGGGCGGCAGGTCGAACAACAACGCCTACAGGGGCCACAGCCTCGTCGTCGACGAGGCCTGGCTGTTCGAGCGGTACAACCTCTACATGACGGTAGACTACCGCCTTCCGAAGGGGTGGTGGCTGAGGCCCATCCTGCAGCGGCGGGGCACCATGACGCCGGAGTAGCGGCGCTACCCCGACAACAACTACGACGCCTGGTTCGAGCGCTTCCGGCGGGAGAGGGACGACGCCCTCGATCGCTAGGATGGCACTGTAACAGCCCAAAGTTCGAGAACCTAAAAACCCGAGTAAAATTTTCGCCCTTGTTTTGCATTGCATCATGGCATCCATATTAAGTTGCTAAACAACACACAATTTGGGTTTGACAACATTGGAAAACAAAATGCTAAACCGGTTTAAACAAAATCTCAAATCAAGGAAGGCACTCAACTTGTAAAACAAAAATTACTTCGACATGTTATATTTGTCAAGGAAGTTCCAAGGGTTCAAAACAATATTTTGCTCTTGCTTATAATTTTTCCCAAAAGAGCAACCTTTTTGAATTTAGCCAAAATGCCCTATTTTGAACCTATGAGCAAATGTTGTCAAAAACATTTTATTTGGAGACACCAAAGTTAGGGGAGCTTCATATCAAGTTTGGGAGGCTTTTGGAATTTTCTCACATTTTTGCAAAATGTTGAAATGCCTCTTTCAATTCAAAACATGTGCTGGATTTAAGTTTAAAAGAGGAAAGGACCCGTTTGTAATAGTGGAGGACCTGTCCGTGGTGGAAGATTTCGGCCAGGGGGCTTTTGCGAACTGGTCGTCTCTCTCCTCTCTCCCCTGTAGCGACCGACGTCGTCGCTCCCGCCGGACCAGCACCACCTCGACGCCGCGCCGGGCCCCCCCTCTGCTCTGCCTCCCCTGGAAGAGGAGCTCCTCGAGGCCCCACCCCGTGCTGCCCCCGTTCCCCCTGTTCCTCTGCTCCCCACTTCTTCCCTCCCGAGCCGCCATGGCCGACGGACTCGCCGAGCTTGTCGCCGCCGTGTGAGAGCCTCCCGAGCGAATCGAAGCACACCCGAAGCTCCGCCGTGCCGTGCTCGTCGTCCCTGCCAGAGGAATCGAACCGCGCCTCCCGGAATCGTCCGCATCGTCTTCATCTCCGCGCGGCCGTCCGCGGCTCCGCCGCCCGCATTCGTCGCCGCCACTCCATCCACGGCGTCCCCGCTGCCGTACGTGCTCGAGGGTGAGATTTCCCGTGCTGTGGCACATCTTTCCCTTCCCCTCCCCGCTCTCGCGTAGCCTCGCCGTGCTCGTGCGAGCACAGCACGCCGTCGTCGCCGTAGTTCGTCGCGCACTACCACCGTTTCTTTTTCTTCAGTTTCGTCAGTTGGAGCCCGGAAACTCCGGCCCAACTCCGGTGTCACTCCGGACCGGGTCCAGTGGCTGCCGAAATGGGCTGACAAATTGGTGGACCGGAAACTCCGGCCCATGAGCACTTTTGGACCGGAAATTCCGGCCTGGACAGAAAAATGGGCAATATTTCTTTTTCCTTTTCCCTTTCGATAGCACATGTCCCCGCTCCCCCTCTCGCGTTTAGAGTTATCGATCTACGATGATTCCAGCATATCCATCCCCTTCCGCGAGTCGGGTACTTAAATTATTTCATCGTTGGAATTAAAATAATTAAAAGAATAAATTTAAGAGAGAAAATTAAAAGAGTAATAACCTTTTACCGGGACCTCCGAAAAATGTGTTCTTTATATCAAAATGCTCAGAAAAACATGAGTGATCCAAAATCTTTATCATCATGCATCATCGATCACAATTACAATAATGTGCTCTAGTAGTAATGGTAATCATTAAGTTTTAATATGGGGTTTCTTCCAAATTATGCGATAAATATAACGGGGACCCCATTTAACTTGTTGGTCATGTTTAAAGTTTCTAGGGTGCATTTAAAATGTCATATCATCATCCTTGTATGCATTGCACAATTGCCATGTGTTGATTGCTCTTCCGGTGTTTTTTGTGCATCGGTAGATCAAGGAGGTGAAGTGCCACCCCCGTCTTGTGACGATCCGTACTACCAGCCGTATCAACAAGGCAAGCGTAATCCCCCCTCTGAGCATATCTTATCCTATGTTTCCGCAATTATTTTCTTCACTAAAATATTGCATGCGGTTCCAAATGTCAATTTTATTGGATTAGAGTATCCTATAGTTGCATTAAGATTCCGATGCCATTTACCTGTTTCCCTCCTATTATCCATAGGATTGTTTTGTTGGCCGAAATGCTTAACTATGCTATGTTGTTGCTTAGCCATGCCTAGTGAAATGCTTAGCCGTCCGATGGATGGTTCATGTTGGAAACAGGTGATGAGATGAGAATGATGGTGGAGAAATTGTGGTGACGGATAATAAAATGCTTAAAGGTGGGGATGAGAGGCCACTGTGGTTGTGGTGTTTTGTCTCGTTCTCGCCGCCTAGGAGCGAGTTCTATACCTCTTGAACCAAGACTGAGCGTGCAACCATGCGTGAGGCCTATGCATTTGCAGGAACCCTCATAGACTAAATAACTCGGGCGGGGCTAGCCAGGGTCCTCTAGTTCGGGCTTCCATTTGCGCGTGCGTGATGGTGGTGGGTTGAGCTGAGATGAGGATGATGGTATTAGGAAAATGAGTGGCCACGGGGCACGGTGTCGATGATCCGCTTCTCCGTCCTCACTAATGATCCTGGGTTAGTCCTTAACGAGGGAGAAGTCGACACCGCTCCCACCCAGCCGGCTTTCCAAGGAAGAGAGCTAATGATCAGGTAATGGGCCGGACGGTACGCGTGGCAAACATTTGTACACCACTGCAGGGTTAAATCTTTTCGAAAAGCCGTGTCCGCGGTTATGGACGAACTTGGGAAGTGAAGGTAAGATCATAGAATAACTTTAACGGAATGATTAAAAACTGGGTACTAGAGGTACCACTCACAAATGCAAGGTGAGCTTCCTCGAGGGTGATTCGGGGAGGTGCCTTTGATGAACAGGTACAATGATGGTTGATGAGAAAGGTGATGAAAGAAAGAGTACTTCTTACCTCTTTTGAAAATATTCTGATTAGTCGATGCCTTCGAGTTATGTTTTCATAAATAAAATCAGCTTTATGCAAAACAGCCATATAACCTTGAAAGCCAGTCATCGAGCATATATTAGCTCTTAATCTTGCGAGTTCGTCGAACTCAACGTCGTTTGTTTTGTTTCAGAGGAGGACTTCACCGACCTCGAAGGTGGGTTCTTTGTGGACGTCGACGAGTAGTCTGGGGTTCCCAGGTGGCAGCTTGGGACATCCCGGAACAGCTGGCGCTGTGATGTTTATCTGTAGGCCTCTTAGGCCATAATCTGGATCTTGTTGTTTAGAACAACCTAATTTGCTTCCGCATGTTGTACTGTTGGGTCTGTGACCTCTGGTTGTCATTTGCTATCTTTCTCTATTATAATAGTTGAACTATATGATTTTTGTGTCGTAGAGTCTGTGATGTGCCAGTTGTTCCACAAGTCTTGATCTCTCTATTATGCTTTGATAGTGTGTCTGGTGGTATCGGATAACCGGAGACACAGTATCGCTGTATAACAGTCGGGTCAGGGCGCCACAAGTTGGTATCAGAGCAGTACTGCCTGTAGGAAACCCTTCTACTGGTCGACGTTGAGTCTAGTGTTTGAGAAAATATTTTTAACCTAAAAATGAGTTGTGAAAACCATCTTAGGATTCTTTTTACTCCTTATCTGGTTACCCTCTAATCTCGGAGCAATCTTACCTCAATTTGATTTAAAGGTTTTACTCCTCGTCTGTTACTTCAAAATGATTAGAAACGGGTTGGGGTTTGACCTTTAGTGTTATGTGTCACGTTGCTCCCGCTGCGTTGCAATCCCAAATCAACTCAGATGTTTAACCTCTGTTACCCAACGAAGGAACAAGTGATTATCCTCAATTTTGTCGGGTTTCATCCCAAGGTCTTGAACATAAGGTCCCGGATTGTGCTGTGAGTCTGGTATGATGAATTGTGTGGGTTGTTACCCATGTGATCGTTATGCTATTTAGGATTCTCGGCACATGAAGCTGCCCTTTAACCCAAGTCCTCTATGTGGTGCGTGGTAAATGGTTGAACCTTAATTTCCCACACATCAGCTGGCTATGTAACTCCAACTCTTCCGTAGCCTTGTGTAGATTCTGTCTTGGAATCATCTAGGTTATGACCAAAATTCTCTTAGCGAGTCCCCATCTATGTTCATGACTCTGCTGCATCTCTCCTTTTGGGCATGGTTATCATAATTGAGTAATAACCGGTGCATCTTCAACATCTTAGGATTCTCCTGAGCATGTTTCGTACTCTGATCTGCTTTCCAACCTTTGCCTGTCAGTTGACAGTAAAGTTTTACCGTGCGTTGGTATGTTCCGATGCAAGTTACCCTTGTGGTCCGTCAAGACTTTCCCCCTTCGTCTTGTTTGGAGAAACAACTCTAGTACTTTGTCCACTTCTCGGACCAGGTCAAAGTATTGTAATCGTCAGAATGAGGGCCTTGTTTAGCTTTTGTTCTGCTCCACCTTAGAGAGTCACACTCTTTGATATCAGGGTATCGAGCTAAGTATCATGATCCTCTTGATGAAGTGACGCTCTTACACTTTGTTACTCTCCGATCTCCGAGTGACTTATTACTCCAGAGTGATGAGACGTGAGTAATGATGTAACTATCGGACATTGTCAGCAGTTCTTACTGCGTTCATTGTCCTTCTTATCATGATTGGTTAGCCGATCAGTAAGTTGAGTTGGACTGTGTTCCCAAGTTCGTTTTCTCTGGTGCCCTTCCTCGGTCAAAGAGCTAGGTTCACACCGAAGCTCCCTAGACCACCTCGTTGTGCCTTGGAAGGCATGACTCTCTCTCGAATTCAAGACATACCGGTGGATCGAGATATTCTAGTCAATAATGCAAATGAAGAAGATTCTTGGAATGGTATGTCGTGATATCCTATATGTGGATCGTGATATTCTGGAGGTCTTTCTAGAAGTATCGCCAGGTTGTCACTTGACCGTGATGTTGAGCTTATGAGTAAGCTGGTTCTCCGAACAACTCCCTTCTCCAAGAGAATCGTGCTACATGTCCAGAATTATCTGGTTGAGCTTAAACAACTTGGAGAGTTAAAAGACCAAAGCTCTATCTGAGATAGTTCCTTCTCAATGGGATGTCTAGTCTGTCCGTGTTGAAGCTAGGTGGTATCTCCTTTGTGGGTATGCTATCCTACAAAATCTTTTGATTTGAAATGGGCTATCGTCAAATCAAACTCAGGCTACCCTACTGAATGTGTTAGTCTGACCAATACTCCTGCCCCGTTCTGGTGAAATATGAGTCTACCGTCTTGGAGTATCTGGATAAGTTGGTTGTTGAGCCCATCAACTACATTCTTATTTTCTCCATGTTGGAGGAGATTCATATTGGATATTGGGCGTTAGCATTGGAAATTTGTTGGAACTAACTTTGTGTCTTCACAAGATATGTGTTCCGGAGTTAGAAGCGACTTTCCCTGGTCCACGTGCAATTGCCGAAAGATGTCGCCGTGGATCTGAGTGAATTGTCTGGTTTCCTCAAAATCATCTCAACTCGATCGTGCATGTGTAGAATATTCTCAGAATGGTATGTTGTTACCTCCATTCCTTCGGAATTTCACCTATGCATGCAAGCCACTGATCGAATTTTGTTCCAGAAAGAGAGGAAGTCTGAGAACTTCCTTGTCTTCTATGGTGTTTCCCCTCAAGAACTCAATCGTGTCTCGCTACAAGATATTCAATTGAGGCAGCTGTCCTCTGACAAGTTGCTAATACTTGAGTTCCTCAATCTCGTTCCTCCTTTGGAGTTTGACCTTGTGGTCCAACTCTTGGGGTTCCTAGCCCTGTAATCCGTTGGTATCCCATGTAAAGATTTCCTATTCATCCATGTGGAGTCTGAAGTATCTCTACACCTAACCAGTTCTAAATCTCAATCAGAAACGATAGTTGGTGATCCTCAAGAAGATTGTCCCGATGTCTGGAAAATCAAGAAGTGTTCCCAATACTAACGTTTGCGGAGTTTCTAAAGTTCTCTCGGTCTAGCTTTCCGATCCTTCTCCAGTGGTCTGAAATGCTCCTCCGTGAGGAAAGTTCTACTCAAGCCGACTAGTACAAGTTATCTCCTCATCTGTTGAAATCTTGTTTAAACCTCCCTCTTCAGAACTTCAAGGCCTTGTGCAAAGTTCATATTCTGAAGCTTCGGGAAACAGTTGTCTACCAACTGGAAATTCCTTATCAATCTCCCGTCGCCCGCATGTGTCTCCTAACGGTCAAATCAAGGGATGCTCGGAGTCTCATCCTAATATTCTACTAGGAGGTACTCCGTTGTGGTATATCCACCAAGATCCATCTTCCCGGTGAGGTTCCCTTCTTCTTCTCTGGTGTACCTTGATAGTGACCTCAAAGTGAAGCCGATGAAGATCTCCATGATGCTTTCGGTCAACCTCCTCAAGAAAGAAGCTACTTGAAGCAAGAAGATCGTGTAGTACCGTCGTAACCTTTCCCTCTTTCCTACGCTAAGAATCTCGGACGAGATTCCTGTAAGGAGGGTAGAGTTGTAACAGCCCAAAGTTCGAGAACCTAAAAACCCGAGTAAAATTTTCGCTCTTGTTTTGCATTGCATCATGGCATCCATATTAAGTTGCTAAACAACACACAATTTGGGTTTGACAACATTGGAAAACAAAATGCTAAACCGGTTTAAACAAAATCTCAAATCAAGGAAGGCACTCAACTTGTAAAACAAAAATTACTTCGACATGTTATATTTGTCAAGGAAGTTCCAAGGGTTCAAAACAATATTTTGCTCTTGCTTATAATTTTTCCCAAAAGAGCAACCTTTTTGAATTTAGCCAAAATGCCCTATTTTGAACCTATGAGCAAATGTTGTCAAAAACATTTTATTTGGAGACACCAAAGTTAGGGGAGCTTCATATCAAGTTTGGGAGGCTTTTGGAATTTTCTCACATTTTTGCAAAATGTTGAAATGCCTCTTTCAATTCAAAACATGTGCTGGATTTAAGTTTAAAAGAGGAAAGGACCCGTTTGTAATAGTGGAGGACCTGTCCGTGGTGGAAGATTTCGGCCAGGGGGCTTTTGCGAACTGGTCGTCTCTCTCCTCTCTCCCCTGTAGCGACCGACGTCGTCGCTCCCGCCGGACCAGCACCACCTCGACGCCGCGCCGGGCCCCCCCTCTGCTCTGCCTCCCCTGGAAGAGGAGCTCCTCGAGGCCCCACCCCGTGCTGCCCCCGTTCCCCCTGTTCCTCTGCTCCCCACTTCTTCCCTCCCGAGCCGCCATGGCCGACGGACTCGCCGAGCTTGTCGCCGCCGTGTGAGAGCCTCCCGAGCGAATCGAAGCACACCCGAAGCTCCGCCGTGCCGTGCTCGTCGTCCCTGCCAGAGGAATCGAACCGCGCCTCCCGGAATCGTCCGCATCGTCTTCATCTCCGCGCGGCCGTCCGCGGCTCCGCCGCCCGCATTCGTCGCCGCCACTCCATCCACGGCGTCCCCGCTGCCGTACGTGCTCGAGGGTGAGATTTCCCGTGCTGTGGCACATCTTTCCCTTCCCCTCCCCGCTCTCGCGTAGCCTCGCCGTGCTCGTGCGAGCACAGCACGCCGTCGTCGCCGTAGTTCGTCGCGCACTGCCACCGTTTCTTTTTCTTCAGTTTCGTCAGTTGGAGCCCGGAAACTCCGGCCCAACTCCGGTGTCACTCCGGACCGGGTCCAGTGGCTGCCGAAATGGGCTGACAAATTGGTGGACCGGAAACTCCGGCCCATGAGCACTTTTGGACCGGAAATTCCGGCCTGGACAGAAAAATGGGCAATATTTCTTTTTCCTTTTCCCTTTCGATAGCACATGTCCCCGCTCCCCCTCTCGCGTTTAGAGTTATCGATCTACGATGATTCCAGCATATCCATCCCCTTCCGCGAGTCGGGTACTTAAATTATTTCATCGTTGGAATTAAAATAATTAAAAGAATAAATTTAAGAGAGAAAATTAAAAGAGTAATAACCTTTTACCGGGACCTCCGAAAAATGTGTTCTTTATATCAAAATGCTCAGAAAAACATGAGTGATCCAAAATCTTTATCATCATGCATCATCGATCACAATTACAATAATGTGCTCTAGTAGTAATGGTAATCATTAAGTTTTAATATGGGGTTTCTTCCAAATTATGCGATAAATATAACGGGGACCCCATTTAACTTGTTGGTCATGTTTAAAGTTTCTAGGGTGCATTTAAAATGTCATATCATCATCCTTGTATGCATTGCACAATTGCCATGTGTTGATTGCTCTTCCGGTGTTTTTTGTGCATCGGTAGATCAAGGAGGTGAAGTGCCACCCCCGTCTTGTGACGATCCGTACTACCAGCCGTATCAACAAGGCAAGCGTAATCCCCCCTCTGAGCATATCTTATCCTATGTTTCCGCAATTATTTTCTTCACTAAAATATTGCATGCGGTTCCAAATGTCAATTTTATTGGATTAGAGTATCCTATAGTTGCATTAAGATTCCGATGCCATTTACCTGTTTCCCTCCTATTATCCATAGGATTGTTTTGTTGGCCGAAATGCTTAACTATGCTATGTTGTTGCTTAGCCATGCCTAGTGAAATGCTTAGCCGTCCGATGGATGGTTCATGTTGGAAACAGGTGATGAGATGAGAATGATGGTGGAGAAATTGTGGTGACGGATAATAAAATGCTTAAAGGTGGGGATGAGAGGCCACTGTGGTTGTGGTGTTTTGTCTCGTTCTCGCCGCCTAGGAGCGAGTTCTATACCTCTTGAACCAAGACTGAGCGTGCAACCATGCGTGAGGCCTATGCATTTGCAGGAACCCTCATAGACTAAATAACTCGGGCGGGGCTAGCCAGGGTCCTCTAGTTCGGGCTTCCATTTGCGCGTGCGTGATGGTGGTGGGTTGAGCTGAGATGAGGATGATGGTATTAGGAAAATGAGTGGCCACGGGGCACGGTGTCGATGATCCGCTGCTCCGTCCTCACTGATGATCCTGGGTTAGTCCTTAACGAGGGAGAAGTCGACACCGCTCCCACCCAGCCGGCTTTCCAAGGAAGAGAGCTAATGATCAGGTAATGGGCCGGACGGTACGCGTGGCAAACATTTGTACACCACTGCAGGGTTAAATCTTTTCGAAAAGCCGTGTCCGCGGTTATGGACGAACTTGGGAAGTGAAGGTAAGATCATAGAATAACTTTAACGGAATGATTAAAAACTGGGTACTAGAGGTACCACTCACAAATGCAAGGTGAGCTTCCTCGAGGGTGATTCGGGGAGGTGCCTTTGATGAACAGGTACAATGATGGTTGATGAGAAAGGTGATGAAAGAAAGAGTACTTCTTACCTCTTTTTGAAAATATTCTGATTAGTCGATGCCTTCGAGTTATGTTTTCATAAATAAAATCAGCTTTATGCAAAACAGCCATATAACCTTGAAAGCCAGTCATCGAGCATATATTAGCTCTTAATCTTGCGAGTTCGTCGAACTCAACGTCGTTTGTTTTGTTTCAGAGGAGGACTTCACCGACCTCGAAGGTGGGTTCTTTGTGGACGTCGACGAGTAGTCTGGGGTTCCCAGGTGGCAGCTTGGGACATCCCGGAACAGCTGGCGCTGTGATGTTTATCTGTAGGCCTCTTAGGCCATAATCTGGATCTTGTTGTTTAGAACAACCTAATTTGCTTCCGCATGTTGTACTGTTGGGTCTGTGACCTCTGGTTGTCATTTGCTATCTTTCTCTATTATAAGAGTTGAACTATATGATTTTTGTGTCGTAGAGTCTGTGATGTGCCAGTTGTTCCACAAGTCTTGATCTCTCTATTATGCTTTGATAGTGTGTCTGGTGGTATCGGATAACCGGAGACACAGTATCACTGTATAACAGTCGGGTCAGGGCGCCACAAGTTGGTATCAGAGCAGTACTGCCTGTAGGAAACCCTTCTACTGGTCGACGTTGAGTCTAGTGTTTGAGAAAATATTTTTAACCTAAAAATGAGTTGTGAAAACCATCTTAGGATTCTTTTTACTCCTTATCTGGTTACCCTCTAATCTCGGAGCAATCTTACCTCAATTTGATTTAAAGGTTTTACTCCTCGTCTGTTACTTCAAAATGATTAGAAACGGGTTGGGGTTTGACCTTTAGTGTTATGTGTCACGTTGCTCCCGCTGCGTTGCAATCCCAAATCAACTCAGATGTTTAACCTCTGTTACCCAACGAAGGAACAAGTGATTATCCTCAATTTTGTCGGGTTTCATCCCAAGGTCTTGAACATAAGGTCCCGGATTGTGCTGTGAGTCTGGTATGATGAATTGTGTGGGTTGTTACCCATGTGATCGTTATGCTATTTAGGATTCTCGGCACATGAAGCTGCCCTTTAACCCAAGTCCTCTATGTGGTGCGTGGTAAATGGTTGAACCTTAATTTCCCACACATCAGCTGGCTATGTAACTCCAACTCTTCCGTAGCCTTGTGTAGATTCTGTCTTGGAATCATCTAGGTTATGACCAAAATTCTCTTAGCGAGTCCCCATCTATGTTCATGACTCTGCTGCATCTCTCCTTTTGGGCATGGTTATCATAATTGAGTAATAACCGGTGCATCTTCAACATCTTAGGATTCTCCTGAGCATGTTTCGTACTCTGATCTGCTTTCCAACCTTTGCCTGTCAGTTGACAGTAAAGTTTTACCGTGCGTTGGTATGTTCCGATGCAAGTTACCCTTGTGGTCCGTCAAGACTTTCCCCTTCGTCTTGTTTGGAGAAACAACTCTAGTACTTTGTCCACTTCTCGGACCAGGTCAAAGTATTGTAATCGTCAGAATGAGGGCCTTGTTTAGCTTTTGTTCTGCTCCACCTTAGAGAGTCACACTCTTTGATATCAGGGTATCGAGCTAAGTATCATGATCCTCTTGATGAAGTGACGCTCTTACACTTTGTTACTCTCCGATCTCCGAGTGACTTATTACTCCAGAGTGATGAGACGTGAGTAATGATGTAACTATCGGACATTGTCAGCAGTTCTTACTGCGTTCATTGTCCTTCTTATCATGATTGGTTAGCCGATCAGTAAGTTGAGTTGGACTGTGTTCCCAAGTTCGTTTTCTCTGGTGCCCTTCCTCGGTCAAAGAGCTAGGTTCACACCGAAGCTCCCTAGACCACCTCGTTGTGCCTTGGAAGGCATGACTCTCTCTCGAATTCAAGACATACCGGTGGATCGAGATATTCTAGTCAATAATGCAAATGAAGAAGATTCTTGGAATGGTATGTCGTGATATCCTATATGTGGATCGTGATATTCTGGAGGTCTTTCTAGAAGTATCGCCAGGTTGTCACTTGACCGTGATGTTGAGCTTATGAGTAAGCTGGTTCTCCGAACAACTCCCTTCTCCAAGAGAATCGTGCTAGATGTCCAGAATTATCTGGTTGAGCTTAAACAACTTGGAGAGTTAAAAGACCAAAGCTCTATCTGAGATAGTTCCTTCTCAATGGGATGTCTAGTCTGTCCGTGTTGAAGCTAGGTGGTATCTCCTTTGTGGGTATGCTATCCTACAAAATCTTTTGATTTGAAATGGGCTATCGTCAAATCAAACTCAGGCTACCCTACTGAATGTGTTAGTCTGACCAATACTCCTGCCCCGTTCTGGTGAAATATGAGTCTACCGTCTTGGAGTATCTGGATAAGTTGGTTGTTGAGCCCATCAACTACATTCTTATTTTCTCCATGTTGGAGGAGATTCATATTGGATATTGGGCGTTAGCATTGGAAATTTGTTGGAACTAACTTTGTGTCTTCACAAGATATGTGTTCCGGAGTTAGAAGCGACTTTCCCTGGTCCACGTGCAATTGCCGAAAGATGTCGCCGTGGATCTGAGTGAATTGTCTGGTTTCCTCGAAATCATCTCAACTCGATCGTGCATGTGTAGAATATTCTCGGAATGGTATGTTGTTACCTCCATTCCTTCGGAATTTCACCTATGCATGCAAGCCACTGATCGAATTTTGTTCCAGAAAGAGAGGAAGTCTGAGAACTTCCTTGTCTTCTATGGTGTTTCCCCTCAAGAACTCAATCGTGTCTCGCTACAAGATATTCAATTGAGGCAGCTGTCCTCTGACAAGTTGCTAATACTTGAGTTCCTCAATCTCGTTCCTCCTTTGGAGTTTGACCTTGTGGTCCAACTCTTGGGGTTCCTAGCCCCTGTAATCCGTTGGTATCCCATGTAAAGATTTCCTATTCATCCATGTGGAGTCTGAAGTATCTCTACACCTAACCAGTTCTAAATCTCAATCAGAAACGATAGTTGGTGATCCTCAAGAAGATTGTCCCGATGTCTGGAAAATCAAGAAGTGTTCCCAATACTAACGTTTGCGGAGTTTCTAAAGTTCTCTCGGTCTAGCTTTCCGATCCTTCTCCAGTGGTCTGAAATGCTCCTCCGTGAGGAAAGTTCTACTCAAGCCGACTAGTACAAGTTATCTCCTCATCTGTTGAAATCTTGTTTAAACCTCCCTCTTCAGAACTTCAAGGCCTTGTGCAAAGTTCATATTCTGAAGCTTCGGGAAACAGTTGTCTACCAACTGGAAATTCCTTATCAATCTCCCGTCGCCCGCATGTGTCTCCTAACGGTCAAATCAAGGGATGCTCGGAGTCTCATCCTAATATTCTACTAGGAGGTACTCCGTTGTGGTATATCCACCAAGATCCATCTTCCCGGTGAGGTTCCCTTCTTCTTCTCTGGTGTACCTTGATAGTGACCTCAAAGTGAAGCCGATGAAGATCTCCATGATGCTTTCGGTCAACCTCCTCAAGAAAGAAGCTACTTGAAGCAAGAAGATCGTGTAGTACCGTCGTAACCTTTCCCTCTTTCCTACGCTAAGAATCTCGGAACGAGATTCCTGTAAGGAGGGTAGAGTTGTAACAGCCCAAAGTTCGAGAACCTAAAAACCCGAGTAAAATTTTCGCTCTTGTTTTGCATTGCATCATGGCATCCATATTAAGTTGCTAAACAACACACAATTTGGGTTTGACAACATTGGAAAACAAAATGCTAAACCGGTTTAAACAAAATCTCAAATCAAGGAAGGCACTCAACTTGTAAAACAAAAATTACTTCGACATGTTATATTTGTCAAGGAAGTTCCAAGGGTTCAAAACAATATTTTGCTCTTGCTTATAATTTTTCCCAAAAGAGCAACCTTTTTGAATTTAGCCAAAATGCCCTATTTTGAACCTATGAGCAAATGTTGTCAAAAACATTTTATTTGGAGACACCAAAGTTAGGGGAGCTTCATATCAAGTTTGGGAGGCTTTTGGAATTTTCTCACATTTTTGCAAAATGTTGAAATGCCTCTTTCAATTCAAAACATGTGCTGGATTTAAGTTTAAAAGAGGAAAGGACCCGTTTGTAATAGTGGAGGACCTGTCCGTGGTGGAAGATTTCGGCCAGGGGGCTTTTGCGAACTGGTCGTCTCTCTCCTCTCTCCCCTGTAGCGACCGACGTCGTCGCTCCCGCCGGACCAGCACCACCTCGACGCCGCGCCGGGCCCCCCCTCTGCTCTGCCTCCCCTGGAAGAGGAGCTCCTCGAGGCCCCACCCCGTGCTGCCCCCGTTCCCCCTGTTCCTCTGCTCCCCACTTCTTCCCTCCCGAGCCGCCATGGCCGACGGACTCGCCGAGCTTGTCACCGCCGTGTGAGAGCCTCCCGAGCGAATCGAAGCACACCCGAAGCTCCGCCGTGCCGTGCTCGTCGTCCCTGCCAGAGGAATCGAACCGCGCCTCCCGGAATCGTCCGCATCGTCTTCATCTCCGCGCGGCCGTCCGCGGCTCCGCCGCCCGCATTCGTCGCCGCCACTCCATCCACGGCGTCCCCGCTGCCGTACGTGCTCGAGGGTGAGATTTCCCGTGCTGTGGCACATCTTTCCCTTCCCCTCCCCGCTCTCGCGTAGCCTCGCCGTGCTCGTGCGAGCACAGCACGCCGTCGTCGCCGTAGTTCGTCGCGCACTGCCACCGTTTCTTTTTCTTCAGTTTCGTCAGTTGGAGCCCGGAAACTCCGGCCCAACTCCGGTGTCACTCCGGACCGGGTCCAGTGGCTGCCGAAATGGGCTGACAAATTGGTGGACCGGAAACTCCAGCCCATGAGCACTTTTGGACCGGAAATTCCGGCCTGGACAGAAAAATGGGCAATATTTCTTTTTCCTTTTCCCTTTCGATAGCACATGTCCCCGCTCCCCCTCTCGCATTTAGAGTTATCGATCTACGATGATTCCAGCATATCCATCCCCTTCCGCGAGTCGGGTACTTAAATTATTTCATCGTTGGAATTAAAATAATTAAAAGAATAAATTTAAGAGAGAAAATTAAAAGAGTAATAACCTTTTACCGGGACCTCCGAAAAATGTGTTCTTTATATCAAAATGCTCAGAAAAACATGAGTGATCCAAAATCTTTATCATCATGCATCATCGATCACAATTACAATAATGTGCTCTAGTAGTAATGGTAATCATTAAGTTTTAATATGGGGTTTCTTCCAAATTATGCGATAAATATAACGGGGACCCCATTTAACTTGTTGGTCATGTTTAAAGTTTCTAGGGTGCATTTAAAATGTCATATCATCATCCTTGTATGCATTGCACAATTGCCATGTGTTGATTGCTCTTCCGGTGTTTTTTGTGCATCGGTAGATCAAGGAGGTGAAGTGCCACCCCCGTCTTGTGACGATCCGTACTACCAGCCGTATCAACAAGGCAAGCGTAATCCCCCTCTGAGCATATCTTATCCTATGTTTCCGCAATTATTTTCTTCACTAAAATATTGCATGCGGTTCCAAATGTCAATTTTATTGGATTAGAGTATCCTATAGTTGCATTAAGATTCCGATGCCATTTACCTGTTTCCCTCCTATTATCCATAGGATTGTTTTGTTGGCCGAAATGCTTAACTATGCTATGTTGTTGCTTAGCCATGCCTAGTGAAATGCTTAGCCGTCCGATGGATGGTTCATGTTGGAAACAGGTGATGAGATGAGAATGATGGTGGAGAAATTGTGGTGACGGATAATAAAATGCTTAAAGGTGGGGATGAGAGGCCACTGTGGTTGTGGTGTTTTGTCTCGTTCTCGCCGCCTAGGAGCGAGTTCTATACCTCTTGAACCAAGACTGAGCGTGCAACCATGCGTGAGGCCTATGTATTTGCAGGAACCCTCATAGACTAAATAACTCGGGCGGGGCTAGCCAGGGTCCTCTAGTTCGGGCTTCCATTTGCGCGTGCGTGATGGTGGTGGGTTGAGCTGAGATGAGGATGATGGTATTAGGAAAATGAGTGGCCACGGGGCACGGTGTCGATGATCCGCTGCTCCGTCCTCACTGATGATCCTGGGTTAGTCCTTAACGAGGGAGAAGTCGACACCGCTCCCACCCAGCCGGCTTTCCAAGGAAGAGAGCTAATGATCAGGTAATGGGCCGGACGGTACGCGTGGCAAACATTTGTACACCACTGCAGGGTTAAATCTTTTCGAAAAGCCGTGTCCGCGGTTATGGACGAACTTGGGAAGTGAAGGTAAGATCATAGAATAACTTTAACGGAATGATTAAAAACTGGGTACTAGAGGTACCACTCACAAATGCAAGGTGAGCTTCCTCGAGGGTGATTCGGGGAGGTGCCTTTGATGAACAGGTACAATGATGGTTGATGAGAAAGGTGATGAAAGAAAGAGTACTTCTTACCTCTTTTTGAAAATATTCTGATTAGTCGATGCCTTCGAGTTATGTTTTCATAAATAAAATCAGCTTTATGCAAAACAACCATATAACCTTGAAAGCCAGTCATCGAGCATATATTAGCTCTTAATCTTGCGAGTTCGTCGAACTCAACGTCGTTTGTTTTGTGTCAGAGGAGGACTTCACCGACCTCGAAGGTGGGTTCTTTGTGGACGTCGACGAGTAGTCTGGGGTTCCCAGGTGGCAGCTTGGGACATCCCGGAACAGCTGGCGCTGTGATGTTTATCTGTAGGCCTCTTAGGCCATAATCTGGATCTTGTTGTTTAGAACAACCTAATTTGCTTCCGCATGATGTACTGTTGGGTCTGTGACCTCTGGTTGTCATTTGCTATCTTTCTCTATTATAAGAGTTGAACTATATGATTTTTGTGTCGTAGAGTCTGTGATGTGCCAGTTGTTCCACAAGTCTTGATCTCTCTATTATGTTTTGATAGTGTGTCTGGTGGTATCGGATAACCGGAGACACAGTATCACTGTATAACAGTCGGGTCAGGGCGCCACAGGCACGGAGCTGTATGCGACCGAGCACCTCGCCTGGGCGCGCCAACGTGCCGCCAGAACCATTGTTCCGGCCGAGCAGCCTCGCCAGGTCGCGCTATGACGCGCTGCAGATCTCCGCGCCGTCAAGGAGGAGCCTAGGAGCAAGTTGCGCGACAAGCTCCCCACTGTCAAGGAGGAGCCCAGGAGCAAGCGGCCCCGCACGTTCACCACCGTCAAGGAGGAGCCAGGAGCCAAGCTTGTCGGCGCCATCAAGGAGGAGCCCCAACCCCAGCTGGCGGACAACCTCCCCCAGATTGGCGTGTCCCGTCGCCTCTCCGGGACGCCGTCGGGGACGGGGACACGCCCGGTTTCACCGCAGCCCTTCTCCGTTCTGCCAGCGACCCACAGCCGCCGCCGCGCCACCTGCTCGACCCGGATCACTGCGCATGCCTCTACCTGGCATTGCGCGCGTCGATGGAGCAGAAGGGGGCGCAGGCCGAGGCGAAGCAGCAGCCGCCTACAGTCGTGAAGCCGGAGCCAATCGACGACATCGTGGAGCAGGAGGAGGCAGGGCCATCGCAGCGGCCGGAACCCTACGACGGCGGCGGCATCTGCATATCTGACGACGACTAGAGGGCGGCTAGGGTTTAGGCTACGCAAATTAATTTCAAATTTGTGTAAAAAGAAGTTGAATTTGAATAAAATTTACCCATTTTGGTAATTTTCGTCAAATTAAATTTTCGGCCGCATT
Organism: Poa pratensis; assembly: GCA_947311845.1. Lineage (NCBI taxonomy): Eukaryota > Viridiplantae > Streptophyta > Magnoliopsida > Poales > Poaceae > Poa > Poa pratensis. The sequence continues at coordinate 89,049,246 of CAMZMU010000037.1, forward strand.
TTGGATTGGGAGTTGCCTGTGTGGGCGACACCTAGGATTGGCTGGACAAGTGTCCGGCACCCCAAAGCGGACACAATTTGGGAGGTGCCGGACATATTTCCGGGGGTGCCGGTGGAGATGCACTAAGACCCTAATTTGCCATATAGAAATTAGTTATTTCAATGCTGCTCTGTTGGTTATGCTCTTCTGAACGCAGCCCAATTATTTTATTTTATTTTGCAAAATGAATGAGCCATCGGAAAAGCTCGTATAGACCTGCCATTTAGAATACATGCAATGCAGATGGTGTCGCCGTCGGGCTATTAAATCCTAAATGGATGCATGAGCCATAAAAAGCTGTATGGGTCATTCGTAAAAAGAAAAAAAGAAGCTGTATGGGTCTGCTGTTAGCAGCTAAACAGTAACGAAAAGCAAATGATTGTTTGGCCTGTTGTTTGGCTTAGGTCTGCTCTTCCACGATTTACACTCCTAATATAAACTTGATACTTCTCAAACTTGGCAATAAATGGCTGTGTGCATTGCTCGATGTAGAGGCTGGGTATAACCCATTTCGAAAAAAAACACGCCTAATATATGGTTTAGCTGCCCGCAGGTCCAAACAATCTGGGAATATGCACAAAACAAAAACCATGGTGTGACGATATCTGGTGAGTTATAGAACCAGGATTTTTCTAACTCAGTAGCTATTTCAGTCAGAGCCTCGGCTGGATGAATGTCCAAGGCACTGTTGCTGGCATGGCGAGCATTTGAAATTCAAATATGGAAAGTCTTTGTTCGTATGTGGTACTGATCCAGTTTTGTAGATCCCAACATCTTTCGCCCGACAATACACACACTATCAGTTCACGTCTAGAAATGTCGTTTTCACCGGACACTATTCTTATGCGCGAATTGTTTGGTTAATGTCTGTCAGGATCTCTGTTTTTTGTTCTCGGGTTTTAGTTGATACAAATGCAGTTCGCCATCTCAAGCAGATTCGGGCATTTGTTTGTATTCATTGCCAGTGTGCTACTATGTCGTCGGGCACGAGCACTCATTTCTTATGACATTTTCTTCCAGGTTTATCAAGCACTCCAGGGTGCACATAGTTCGAGGTAACTGTGATTAGCACCCAGGTGTTAGCATTTCTTTTCCAGGCTTACCAACACATTGGATTCTTGGATTGTTTTTACAAGGTCGTTTACCCAGTTGTAAACCCAGCACGCATGCAGGTAATGATCCTGTACGGTTCAATTGTCGGAGTCACTAGTTCACTGGCTTATAAAAGGGTGATTGACAGGAGTTGGAGCATCAGTACAAGATACCATATGAAGGTGATGCGATGCTAACACTACATGTAGCTAGCTTGTACCCATTCAGACAATCCATGAAGCATCTTCAGGTCAAGCTCAGGCATCAGGAAAGCTCCATGGATCAGAGGTCAAAGGTGCTATAGACTGACTCCGGTGCTTGTAAGCTACATTGAATATTCAAGAAAAATTCAGAGTCCTCTTACATCATGTATGGATACGAGACGTATATACCACAACATCGATGCCCGGTTCCCATTGCAGCTGCATATAACTTGTCCCCACCTGCTTAATTTCTATAATACATGTGTGGTATCCGCTGCCAATTCATCATTCATCTGGCATGATAAATTGTACATCACGACATCATATAAAGAGTAGAATGCACATCCGCTTCGTTCGATTTGGTTCAAAAATCCAAAATAAACAGATCTAGCTAGAAGAATTTATTTTGTTAATCCGGAATAAGATACTAGATCTGACTAATAAACCTCTGATCCGATGAAAGGACGTCGAGCTCCTCCTCATGCCAGTCCACCACCTATACGTCCCACGACGCTCATCCTTCTCGATCTCCTCCGGCGTCGGCTTCGTGTCCTGGTCCAGTGAGTCCCTTGTCCAGCCGGTCCATGAAGTAGGCCCTGTCAAACCAGTCGGGCCTGCCGGCGAAGCACTTGCGCAGCGCCGCCGTGGCCTCGACGCACGCCTAGGCATCGTCGTCAGCGTGGCGGCACTTGTCGATCGCCGTCCTGAACTGGTCGAGGCAGCCGCCTCTGGCCACGTGGAACATGACTTACGCCTTCTCATGCTTCCTCTCGTCGGGAAGAAACAACTCCGGGCGTTCAGCGTAGTAGTCCCCGAACCACTCCGGGTTGCGGCCGAAGCACCTGCGCAGCGCCGCCTTGGCCTTGATGCACGGCCACATGGCCGCCGCCGGCGGCGATTGCTAACTAGCTAGGGCTAATGGGTTCCTAGAATATTTATTCGCTTGCATGCTATTAGCTATACTAGCAAAATGCCTGCCCGTGCGTTGCAACGGGAGAGGGAAAACATGTGTCACGAAGTTGACGATAATATGTTATTGTTGATATAGATAAGATTAGATATTATAGGAAAAATGCCCGTGCATTGTACCGGGTAACCAAAAACTAAGAGAAAGACCACTAAGAAATGTGCTTCAAGAAACTGCTACAAATTGCAAATACCTTGATATTCAGTTTTCAGATAGTGCTTGTGAAGGTATTCATTGGATCAAAAAAAGCCTATCATGTATGCACCGGTTCTGGGAAACTTAACAATCTTACAGGAAACATGAAATTTGAATCATCCGGTCATTTGATATACAAAAAAAAAAAATCTTACTAATGGAAGGTTGGGGAGAACCATTATTGTTTTCTTCTGAGTGTACCACCTACAATGGCATACTAAATGTACCTAAAGGTCTCGGAAATTTGCACTTAGCTATCCTATCTGTACATACCCGGTTTCTATTTCCATCCGAAGCACTGAACTTATGTTTTTCTGTGTGCCTATATAGAAATTTTTTGGAACACACAACCAAATGGCGCCGGGGCCGAGGCCGACCACCATGCCGCTCTTCACAAACTCGTCCACCTGACTGTAAGAGAACACGAGAGGCTCAGCATTCAAAAGGAAGCCAAGAAAATGCGATAGCTAAATAATATCAAACCACATTTAACTGGGAGCATCAAATATACCAAGTATCAGCAACAAGTTAATCTGAACTCCTTGAAACAGAACGTACCTCCTAGTTCAGAAGAACATTATCATGATGCGTGTACACAAAATTCCATGGCAACCGTGTTTTCCAAACCATACAACTTCACTGAACTGGATCAGACAGCAATTTATGCTTTGTATTCTTCTTGGTCCTTCTCTTCCTCCTGTCAGCAACTATTAAATACAGTAATCATGAACAAATTAGGAATTTTATCAAACAGGGAAAATAAAGAAACATGCTGTGAGGACCAGAGAGTAACCTACGGTCAGGATCGACGGCTATCCAACGGCTTCTGTCATTTAGCATACTGCCTTAATCACTGTTAGTTGTATTTCAGTTAAATGGGCACTTTGTTTAGCCTTCTACCTCTCATGTTTTACTTAATGTAATTGCTGAACCGACCTGGCTATATATGCCTTTCCTGTCGTGAATGAGAAGTAGGAAAGAACCCATATCATTTCTCTTAGGCATAGCTTAGAGTAACTAGTGAGTTGGTACTGTGTTCCTCTTCATCTATCCCCAAATTTACCCCAAAATCCCTAAATTCTATCGTCAGTTCTTCGATCGATTCCTCCGAGTCCTTCGGGTCCTGACAAAGGTATCAGAGCCAGGTTCTATCCTCGGCTAAGGCGGCGAATCAGCGGTGGTGGTCGTTGGTATTTGGCGGTGTACAGCGGCGGTGGATCATTCCATTGGTGGTGCTTGCTGCAGATCGAGAGCACGACGCCCTGGTGTGGTACCAAGCCCAAGCCAATCCCTCTCTCCCTCCCGATCTGTGGCCATGGGCGTTTGTGGCGGCGGTAGACAAGCGGATTTCTACCTCCTCATCTGATCCGTGGTGGTGGTGCTGTTTGGCGGCGGTAGACCAGCACATCCCTCCCTCCTCTCCTGATTTGTGGGGCTACAAATCCTGGAATTTCACCGATCTACATCGGCAGTACACAAGTGTTGGCATCGGCAGCGATTTGGTGAGTAAACTAATTTCCCAAACCCAATCCAGTATGTAGTGTCATTGGCAATGGGACATTATTGTGGATTTGGACCTTCAGTTGGTCTCTGTGAGAAGAGTAGCTATACATCAAGTTTCCCTCAGTTCATAGGGACGAATGGCACTAGTAACAATTGGGATTATAGTGGATGGCACAACAACGCTTATAGTGGCTGTCATCAGCAAGTATATCCAGCTGGAATTTCTCCATGGAGTGGTTATAATTACGTCCAGAGAAGCTGCGGAAATGCCTCAGTAGAGTCCAATGATTCAGATCGCACTTATTGGAAAGTTCATGCATACCAGGTGCCTGATGATGTCCAGGAAACTTGCAGCACTAGTTTCAGGACATCAGATGCTTCTGATGATTGTTATTGGAGTGTATGTACCTTTCCTGTGTCCAGCACAGAGCCTCATGTCACACAGACTCAACCAAGCCTTCATGATGGAACGGTTGGTTATAGCCTGAAGGTGCCATCCAAAGCTGAATACCATGAGATGCCGGTACCAAAGGTGTACAATCCTATTCCAATAGAAAATACTCTTGAGCGTGTTCCTCCAGAACAACAATCTCAGCTGTGTGAAAAGAAAGAGCGGAGTCTAGAACAACAAACCTTTCTCAAACAGAAGTATGATGAGGCACAAGATAACCTGAACCAGAGCGAAGAATGCCATGAAAGGAGTAATGAGAAGGATATTCACACCCTCTGTAGGAAACTGCTGGCCGATTTGAAGCATATCCAAGAAGAGAGGAAGACAAGAGAACTAGAGGCGCAGAGGAAGCATGAGGAACAAGAGATTCACAAAGAACTTGAGCATTTCCTTTATAATGCCTTTAACCTGTTTGAAGAACAGCAACAGGAAAGTGAACATGCTCCCAAGTGCTTCAGCAAGCCAATATTTAGCCCTGCGAGACCTACTGTTGGTGTATGCAGCTTAACAAATGAGAAAAACCCAATAATGAAGGGATTTCCTTGTGTGTTAACCAGGCGTCGTACAATACATTTGTCCATCAAGCACACAAACGAAAAGAGCACCCAGGCTGCCTCTATGCTGTGTGTCCAAGAAGCAACCGTGCACTGTGCTGATGAGAGCTCTGAGATAAATATAAAGAAGCAATATGTGCTCATCAACAAGCACGATATCACACATCCTTGTGATCTGAACAATGACAAGGAAGTCCGATTTACTTTGCAGTATCAGTTACCATTGAGCAGTGCACCTTGTATATGGGATCCTGGCATAGACTTGTTCTCACATAAAAAGCTGCACATTTTTCCTTGGATTCCACATTCTACTATAATTATTCTCCAGCAAGAACATTTCTTCTTTCTTGAGAAAGGAAGACAAGTACAGTGGGATTCAGGTATTCAGGTCATAGATGATGGGATTACAAGCAATAGTACATGGACCATAAGTGATGCTGAATGGTTGAAAATTACAGAAGATTGCTTTGCGGAACAAGAGCTCATGGCAAATACTTCTAGCAAAATGACAGCGTTTACATGGCACATCTCGATAACTGAAACTTCATTCATACTACTGAGAAATACCACTTACACATTTGACCCTGGTGTTCTAAAAATCAAATATACGATACTAGATAAATGGGTAGTGCCACATCAAGTTCAGTTCGTCCAGCATACATTTGAACTGTCACTTCTTATTTTGGAAGCCTTCGTCCAGTATTATGCTCCAAATGGCGTTAACTCTGTACTCAATGGTACTTCATACATGCTGCAAAGGGATACACATTCATCTCAAGATAATTACTTCTGTTCCTTGCACTACAAAACTGAATATTGCCAGATGAAGTGTCTGTGGGAATACTCAATCAGTTCCGCGATACGTGTGCAATGGGGTCTTGGAGTTAAAATGTCCTTATACGGCTGGATGGATATTTTTATATTACGGAGTGAAACTGATAAGCCATTGTCTTGCACACATATTCCAGATTTAACAGCTTGGCAACATCAGTCAGGAGGTATTAGTGCTTCTTACGTGTGGGAGCCTGGTACAATATTGTGGTCCAGTCATTATACTGAGAACATAATGTGTTACTTCACGACCAGTTCAGTCTTGGAAGAAAAGGAGATGCTCTTCTTTGTTCATTCTACTGCTATGAAACAAATCCCTGCCATGATACTTCCTGGAATTTTGGGACATGTTATATCTCGACTTATCTGCAGAATGATCAAGTTCTGCTCAGCTTGCTTCTTCTCTCCATGCCATCATGCTCTGAGTCTGACTGAATCTCAAGTGGATTTAGCACACATATTTTACCTATTGCAGCCTGCTCACATTACTTGTTATACACCTCAACTCAGCACGCTTTTACATAATACCATACCCAGCTTGACTTGGGATCCAGAATCACTCGCTTACAGACCTGAAGCAATACAATGCTCTATTGTTCTTGAGGATGACAGTAGCAAGCTAGCAGCTCAGGTTCAAAGAATCGTTGAGTTGGTAGTTGAGGATCTTATGTCAAGATGCTTGATTATACCTTCTCATCACTTGTCAAGAGCATGGAGAACTTTGAAGAGGGAGAACCTGCAGACTATCAATATGGCATGGGTAATGGAATTGTGGATCGTCACGTTCCTACCACCGTGAACAGAGAACATCTTTCGGAAGGTGTCTTCATATCATCCCTCGTGGACAAGGGTCTCAAGGGGGAAGGAATGTGAGGACCAGAGAGTAACCTACGGTCAGGATCGACGGCTATCCAACGGCTTCTGTCATTTAGCATACTGCCTTAATCACTGTTAGTTGTATTTCAGTTAAATGGGCACTTTGTTTAGCCTTCTACCTCTCATGTTTTACTTAATGTAATTGCTGAACCGACCTGGCTATATATGCCTTTCCTGTCGTGAATGAGAAGTAGGAAAGAACCCATATCATTTCTCTTAGGCATAGCTTAGAGTAACTAGTGAGTTGGTACTGTGTTCCTCTTCATCTATCCCCAAATTTACCCCAAAATCCCTAAATTCTATCGTCAGTTCTTCGATCGATTCCTCCGAGTCCTTCGGGTCCTGACACATGCATTCTCAAATCAAGATCACTGCCCTTATCTACATCCAATTCGGGCTAGCAGCACCAGTAGAGTTAAATAAAGAAACATGCATTCTCAAATCAAATTCGGGCCAGCAGCAAGGGGCGACAACAATTAATTACATGGTGGCCATTTTTCTCTCTTTAAGATTTTGCGTTCCTAGATACAGGGTACTAACACTTCTCGATAATTTTTTCTTCAGATCTGTGCTACACCACTCAGCTACTACCAAATTCCATACCAGATCAGCTTATCCATGCATAGCAGTAACCAATAACAATGTTTCCCTTCGTGGTGACGGGAAAAGCCTGATCTATCATGGCACTGAGCAGAAAAATGTGAAGCCTGCAACAACACGCTCAGCTTGAGAGGGAAAACATGTGTCACGAAGTTGACGATAATATGTCATTGTTGATATAGATAAGATTAGATATTATAGGAAAAATGCCCGTGCGTTGTACCGGGTAACCAAAAACTAAGAGAAAGACCACTAAGAAATGTGCTTCAAGAAACTGCTACAAATTACAAATACCTTGATATTCAGTTTTCAGATAGTGCTTGTGAAGGTATTCATTGGATCAAAAAAAGCCTATCATGTATGCACCGGTTCTGGGAAACTTAACAATCTTACAGGAAACATGAAATTTGAATCATCCGGTCATTTGATATACAAAAAAAAAATTGGTAGGCTGGAGGAGAGCTGGAGCACCAGCGCTTGCACAGACGAGAAAGGACCAGGGAAAGCGCCGGTGGACAGCCTACAGGGGGCGGTCGAGTCGGCGACGAGCTGACGGCGGCTGCAGATCCATAATTTGGGGCGACCAAATTGGTAGGCGTCTGAGACGGGGTCTTCGGTGCGGGAGGTCCCGGAGCACGAGAACGCGGATGGTGGATCCATTTCTTCCGCTAGAGGCTGAAGACGGCGCCGGTGGACTGAGATCGAGGGGTGGCGGCCAAACGCATAGGTAAATCGGGGGCGGCCGCAGATCCTTCGTGTAGGCCCGCAGACGCCGGGGCCGGTAAGCAGGCCACAGCTGGCTGGGGGCGGCCAATGGTGGATAGATCATGTGGGTGGCCGGTGGCGGAGAGCTCCGGGCATGGGCGACCGACGGCTTCGAAGGATGCGGGGAGGCGCTCTCACGCGAAAAAGGACGGGACACGGCAGGGTCACGGGACTGCGGTTTTCCGCTGTCTACTTCATATTCACATAAGCGGTGGCAGTGCCTGTAATAAATTGGAACTGGCAGGGGCAAAACCGTCATTTCAGGGTCGGAGTAGGTTATAGATATATTGGAAGTCGGCCGGCCGTACATATCTCTCTCTGTAGATCCGTCTTATGGGCGTACTAGTAAGGAAAGCTATAGATTTAATAATTTCCCATGTACAAAGATTTTTCCATATAACAGAGCAATAACGTTTGCGGTGGTATGGCACATTAGTTTGGTACGTGGGGTTTGCTGGTATTCAAGATTTTTCCTACTTACTTTGGAGACCGATTTTCACGTGTAAGAAAACTACACTTCTTTTTCTGATAAAGAACGTTTATTACTTAATATTTTATTAAGCATTACACCCGACTTTTGCATATCAAAGATGTACACAGCCGCAACCGCACATTCTTGAAAAAATGAAAATAAAAATACACATGCGAGCACCAAGTGAACGGTGTATCACCTATGATGCTGGTGGGTCAATCCGAATATCACCCGACCATCCATGTCAGATAAAATATCTCTGGCCGTTTTTTACAGTCGTGCAGATACTACGAGCCTACAACAGAGTACATCAGCGGCGGCACTTCTTCGCCGATGTTATAATCCGTCATTCGGGAGGCCACTCCGTGCTTTGACGCATGTGTCGCGCGAGCTCCTTCTTCCTCCAGGATATGAAGCCGCTACGGGGGATCTTCCTTGATTTCGGTCCGGCATTGCTCGTCCCCCTTGTACCAAGTGGTTATGTCCTGAGCATGAGGCGGACCCTCGTACCTTGAGGTCCTTCGTCGTCGGTGGTGATGGACGCCTCGGTCGCGTTTCATTCACCTGGTTTCGCTCATCCCTAGAGGTACATGCTAACGCCCTGGAAAAATCTCTATCTACTATATAATATGTCTTGAGGTGATGGTCCGTTTTTCACTTTCCGGTTTTACCCTTATGTCTAAGAAAATATTACCCACCTTGCCACGCTTAAGTCGTAACGGTTCGTTTTTCTATTTCCTGTCTCCAACCAGTGCCTCGCGTTATCCCGTCAACGCATCCTCAATCTCCAGCGAGCGGCGCCGTCTTCCCCATCCGGCCGGGATCCTAACCCCCCACCACGGCCCTCTCCTCTGGCCTTCTCTCCGGCCTCCCTCCTCGCCTTCGCCGGCGGCCATCGTTAAGTCGCATATCGGCTCGGCTGTTTGGTTCCTCAACGGCTCAACCAGAGCGCGCTTCGAACAAAAACAGAGCACGGGAGCCCCGCCGCCGCCGCCGCTGTTATGGCTGGAGCGGAAGACCAACCAACACCACGGACCACGGTCCCTCGAGGTGCTGCTAGCCCGCGCCGATCCACCCAGCAACACCACCAGCGCGGGCCCTTACTACTCGCCGCGGCCGGTCCCGAGCGATGAGACGACGATGGTGTCCTGCAGGGGCGGGCGGGGGGGGGGGGGGGGGGCTCACTTAATGAAGGGCTCGGATTCCAGCGGGAGGAGGTTGAAGGACGCTTAGCGTATCCGACGGCGAGGACGGGAGGGAGAGATTGAGTAGAGGCTGGCGCGGCCGTGTATCCACGACTCATCCGGGTCAAAGTTGCCGCGGGGCAGGAAGGTCGTGGGAGGGGGCAACGTTGAGGGAGGAGCTCACTGAGAGAGATGCACGGAGCTGGGGCAGCGGTAATGGGGAAGGAGGAGGCGTGGCCATGCGGGGGCGTGGGGATTCAGTGCAATTGCAATGGGAGCTGCTGCTGCTGTGAATGAGAAAAGACGGGTGCAGCCGTGCAGGTCGACATATTTTGATCTCTGAATTCAGTAGACGAAAAATTCAGCTGCAGGAAGGTGCTTGCAATTGGAACTGTAAAGTGGTAATTAACAAAAATAATTGTCCTCCAAATCGAATCGCAAACAACATCTTGGAGCTGAGCAGAAAAATGTGCAGCAGGGGAAGTACCAGTCTTAGTCCTAGAAGTTTGCAATCAGTCTGATCCTCTCCCGCAATGCAAGGAGGTGCATCTTCTGAAAAGAGTTTGACAAACGGTAGCAGAAGGCGTTGCAGCTACCACCGATAGAAGCAAGTTACCAACTGCTTTAACCAACCAAACATCTGCGGTGTACTATTTGTAAGAAGGCTTCTTGCTCTCCTGAACTAATTGAACTTCCTACAATTGATTTGGTTGTTTTCTGAAGATATCACATCACTAAATATCAGCTGCACTCAACAAGGGCGAGACATGCACACGATCTTTGCACAAGACTGAATTTCTGCCTTAAAATAATTAGAAACCATAAGGATTGTTTTTATTATAAGCTTTAATGGGATAAAACTCCTTAAGTTTATGAATGAACATGATTCGGCATATGCATATCACATATTGTGCCTATATGATATTTGCGACTACTCCCTATGATCCAAAAAGAGTGTCACGAGGTATATGTAGGAGTTGTAATGGTCAGATCATTTTCCCACAACACTTTTAATGGATCGGATGGAGGTACATTTAGTTAAACCATTCAATTGCTTTTACACCATACTTTACAAATTAAAGAGACAATTTTTCATAAAAAATATATTAACTCCAACTCTTATGTTTCATTTATTACGTCAGCGGCTCTTTTGATGCAAGTCGTATGATTCAGTTATTGGCCAGTTATTTATTAATTATACCCATATTTTCATTTAAATGTTGTATATTGCTAAAACTTTTTTCCCCGTTGCAACGCACGGGCATTTTGCTAGTAATAATAATCGTGTTGTGTATGATGGTATGATGGTATGTCAGAGTTCCTCCTACTCTGCCTGGGCTGGGCCGGGCCGGAACTAGTCGTGGGCGTGTCCGTCCCGTCCGTCCGTGCGCCCGCGTCTTATCCTCTCCTTCCTCCCCACTAGACGAGAGCGAACCAGTCAGTTTCAGACAGTCAGTAATCCACTCCCCTTCCATCCATGGCGTCCATGCTCTGCTCCTACTCCAAGCCCGCCGCCAGGGCCCCGCTCCTCCGCGCCAACGCCCACGCCGCCTCCACCTCCCTCGGCTTCGCCACCTCGCAGCTCGCCGGCCTCAGCCTCGGCCTCACATCCGCGGCAGCCCCGCTCCCCGTCTCCGCCAAGCACACCATCGTCGCCCGTACGAAATCCCCTCCTCCCTCATTTTCTTTCTTTATCGCCTTGATGAATTCTCCCTGATTGCATTGTCATGTCGCTTCTGTACTCTGTCTTGCATTCGTCGTGTGTACTGTAACGTACAAACAGGTTTTCTTCAGACCAACTGTAAACGTTATGTGTGTTTGTGTAACTATCTAGAGATAGATGAACGGAGACTGTGCAACCATATCGGCAGCAGTGGGGCAGATGGTAGATGAGCAAGTGTTGTTCATATCTCACTATACTCTGCTAGATTCAGTACAGTTGGTTCCATGCATTGAAACCTGTGGATTTTGGAGCATACTCCTTACATGATAGCCGGCAGCAGGAAATTGCTGTGCGTCTATCTTGTCCAACTGTCGACGACATCTAGTCACACTGCATTATCACCTCTTCGATGGCACCACAGATTCTGGTTGCCAGAAATCTAGAACCATTTCGGCAGCTCTTAGAACCGTGTACGTTATTAACATTTAGTACCACCAATGTCAAGCGGCAGCGGTGGTGAAATGGTTTAGCCAGTTCTATGTGGGAATTACTTTGCCTTAGCTTGCTTACATCACGCGTTTTCTTCCCAAAAGAAAGGACTCATGAATGGTCTCTGGTTCCAGGCCGGATCTGCCCCTTCCTGGACAAGAGGACAAACCGGGCCAACAAGGTGTCCTTCTCCAACCACAAGACCAAGAAGCAGCAGTTCGTCAACCTGCAGTACAAGAAGCTCTGGTGGGAGGCCGGCAAGCGCTACGTCAAGCTGCGCCTCTCCACCAAGGCCCTCAAGACCATCGAGAGGAACGGACTCGACGCCGTCGCCAAGAAGGCAGGGATCGACCTCAACAAGAAATGAGCCAGCTGCTAGTTGATTCATCTCCTAGCTATACATCCTTCTCACGCCATCCTTTTCGATGTAATGTAGTATGCAAGATTGCTGTTGAGCTCCTCTGTTTTGTTTCTCCTGTTTTGTCCTCAGTTCTTTCCTGCTGTGCGTGGTGTAAGTAAACCTTAAATGCCCCATTGTGCTGTTTTCCTTGATGGGTTAATATATATGTTGAGCATCATGTATACTGGATCAGTATGTGTGTGCTTTCCAGCTGCGATCCTAATTCATGTGGTAGAGAGCAGAAAGAGATATGTCAGGGGATTTTTCTTGTTATGATTCTAAATTAGCTGTGGAGTGTCCTGGTTATTTTTCTTCTTAGAGGAATATCCTGGTTCCTACGTTACGATTTCTCAGCAGAAAGACACTTGTTAGGGAAGGATATTTTGTTGCAACTAGATTGTTCAGATTATGGATGGTTGTTCTTTCTTCTTGAAGATACTTTATAGGAGCCTTTCGTGATATGTTAGATGATTGATGTGCTTTTACCGGATTAAGCATTACCAGTTTAACAAGGGAAGAAGCCAACAGTTAGCATTGTGACACATTGTGATAATCATGTTTGTCTGGACAGATTTTGACTATTTTGTAGGTTGGTTTACCAATTTCTTCGTATTTCCGTGGTTATTTGTTCGCAATAAATAATGAGCCTTCAGCAATGTAGTTGCGAGTACATAACATAGAAACAGTTCATTGTTGATTACTTACTTAGCACATAACAACGAAATACATTATTAATCTCGACATATTGGCATTCCAGGCTTACTAGCTACTATCCAGTGCCCCTGAATATATATACAATAGAGTTGAACATTTGTTTACAGCAATGCTACTGTAGCTCCTTATAATTTGGATTGCAGCTACATCTCAACCCTTCAAGTGCACGAACTCTTTTATGCAAACAAAATAGTGAAGAGTGTTGAGCCTAGAATCATATTGCACGCGTAATTGCAAGCATATTCGTCTGCTCATGCACGAAAAAATATGCTAGGAACATGGAAAAGTTTGAACTCGTCGCTTCCCTAACCGGGGAGTTTATTAAGGACTGCATAGCTAACTCACGTACTACTTGTACTCGGACTGGTAACAATGTACTCCCTCCGTTCGGAAATAGATGACTTAGATTTGTCTAAATACGGATGTATGTAGACATGTTTTAGTATGTACATACATCTAAATTTGGACAAACCTAAGTCATCTATTTCCGAACAGAGGGAGTACATGCATCGCCAGGCACTAGTCCTAATTAAACGGGCTCAACTAGCAAAGACCAACTAGGACGGAATCAATCCAATGATACTTGCCTAATAAACACTAATCTAAACCTAATTAACCGGCAAGCATCCGAGACGATTGTTATTCCAACAAAAACAGCATACATGTTTTAGGCACTCCCCTGATCTCTCCATTAATCCCCCGGCGGCCGCCAAGCACGGCCGCCATGGCCGCCATGCCGGTGTTGGAGGGTGACGTTCTCCTCGGCTGTCGACGTGTTCCTGCCACCATCATCTGGCGGCGGCAGGGAGCCTGTACTGTTCCCGAGAAACGAGATCCGGATCAGCCGCCGGTCGCCGGCGAGCGACAGGTACCCGCCGCTGGCCGTGCTGCAGGTGATCAGCGCCTACTCCATGCGCTGCAAGCTCCGGGAAAACACAACGCTGGATCATCCCACATCTCCCCTCCTCAGCTGCCTGCACTCCGCCTGCTGGAACCAACGCATGGTACGTATACACATCTTCTTTGTACAATACAGCTTAAAGATCTTTGGTTGACTCTTGGTAACATTTCAGTTCTAGCCTAGGATTTCCTTCATTTTAATTAGTTTACAGGCATTCAAATCATTTTTCTCATGATCATTGTGGTTTTTCAGACCGCTGTGGTGGAGGTCGGAGCCGAGGAACTGCACCTTGTGGCTATGCAAAGCCAGGTAGATGGTGATGTGCCTTGTTTCTGGTGTTGGTCTGCACGGACAGGGCTCTATGCCGCATGCCTTGGGATGCTCAACCAGCGATGCCTCGCCATTGTGTTTGATCTCGATGAGACCTTCGTGGTTTCAAACAGCGAGAAATCATTCGAAACTCGCATGAAAAAGATAGAGTCAAACTTGCAGAATTCTGAACTTGACGCGCCTAAACAATTGAACCTTCGCCGTCAACTCAGTGAGCTCTCTAAGGATAGCGGATTTCTAAAGGATTTCGTAGAAAAAGGTGCTATCACTCTCAACAATGAGATTGTGAGGAGCCAAGAGGAAAAGAGCATGTTGCATGAACAGGGCGGGCTACAACAATGTATTGTTCGGTCTGTAATCAGGGTCCCTATAAGAAATGCGGTTCTGACTCGCCTCAGTCCAACGGTATATATGATTTGCTACTAGCACCTTATGTGACATAAAATAGTGCTATGTTCAACATTATTGATGTATTTCTTTGTTCTTAAATCCAAGTATCATTTTTATTTTACTAATTATTAAATGCACTAGGTATTTTGGAATATATGCTTGAAAACTTTCTTATATTTAGTTGTATATATATCATCTCTTCTTACCTATTTTTTTGAATTTTCTTCTTACCTATTTTTTTTTTTTTTTTTTTTTTGAGTTTTAATTCTTACCTATTTCAATACTATATGTCATTCAGGATCCTAGAATTAGTTATTTTGTAAACATACGGCCTGGTTGGGATGCTTTGAAGAGTTCTCTGACTACTACCAGCGGATGCAGAAGATGTAAGGTCTACGTATGTACAATGGGTGGAAAATATTATGCTCATGAGGTCTGGAGACTTCTTGATCCAGAAGGTAGTTTGATTAGCTCAGAGGAGATTTCACAGCGTTTAATATGTGTGACGCCAGGTAAAATTTAGTGTGACTTTTTACTATTCTGTTTTCATGAGACCCTCACCGGATGCATTTTAAATACTGATAGCTAGGTTGGATATGGATTAGTACGTTGATCACTGGCTACAAAGTATTTCTCAAACAATATTTTTTTCCCCGAAAAGAAGGCAGTCATGCTTTTCAGGAAAAAACAATCTTTAGCTAGTGTTGCTTAGCATTTTGACTAAAATATAATAATTTGCAAAATAAGTATCATCATGTATATATGTTGGTTACAAACACAACTACTATAACATCCTTATGTACAAGTAAAAGAAACAATTGTTGATTGATGGAAGACTGAATAACACTAATTATGTTTCTTGTTTGTGCCACATGCAGCTTATTTTTATTTTATTTATTTATTATTGACTGCCAGGTTCCAAAAAGTCACTTGAGCGTGTGTTTCAAGATAGTTTATGTCATCAAAATATGGCATTTGTGATTGATGACCGGATGGATGTTTGGGATGAGAAAGATAAGCAACGAGTTCATAATTTGCCGGCTTACAATCCATCTCTTGTCCCTGAAGACAAGGTAGTTTATTTGCATATGAAAGCTTCGCTACCTGATCTCTGTAGAGAACAAATCTGGACTGTTCTGACATATTGCGTGTATTTTAACTGATCAGGTGGTGAACGGTCGTCGTGTGCTTCAGATTCTAAGAAAATTTATATTGAAAGTACATAAAGGATTCTTCAGGTTTATATATAATACATAAAATATAACACGACATGGCCTAAGCCCTCAATATTGTTTATATTTTGGTCGTTGTCTCTATTTAATCAATGGGATTATATATCTTGCAGCGAGTTTGATGGGATGTTTCTGAAAAGAGTAGATGAGCTAACGTATGAAAATGATGTTCTGGATCTTCCATACACTCCTGACGTTGGTGACTACTTACAACTGATCAGGGTATTTTCCTGCTACCTTTGTATTGCTTAGTACGTGGTAAACAATCAGACATTTATATCACTTGCTATTACATTCCAGAATGACAAGGTTGTAAGACACAGTGATGTTCCTATATCACCCAAAGATACAAGTACGGCTGAAGCAGAGAGTGGGAGCAAGAATTAATGGTTAATGGAGAGGTTAGTTCTGCTCAATTCTTTCAGCTTACTCGTTTGCCTTTTTAAACAGAAGACTTGTGTGATATGATTAGTAAAGGAAGGTGATTATCAAATATTGCACTCTTTTAGGGGGATCAAATATGATCATATGATGATACATCAACCTCGACGGACATAATAGCTAGTCAATGATACTCCACATAAATGGCTTCTTTCCATTTAAAATTTCAGTAAGAACTAATCTACTAAAAAGATAACCTAGTGTTGTGTCTAATCTTATGAACTTTGATGACTAAACCAAAAAATTCCTTCTTGCAGATTGACCCCATTGGTTCTTCTAGTTAAGGAGATCATGCAGCCGCCAAGGGAAATTAAGTTTGTTGGCCCTTCTTTTCTGCGACTTCCCATCGACCTAGATCTATCCGGAGCCAACTTAACTAATTCAACTGCGTTGACAAAACTGTCAATTTTGGTTAACGTTAAACTTTTAGACATGTTTTTTCTAAGATAGCGTGATCATCAAGAGTGGCATGTATACGTGCATGGGGAATGCTTACGAAAGGAATATTTGGATGTGAGCCATCATGTTGAATTTTTTGCTCTGGCCACGCGTGAAAATGGTGAATCCTATTATGGTTGAAAAATGTTCCATATTATATGGTGAACATTTTCTTAGTATCCATCTATGGCTATTTGTTCGCAACATATTATAAGAGGCAATTCCAAACTAACCAAAAAACATGCTTTCAACGAAGTTCTATAATTAGGATACTTTGTTTAATCCTCCTTATGGCGAAGACGTTCCCGATGTAGAAGCCCTCCTCACCCGGGCCGGGCCACCAATCCTGGACTTGATCATACGGGTCGAGGGGAGATTGGACCGGCGTCACTCTTTTGCTTGGACTACCCCCCAGGGTCTTTGATGGAAGACCTCAGAGATGGTTGCTGCTGGAAGTCACCGTTGGTTCACCAGTATGGGCGCCCCTCTGTCAAGCAGAGGGAGCCAAACTTGTCAAGAGTGAAGTTTTTGTTTTCGTGATTATTATGCTTTGTTCCTTGGGATATCGTCGTTGGCCTGGATGGCCCTCTGCCGCCTAGCCGCTTGGTCATGTGGGCCCGATCGGGTTTTTCTTGAGTGTTGTCTTGGTCATTGTGCACGGCTTCTGTCTCCCAGGGGAAGAGCTGATGCCAAAACGCTGGAATGTGTCATCTATGTATCGAGCGGGGCAGGTGCATGTGCAGGCACGGCGCGGGCCACTTCAGATCTAACTTTATGCATTGGAGCTTCGTTCGCCTCTGCTAGTTGTGACGCTTTAGGGGCGCGTGTTTGGTGGAATTGATGGTAATCTACAATCTTGCGCATCCATGAATGCTCCGCGAAGTTTCTGTGGGGCCTTGGTAGCTCTAATGGAGTTGTCACCTCCCCCAGAGAGGGTGTGAGGGAAGGGAGTTATAGCTTGCCCACTTGTCGGAGGTGAAATCGAAGTTATTAAAGCATACACTTTCGCCGGGACCGATCAGATGGAATGGTGAGCGGAAGACGGAAAGGCGTCGGAGCAACCGATGGTGAAGGTGAACGAGTGGAGCCCATTTGGATTGGATGAGTACTTGGCGCACAAAGCCACTACCTTGTGCGCCAATTGTCAGTGTTTCACGACCGCTAATGAATATTTTTATGTAACCGGCTAATGAATATTTTTATGTAGTGGCGCCAAAAGCCAATATCTGGTCTCCGCCGCAGCCATTGCCCTTCCCCTCCATCTCCACCCCTAACTGCACCAATCCGTGATGGAGACCCCACCTGTGGTGCCCGGTGGCGGGGCCGAAACCCTCGCGGCGGCCATGGCCGAGGAGAAGGCGGTGTCACCACTCACCAGAGGCACGTATGGTGCTCTCTATTTTTTTATAATTCTCTCACCTAGAATCTAGACCAACAAACTATTACCAATCCTAATCGGATACCAACCGGAGCGTTACCAAGGAAGCTGACTGACTTGACCAACAAAGAGGGCGATGGGCGACGCTGAGGGCGACGTCGTGGGCGACGCCAGAACTGGCGTTCTCCCCGCCGGTGAGGGGTGCCCGACGGGGCGCTTCTGGGCTCTTTCGACGCCGGAGAGCGAAGAGGAAGATTCGGTGGAGGCCCCCATCGAGGTATCGTCCAGATACCGCACGGGGTCGAGGTCGCCGAGAAACAAGTGCTGCCTTGATGGATCGCGAGCGCAAAAGAGGATCAAGAAGAGGATCAAGCAGCGGGATGCGGTGAAGGAGTGGATTGAGGCTTCTTCGCCGCAGGTGAGTCCTAACCGTTTTCGTTCTCACCGCAGGTCACCGGTGTTCCTGTGTCCGGTGCTTTCTCCTTCCGTCTTCATCGAGGAGGGTTTTGATGCGGCGGAGTGGATCACGATCCAGCGGAGGAAGAACAAGCGGAGGTCAAGAGCTATCCTGGCTCGCCGGAGGAACTCGCCGGCGATGTCATACGGCGCTCGCGGATCGCCGCCGGTGATCTCGGATCACAGATCTTCATCTTTTTCAAATTTTCAAAATCGAACGTTGATGACCAAACGGGTCACCATGTTGGGCCGGAAAAACATAAATGGGGTCAAACGGATCCTCATGTTGGGCCTGGAGCTGCGGATATGCGCCAAAGGGGCCCAATTATGCCGATCGAGGATTCAGATAAGGCTGGGGTCTCGTTTCGTTCTCTCCTAGGGTTTTTCTGGTCACGTGATTCAACTCCTTCGCCGCGCGTTCGTCCGGCTGCGATGGCGAATCGTGGCGGCGGTGGGAGTGGCGTCGGTCGTGGTGTTGGGCCGCCTCCACCGGCGGGAGGCAATGGCCGGGGTGCTAATCCCGGTCGTGGTGCGGCAAATGGAGGTCGTGTCTTCCGTAGCGATGCCGGCGCCGGTCCGAGCAACTGGCAGGGAGGTGGCGGAGCTGGTCAGAATAATTGGCCAGCTAATGGAGCGAGACAGTACAATGAGGTCGGGTATGACTATGGCAACGGCCGTGGTCGCGGACAGTACAACGAGGTTGGCTATGACTATGGCAACGGCCGTGGTCGCGGTGGTTTCGGAGGCCGTGGGGGTTTCAATGGCGGAGGCCGTGGCCCTAACACTGGCGAGGGCAATGGTGCTGTTGGAAACTTCCATGATGCCAACCATGGGGCCTTCAATGGGGTGTTTCACCCTGGAGCGGGAGACGAGTTCTATGATCAACTCGGGTATCGCAATAGAAGGAGAAACGAGTTTAGAGGAACTCGTGGTGGGTTCAACAACTTCCGTGGTGGAAGAGGCCGGGGAAGAGAGGTGTTGAGACCGATTGTGGTGAACAAAGGAAAAGAAAAGGAGCCTGAAAAGGATGTGGTGGTGTCTGACGCGGCGGTGGCGGCTGCCGCTTCTAGAGTCATGGAGGCCGTGTTGGAGTAGCAGGCTGCGCGAGCTAATTCAGGTGCAGCTCCTGCGGCAACTGCCCAGCCGATGCAGATTTCGAACCAGGTTGCGGTAGCAGAAGGTACTAATGGAGAGGACAAGGCAGTGGCCTCGTCTTCGGATTTGGCAGTGCAACCTGGTGATAGCAAGGGCTTGAAGAAAAAAGAGAAAATCATTGATAAGGTGAAGTGCTTCGTTGTAATCTGTATGGACATTACTCGCTGGACTGCCAAGCTATACTCTGCGATTTCTGTAGGGATGCAAACCATGTAAATGAGGAATGCCCTTTACACGACGCTCCCAAACCAACTCTATCCGTTTTTGGGTATGCTCACGAAGAATTGATGTGCTTTGATGTGTCTAACTCTGCGTCCTATCGTCCAAGGTCCAACAGTGGTAGGACAGGACGAATAACAGTCACCGGTGGTACTCTTTCTGCGGATGAGATCATTGGTGTGCTTCGGTGGGTGGTTATGGATGATGATTTTCCTTGGGATGTACAATTGCACTGGAATAATATGTATAAGGCTGAATTTCCGAGTAAGATGGAGCTGAGTCGTGCTATGAGATTTGGGTCTTTTGAGGCTAAGGAAAACAGCAAGATCTTTATCAAGTTCACGGAGTGGAAAAATGAAGTTAAACCCACACTTCGCCTTGAGAATGTGTGGCTCCTAATCAGTGGGGGTGCCAGAAGGTTTACTTGATGATTATTTAGCTTTATGGGGGATGATGGGGATGTTTGGGAAAACGAAGGCTATTGATATGGCATACACAAGGAGGCATGAGGTGGTTCGTGCTTATGTCAGGGTCACAGATATATCTGCTATTCCATATCATAAAACGATCATGTATGAGGATGAGGGGTATAGGCTGTCTATTGAGATTGAGATGGCTGATGGTGATGCTGAGATGGTGGACGGGGATCCTAACAATGGTGATGATGGTGGCGATGGGGATGCTGGTCTGGGGAAAGGAAAACAGGACGGCGATCACTTTGATAACAAAGGCTCTAGTCTTAGCAAAGAAGAAGAAAAACGTGACAAGGTTGATGGCCCAGGTGTGGTGCTTCCTGACTCCATAACCACGGGGGTGTGCTTACAGCCAAACATACGGTTTGGTTCTTTTTCAGATAGGTGGTGTGATATGGTTGAAGAGGAGGAAGAGAGGGATAGAATGTCTGCTTTAAAGGAAGTTCGGAGGGCTCTTTTTGCGTCTCCAGTTGGTGCTGATAAGGTGGGGAAGGCGAATCAGATGGAGGGGTTCGCGACAGAGTCTGCTAATGATAAGATCATGTCTGAGACTGTTTTGCCGGCCACTACACTCCGCGATTCATATACAGCTGCTACGTCTGAACCTATTGTTTGCATGCCTGCATCTTTCTCTGCCCGAGGCACACCCCTGCTTAATCTTGAGTACGCCGCAGACAAGTCCAGCGGCTCTTCTGACTCCAGGGGCGCCAGCTCTCCTTCAGCTCGGGCTCCACGCTCGCCCGGAGGTGGCTCTAGGGATGAGACGATCGCCAATGGGGCTTCGTCTCGCGTTTCTCCTGTCGCCAGGCGTGCCAGCTCTTCTCCCGCTTGGGCACCATGTTCGCCCAGCGGTGCCACCCGGGAAGACGCGATCACTGTTGGGGCCAATGGAAGCTGCAGACTGAGTGCGGCCGCGCCTTCCTTCGTGGTTGATGCTGCCTCACAGCAACGTCTGACCGGGACGGTGGCGGTGCCGTACAGTGCAACGAGTCCGAAGGCTACTGGTTCGCCTGTGTATCATGGCGATGTTCGTTCTCCAACGGAAGCTGGCACTCCGAAAGATGATCTTATTGCGTTTGGTGGAATCCCGGAAGCTATGGCGGTGGGTCTGCGCTCGAGTACACGCATTCGAGCGCAGCCAAATGCGGATGCATCGGAGATGGAGCGAGCGATGGACAGGGCCGACTCTCGCGATTTGCCAGGTTCGTGTTCCACGCATAAGTTTTCATTGTGCAATTTTTCCAATAATTCTGTCTTAGCTAGGGCTAGCGTTTGGGAGTTTCTCTTGGTAGATCACCTTCTGAAAATGCAGTTTCAGTTCAGCACTTAAAAGAGGCTGAGAACGAGAGATCTTTAATAGTGTTAAACAAGAACGTAAACTCACTACATGATGATCCACATAATCTCTTCGTCTCAAAAGTTTCGGGGCTTTGTGACGATCTAGGGGACGAGGATGCTGCTGAGTTGGGAGATCAAACGGATCTCGTCAGTCAGCTACCAACTAATAAACAGGGATGCAAGAAAATCATTGTCGATAAAAAGAACCTTAGACGAAGTGCTAGACTGAAAAAGAATAAACAATGAAAGCTTTTATATGGAACAGCGAAGGGTTTAGGGATTCGGCAAAGCATCTAAGAGTTCAGGAATCAATACGAGATTTTAGTTTGGATGTTGTAGCTTTAGTTGAGACTGGTAGGTCTAGTTTTTCAGCACATTTTCTAAGGAATTTGTCAGCTGGGAGGGACTTCTCTTGGTTTTGCTTGCCACCGCAAGGGAGATCAGATGGTATGTTAGTGGGGGTAAACATGGAAACGCTGACCGTTCGAGAGGTGGATGCCGGTGATTTCTGTGTGAAGTTTCATTTAAAATCAAAAGATGGTTTTGAGTGGAACTTTGTGGCGGTTTATGGGGCAGCTCAAGAAGCACAAAAACCCAATTTTCTTGCTGAATTAGTTCGGATTTGTGAGGCTTCACCGATACCTATGCTAGTTGGGGGGATTTCAATATTATTAGAGGACCACATGAGAAAAATAATTCAAATTATAATGCTCGTTGGCCTTTCCTGTTTAATTCGGTGATTGAAACTCTAAGTCTAAAAGAGATCAAATTGTCAGGGAGGCAATACACGTGGGCGAGTCGACGAGACACACCTACGTTTGAGAAACTTGATCGGGTGCTTGCTAGTGTAGACTGGGAACAAAAATTTCCGTTGGTAACTGTAAGAGCGTTATCACGGACAGGGTCAGATCATACCCCTCTACTTATTGACTCGGGTGAACAAGCTCACCTGGGCAATACTTCTTTTTTTCTTTCGAATTAGCCTGGCTAAAAGAAGATGGGTTTTTCGAAATGGTTTCCAATGAATGGCAAGCACAAGTGCGTGGAAACACACCGATAGAGGTGTGGCAAAATAAAATAAGACATCTAAGAAGATATCTTAGGGGTTGGGCACGTCACAGAAGTGGTATATATAGGAAAGAAAAATAAAGGCTGATTGGTATTATTGATTTGCTAGACATTAAAGCTGAAACTAACCCTCTTAACACAGCAGAACGTGATGCTTTGAGAAGAGCTAATGATAGTTTAGCCAAATTAAGAAGAGAGGAGGAGTCTAAATGGGCACAACGGGCTAAAGTGAAACACATACAAGAAGGAGGAAATAATACGAAATATTTCCACCTTATTGCTAATGGGAAACATAGGAAAAAGAAAATCTTCCAGTTGGAACAAGAGGAAGGTACAATTGTAGGGGACGAAAATTTAAAAGTCTACATTACTGAATATTACAAAAAGTTATTTGGGGCCCGGCCGATAATAACTTTTGTCTAGATGAAAATGTGGTTTTAGATATACCACAAATCTCTAGTGAAGAGAATGCGATCTTGACAGCTGATTTTACTTCTGATGAGGTCCTAGAGGCTATTTCGCAGATGGAGCATAACAAGGCTCCGGGACCAGACGGGTTCCCTGCTGAATTTTATAAAACGTTTTGGAATGTGATTAAAAACGACCTTATGGCTATGTTTGTTCAGTTGCAAAATGGCCATTTGCCTCTGTATAAACTTAATTTCGGGATCATTACTTTGCTGCCAAAAAAAGAGAATGCGGTCCAAATTCAACAGTACAGACCGATCTGTCTGTTGAATGTGAGCTTTAAGATCTTTACAAAGGTTGGAACCAACCGTATAACTCAGATCGCCCACAAAGTTATTAGACCAACCCAAACCACGTTTATGCCAGGGAGACATATCCTAGAGGGGGTAGTTGTCCTTCATGAGACCATCCATGAACTTCATAGGAAGAAAATGGATGGGGTTTTATTTAAGATTGATTTTGAAAAGGCATATGATAAAGTTAAGTGGCCTTTCCTATTGCAAACGTTGCGAATGAAAGGTTTCGACAAAAAATGGTGCGATCTAATCCAAAACTTTATAATGGGTGGGTCGGTGGGAGTTCGGGTTAATGATAATATTGGTCATTATTTTCAAACCAGAAAGGGTCTTCGACAAGGCGATCCCCTTTCTCCTATTCTCTTTAACATAGTGGCAGATATGTTGGCTATCCTTATTTCGCGTGCAAAGGAGGATGGTCAGGTCGGGTGTCTTATACCGCATTTGGTCGAGGGAGGGGTGTCAATTTTGCAATATGCAGATGACACCATTTTATTCTTAGAGCACGATTTGCAGAAGGCGGTTAACATGAAATTGATTTTGAGCATATTTGAACAGCTGTCTGGGCTGAAAATAAATTTTCATAAAAGCGAAATATTCTGTTTTGGGAAAGCTAAAGAGGATGAAGCCCAATACAGAAGTATTTTCGGTTGTGAGGCTGGGAACTTACCGTTTAAGTACTTAGGAATCCCAATTCACTATAGGAAACTGCTGAATAAGGAATGGAATTTAATCGAAAAACGTTTTGAAAATAAGTTAGGCTGCTGGCAAGGAAAGCTGCTCTCTTATGGAGATAGGCTCGTTCTCATAAATTCAGTACTTACGAGTCTACCAATGTTCATGTTATCCTTTTTACAGATACCTAAAGGGGTACTGAAAAGGTTGGACTTTTATAGGTCTCATTTCTTTTGGCAAAGTGATCAAAATAAACAAAAGTATAGACTCACAAGATGGGATATTATTTGTAGACCAAAGGACCAAGGTGGTTTAGGAATCGAGGTCCTTGATATAAAAAATAAGTGCCTATTAAGCAAATGGCTTTTTAAACTTATGAATGAGGAAGGAGTTTGGCAAGAGCTTTTAAAAAACAAATACTTACAAACTAAAACGTTGTCACAAGTGACAGCGAAACCAACTGATTCCCAGTTTTGGAAAGGTCTTATGAGTGTCAAAGAAACCTTTTTCAACAAAGGAAAATTTGTCGTTGGTAATGGTCAATCAACACGTTTTTGGGAGGATACTTGGTTGGGAGAAGTCCCTCTGGCTGTCCAATATCCAACACTGTATAGTGTAGTGCGTCATAGAAACATTTTGGTGGCTGAAGCTCTAGCAAACTCTTCGGTACACATTGAATTCAGAAGGAATTTGACGGGTAACAAATGGAATGCTTGGTTACATATGTTACAAAGGCTTATAACCTGTACTTTGTCTAATGAGGGAGATAAATTTGTTTGGAAACTCACTTCTACAGGTTCTTTCACGGTAAAGTCCCTGTACGAGGATCATATGAATGGGCATACCATAAATTTGCGCAAACAAATTTGGAAACTAAAGATACCATTAAGGATTAAGATTTTTATGTGGTTCTTATATAACAAAGTTATCTTAACGAAAGATAACCTTGCTAAACGTAATTGGAATGGGTGTAAGAAATGTGTGTTTTATGATTCGGAGGAATCTATAGATCACCTCTTTTTTACATGCCCTTTTGCGCATTTTTTATGGACAATTGTGCAATACTCTTTTAACATCAGTACCCGGCTAATAGTACAAATATGTTTGGGAATTGGCTAGATGGGGTAGAAAAGAAGCTTAAAGCACAAATTTGTGTGGGAACTTGTGCTCTTTTATGGTCTATTTGGAGATGTCGGAATGATATTATTTTTAACAATGCGCGCCATGCTAATTTTCTACAGGTAATTCGTATGGCTACCCACTGGATCCACGAGTGGGCTCTACTGGTCTCGAGGCGCAACGTGCGCATATCGACTCTGGATGCACCCGGCTGGAGGCGGTCGCTTTGGATATCTATTCCCGGGGTACCTGGCGGCTGTCTAGACGAATTCAAGACGTTTAATAAGTTTAGACGCTCTGAGAGGCTCTTGTGGTTTTAAGACTGTTTTTTATACCTTTTATGTACTTCTGGCTGAGATGTAAACTCTGATTCACTCTAAACGATGCAATAAAAGCCGTGTGCATCAATCGATGCAGAGGCTGGGCTCCCCTTTTCTAAAAAAAAGAAAAAATGCACCGCCCCCAAAACGGGATACGACTAACAAAGACCAGCTAGGTAGGACGCAATCAATCTGATTATACTTATCTCATTAAACACCAAGCACGCATGACCGCCATGGCCACCATGCCGGTGTTTGAGGGCGACGTGCTCCTCGGCCATGTCGACGTGTTCATTCCACCACCATCATCATCTGCCGGCGGCGGAAGGGAGCATGTACTGTTCCCGAGCAACGAGATTCGGATCAGCCGCCGCTCGCCGGCCAGCCACAGGTGCCCCCGCTGGCCGTGCTGCTGCTGATCAGCGCCTACTCCATGCGCTGCAAGCTCCGGGAAAGCACCACGCATCCCACATCGCTCCTCCTCGGCAGTCTGCACTCCACCTGCTGGAACCAACGCATGGTACGTTATACACATTTTCTTTCTATACAGCTTTTAGTGATCAGTCCATAATCGCTGCCTCAAACATCTTTGGTCGAGCAAAATACTTGTACAACTAGTGTACGCAAAACATGTCCTATTTTCCAATCCCCCATTTTAACTAGATTACGGGCATACAAATCATTTTTCTCATTGACTGTGGTTTTCAGACCGCTGTGGTGGACGCCGAAGCGGAGGAACTGCACCTTGTGGCTATGCAAAGCCAGGTAGAGGAGGGTGTGCCTGCTTGTTTCTGGTGTTGGTCCGCACGAGCAGGGCTCTACGCCGCATGCCTCAGGATGCTCGACCAGCGATGCCTTGCCATCGTGTTTGATCTCGACGAGACCGTCGTGTTTTCTAACAACGAGAGGAAGTTCAGAACTCAAATGAAAACGATCGAGTCATGCTTGGAGAATTCCAAATTACTTGACGACGCTACCCAATTGATACTTCAGGACCAACTCTGTCAGGTCTGTACGGACGACAGATTACTCAAGGATTACGCACGAAAATGTGCTATCACTGTCGATCATGAGATTTTGAGGAGCAAACGCGAGAAGATCACGTTGGGTAAACCCGGCGGACGACAACGATCTTTTTTCCGGCCTGTAATCAGGGTACCGAGAACGAACGTGGTTCTGACTCGCATTAACCCAATGGTATGCAAACCAAAATATCCTTTATTAATATTAAGTTCTACTTTAATTTCTGTTTTTTTGATTTTCTACTTTAATTTCTGTTGATAAATTACTTCATGTCATGCTCATGGGAATACAATATAGATATTGCTTTTATAGTCAATTACTCCCTCCGTTTTTTAATATAAGATGTTTTAGGTGGTACACATGTTGTCTATATCTATACCTAATAATAAAAGCATTAAGGTTTCTTCTCGTACGTCGTTAAAAATACCCCTAAAGTTCGCAACAATTACCCACCACTGCCACCCATAAGTGGAAAAAACGGTTTGTTCTAACAAAGCGAACAGATCTTCCGCGCAACCCGAGCAGCAGCGCCTCCCCAGCTCGATCCGGCCGCCCAGAGCGCAGCAGCACGCCATGCTCGCTGCCTCACGCGTCACCGGCCGGAATCGCGGGTCTCCTTATCCTATCTCCTCCCGCAACGGCCGCACCCATCAGCCGAGTGTGGCGACCCTGCCGGCGACCACCCTCCCCTACAACCTCGTGAGACGACGGCCCTTACTCCAAAAAAAAGATCCCCGGACAAGCTCACCCGTGCGAGATACGGATACGCACCCTCCGCGCCTCCCGCGCCTGTGCTCGCGAACTCCTCATCGACGTCGTATGGCTACAGCTACGACCAAGGAGGAGGCTACGCGCCGTCAACCTACTCGCCGCCCATGGGGCGTTTCGGATGGGGAGCCATGGCGTTCTCGCCGCGGATACAACGGGCCGTCGAGCATCGACGAGCGAAAGCTGCAGGCCGCACTCTCCTACGTGTAACAACGCTTCAGCATCTGCACCGTCCGCCTCCTCATGTTCCTCTTCGGCAACACCCTCGCCTCCTCGCCATCCCGGATGGGTGTAAGCACAGACGAACCTTCGTCTCACAAGATCCATGGATCAATTTTCTGCTCTCTCAAATCTCAGTATTGTTTCTTATTTCGTGCTGCCTCATTTTCTGTTGCAAGGTCAGCAGAGTCTGTGTCGCTGTGGAACTGCCTCGGGCAATGGCAGGTTAGTGCTACCATGGCCCGTATGTAGCTGGCCGTTCTTGCATTACACCTTCCGGAGGATCACCGTGCACTACGGCAGTATTGGCGTCGAAGCAAACAATGATCACTTTCTTGAGTTTTGTGATCAGTGATGTTCTTCAAGACCAGGCACTAGCATATACTATGCTTCAGAAGCTCAGATTAACATGTGAATACTATTTGCAAACAGATATATATTAGGTGGCCTGAAACCGTAAAAAGAAGTAGGACACCCTTTATCAATCGATCTTGGTGCAAGGCCCCTGGTGCATCGGAGAGCTCATATTGCTATCATGGAGAGAGCAGCAGCGGTATAGGAACAGATGAATGCTTGGCAGCTGCAGGAGGAGATTGAAGGTCTGGAGTCTGGACGACGAACAAAACGGCATGCAATGCAATTGAATGCTTCTGATCCAATTCAACAATAGTACATGGTGTTGATCATCTTAAATATAGGTGTTTTTGTGTTGGTGTTTGGCTTAAATTCAGAAATAACCTGTGTACCTTCCTCAACCGACAACAATGAGCGTGATGATGCATGAAAATGAGCTGATTATCTATTACACGGAGTCCATAATTAGAGTTGCCATAGGCATAAGGAATGCAACTACCACTTGTACAGACAACGGGAACGATGAAAATGATGTTGCTGAATTTAACTAAAAAAGGGATTTCCAGTACTGAAATTTTCAAAGACATAAAAAATAATTAACCCGTAGCAACGCACGGGCATTTTTGCTACTATATATATAATAAAGGAAGGATTGTTTCTTCCTCCCGAAATTTCGTCCGTCCTGATTTCTTGTCGTCCGTCGTAGGGAGGATTCGTTTCGTCCGTTCGTCAAACCACCCACCACGAATCCTTCCCGGTCTCGATAAAAAACAGCAAGTTGAATTGATCCACATCGTGTACGGCAAGTTTTAATCTTCCGTGTATAAATATACAACGATGTATTGTGCGGCAACTAACAAAGAAGTCTTTCTCGACGTGAAGCAGCAGTCAGATCGAGGCGGCGGACGAGCTCTTCGTTTTCGGAGACCTCGAGTCGGCCAAGAGCCTCGCGCATATCGGCGTGGACGTACAACCTTATCCGCCTTCCCATACGTCAAACACGCGCATGTCGCTGAGCCCGGTGTACTCCAGCATCACCGTCATCTC
This sequence comes from Poa pratensis, assembly GCA_947311845.1. Taxonomy (NCBI): domain Eukaryota; kingdom Viridiplantae; phylum Streptophyta; class Magnoliopsida; order Poales; family Poaceae; genus Poa; species Poa pratensis. The sequence goes on from CAMZMU010000037.1 coordinate 89,078,352, forward strand.
CGAGGGCGAGGTTGCCGTCGTAGTCTCGTCGGAGCAGAAAGTGGCGACCGGGAAAGCATGGAGGCGGCACCACCTGATGCCCACCTGCCTGGGTCGAGCTCGTGGTATGAGGCAGCCGCAGGCCCGCGGTAACAAGGACTTTCCCCGGTGTACTCAGCCTCACCGTCAGCCAATCGTTGGTTCTGTCACTTTCTCATTCTTGAGTGACCAGGTTATTAATGAGGAAGCACCTAGTCTGATGAGAGTGGAAGGTGGCGGCCGGGAAAGCATGGCGACGACACCATCACAATCGAATGCCCGTCGGCGGTCGGCATGTCGGGTCGAGCTCGAGGACGAGGCAGCCGCGGGCCTACAGTAACTAGGAGCACGGTGGCGGCAACGACCATGATGAATGGCAGCGCCATAGATCGATCTCATGCGCACCAAGCGGATGGGGCGCTCTGGACGGGGTCAATGTTAGCGCTGGTCGAGCTGCTGCATGTGCTGCTTTTGTCAACGGATGAGTATAGGGTATCTTTTTTTAGTCATGGATTTTTATAGCCAGGTAACGCTGAGTCTCTCTCTCTCTTCTTTTATCTTTCTGTTTTAAATCAACATATCTATCTTAGTTATTTGGAGGTTAAAGATTCGACATAAAATACAGGAAATTCCTTGTTCAATGCAACACCATAATAATTTGTATTCTGAAATATTCCCAGCAAGTTTTAGTATAACTTTTCTTCTGAAAAACTCGAATCAACTTTTGTGTTAAAAAAGAGTTTAATTCCAAAATAAGTAATTTTTACATCCCAAAAATTATAAATTATTTATAGTACCTTCCTGCTATACTGGAAGATTTAGATTGCTCATAATTACATTATATAACTATTATTATGAAAGGTTGTCTCAAATGCATGTATAGGTGGGGTTGGAGGGAGCGGATGATCGAAGGGGCGCCACACCTCCGCATCCTCACTCCTCACCCAATGATTTATTGGTCTTCTCCTCTACTCCCCGATCCGAGGGAGGCGAAGGCCTTAGCCCTTAGCGTAGTGTTGTGAGGTGGCGATGACGTGAGTGGCTCTACAGGCGCTTTCGCGCATGCACCGGGTGTAGCCTAGCTAAAGTAACGGGCAGAGCAGGCGACACAACTGACCATAACTTAGATTTTTTCTCTCCCGTTGCAACGCACGGCATCCTTCCTATACATACTAAAATGATAAACATGCACACAAAAATGTGTCTACATCCATTTGTGTGCATGTGCATGTGGACAAAAACTAAAACATCTTATATTAAAAAACGGAGGGAGTAGTATTTATATTGTGTACAGAGTTCTTTGTTTAACATTATTAATGTATTCCTAGCTCCTCTTTGTTCGTAAATCAAAGTGGCACTTTTTACTTTATTAATTTCTTAGAAGCACCCATTATTTTTGTAATACATGCTTAAAAAACCTTCTTCTATTTGTTTTATACCCTTGTCAATAATTGTCCATTTCATCTCTTCTTACCTGCTGCAACATTATATGTCATTAGGAACCAAGAAGTAGTTATTTTGTGAACATACGGCCTGGGTGGGATGATTTGAAGAGTGATCTGATTACTACAAGTGGATGCGAAGATATAAGGTCTACGTATGTACAATGGCTGGAAAAAAATATGCTCTTGAGGTATGGAGACTGCTTGTTCCAGAAGGCAGTTTGATCAGTCCAGAGGAGATTTCACAGCGTTTAATATGTGTGATTAAAGGTAAAATTTAGCATGACTTTTGACTATTCTGGATTCATGAGACCCTCACCGGCCGGATGCATACTAAATACTAATAGCTAGATCGGATAGGTACAAGTATTTTGATTATAAAATAATAATTTGCAATGTTTGTATCATCATGTATGTTGCTTGCTAACACAGCTACTAGAACATCCTCATGTCTATGTAAAAGTGACATGTGTTGATGGATGGAAGACTAAATAACATTAATTATGTTTCTTGTTTGTTCCACATGCACCTTCTTTTTATTTATTTTGTATTGACTGTCAGATTCCAAAAAGTCGCTTAAGCGTGTGTTTAAGAAGAATTTATGCCATCCAAATATGACCATGGTGATTGATGACCGTATGGATGTCTGGCATGAGAAAGATAAGCGACGAATTCATAATTTGTCGGCTTACAATCCATCACTTGCCCCTGAAGACAAGGTAATTGATTTTCATCTGAATGCATCCCTATCTTAATCTCTCTAGAGAACAGATCTGGACTAGTCTCACATGTTGCGTGTATTTTAACTGATCAGGTGGTGCATGGCCGTGGTGTGCTTCAGATTCTGAGAAATACTATATCGAAAGTACATCAAGGATTCTTCAGGTTTATATATATATAAACACAATACGATATAGCCTAAACACTCAATATTGTATTTTGTTTTGGCCGTCGTCTCTTTTCTAATCAATGGGGTATATATCTTGCAGCGAGTTTGACGGGATGATTCTGAAAACAGTAGATGAACTAATGTACGAAAATGATGTACTGGATCTTCCATGCCCTCCAGAAGTTGGTGACTACTTACCGAGGGTATTTTCTTGCTACCTTTGGTATTGCTTGGTTTGTGGCTGAAAATCAGACATTTATATCCCTTGCTATTGCATTCCAGAATGACAAGATTTAAAACACAACGGTGCCCCTATATCACCTGAAAATACAAGTAGGGATGACATAGTGAGTGGGAGCAAGAATTAATGGAGAGGTAAGTTTTGCTCATTCTTTCAGCTTAGTCGTTCGCCTATTTAACTAGAGAAAGAAGTTAGCGAAAATACATTTGAGAACCTGGTACCATTGCAGCCAATATTTAAAAAAAATAGAAATTCAAAAGTTGGTCAAAATATGAAAACATTATCAAATATTATATCGGTACAAAAAATTTCGGCAAATAATTATTTTCTTTGCACTCTGGGTCAATTTTTTTTGCTAAAGTAGCACTATAGACACCCTGCACTCGTCATAGATTTCTCTTTTTTGCTCAGAAGTAAGTGAGAATAATTTCCTAACCAAAATTTTTATACGAGTGGAATACTTGATCATCTTTGGGTGCAAAAATACATGTGATTTTTCACCATTTTTATTTTCTAAATTTGTTTCCATATGGGGTGTGCTGGTATCTGAGAACCAAAAATCTGCGTCAAGAAGTCAGGGGATATCTTATGTCATATGGTAGTAAAGCAAGGTGATTATCAAATATTACGTTCTTTTGTGGGGATCAAATATGACATCATTTGATGATAGATGTCGAGGTTTGGCCGGTCTCTATGGTGATAAATAAACTATAAACCTCACCGGACATGATCAGTTGAAAGTAATTTTTTTCGTTTGATGATAATCATCGATTCCCTATTGTACCCTATATCCATGCACTTTTGTATTTCTACCTTAATCAGTTTCCATGCATATCGATTTCCATGACTGTATACATAAAATTATTCTGTTGCTGAAGCAAATAATTTCCTTTTTGCAGATTGGCCCCGTCAGTTCATCTAATAACTACTCCATCCGTTCCAAATTAGATGACTTTTATTTGCCCAAATGTGGATGTATCTATATAAAACCATGTCTAGATACATCCACATTTGCACAAATGGAAGTCATCTATTTTGGAACGAAGTGAGTAGGTCATTAGGCCGGCAAGGGAAATTAAGTTTCTTGACAAGGAAATTTGCAGATTTCCCATCGATCTGGATCTATCTTGAGTCAACTTAATTTAACTACGTTAACAGCACTTTAAATTTTAGTTGACGTGAACTCCTAGACATGCATTCTTTTATATGGATTGGTATGTAGCGTGGATGGAGAATGCTTACGTTTAAAAGGAATCTCTGGATGCTAGGCCACCATGTGAAAATTTGTACTTTGGCCACGCATGAAAATGGTGAAACAAGATATCCATTTTTGGTTGGGAAAATGTTCCATATTATATGGTGACCAATATCTTGGTATATATAGTATCCATGACTATTGTTTCGCAATATATTATAAGAGGCAATAGCAAACTAACCCAAAAAATAATACTTTTCAATGAAGTTGTATCAAGATGCTTTGTATAGTCTTAGGGCTTATATGGAACGCGGGAGTTTCAAAGCGCGGAAAGAAAGCAAGTTTTTTTAATCTTTTATGAAATTTTCATCCTTACATAAATCTGAACAATGTAATTTGCAACACATTACTTTCTTGAAACTCGCAAAAAAGGTTTTGCAGAAATACGTAGAGTGAAAGCGAATCTAACCAGAAAAGTAATCTGACATACTACTATCTAGCTTTTCATTGGAAACCGCCACAAAATTAAAGTGTATATAAAAGGCAATCCATTCCCATTATTTTAATCTTAGATTGGCATGAACATGCAAAAACTGGGAGGAGAGCCCGAGCGCGTTTGCACCTGCAGATTGCACTACGGGAACCACCCTGCAGCAGTTAATGAGCAACTATGTTTTGGAGCGGTTTCGTGTGAAATACTTGTACCGTCGAAAAGTACGTGGAATAGTTCTGAAGTAATGGTTTTCAAAAAAAAAGTTCTGAAGTAATGTCCGAGTGGGTCATCCGTTGAGCCTTGGCCTAGAAGGATGGTCAGGCGGTAAAAATCGGACCACCACGTCCCTATCTCCATCACAATCGTCCGTACTCCCATCGCCTTTCTCAACGAGCCACGACCCAAACTCTAGCTAGCTCGTCCCTGTCGCCGGCGATGAAGGGCTGGTGTTATCCTTTGGCCGCCGTCGTGCACAGTTGCGGCAACAGATGGATGTGTCGACGGAGATCGCCTAAATATACTGGGATCTCGTTGAGCTAGTGGCGTGCACCTCCCGACAGGCTGCCACCTCAACCGTCGAGTCGTTGAAGGTTGTTGATGGCTCGCACGGCGCAATACGATCACCAACGCGGACCCTGCACACAACACAATCAAACTACTTTGCCCCAACGAAACAGTGAGGTTGTCAATCTCACGGCTTGCTGAAAACAAAGGATTAAACGTATGGTGTGGAAAATGAGTATTAAATTGCAGAGAATGAAAAAGGAACAGTTTGCAGTTTGTGGTTGTTTAATCAGTGTAAAAGAATGGACCGGGGTCCACAGTTCACTAGTGGTGTCTCTCCATAAAAGATAACTAACATGTTGGGTGAACAAATTACAGCTGGGCAATTGACAAATAGTGAGCGCATGACAATGCATATACATGACATGTTGACTACTATGATATTTAATTGGGCATTACGACATAATACATAGACCGTTATCCAACAGCATCTATGACTAATAATCCACCGCCGGGTTGTCATCCGAGTCCCCCGTTGGTATTAAGTTGCAAGCAACGGATAATTGCATTAAGTAAAGTGCGTAATGTAAACAAACACATATGCCCGTGGACATAGCATCGTTAGGTTATCCCTAGTGGCAACAGCACATCCACAACCTTAGAACTTTCTGTCACTGTCCCAGTTAAACGGAGGCATGAACCCACTATCTAGCATAAATACTCTCTCTTGGAGTTACAAGCATCTACTTGGCCAAAGCATCTACGAGTAACGGAAAGCATGCAAGATCTTAAATAACATATAAGATAGATTGATAATCAACTTGACATATATTCAATATTCATCGGATCCCAGCAAACACAACATGTAGCATTACAATAATATGATCTTGATCATGTAGGGCAGCTCACAAGATCTAAACATGATGGCACAAAGTGGAGAGACAACCATCTAGCTACTGCTATGGACCCGTAGTCCAAGGATGAACTACTCACGCATCACTCCGGAGGCAGGCATGGCGATGTAGAAGCCTCCGGTGACGATTCCCCTCTCCGGCAGGGTGCCGGGAAGAGGTTCTGAACCCTCCCGAGCTAGGGTTGACGGCGGCGGCGTCTCTGGAACTTTTCGTGGATATTTGCTCAGGTACTTAGGGTTTTCGCGTCGGGGGGAATAAGTAGGCGAAAGGGCGGCGGCTGCGACCCCCGAGGGGCCCACACCACCCTAGGGCGCGAGAGGGGGGCCCGCGCCCTAGGGCGTGTGGGCCCTGGTGGCCCTCCTCTGTTGCTCCTTCGCTCCGTCAGGTGTGTTCTGGAAAAATAGGGACCCCCGTGTAGTTTCGTCCAATTCCGAGAATATTTCCAGACTAGCTTTTCTGGAATACAAAAACAGCAGAAAACAGGAACTGGCACTTCGGCATCTTGTTAATAGGTTAGTCCCAAAAAATGTATAAAAGTGATATAAAGTAGATGCAAAACATGTAGCAATTGGTATAAAACAAGCATGGAACATCAAAAATTATAGATACGTTTGAGACGTATCAGCATCCCCAAGCTTAGTTCCTACTCGTCCTCGAGTAGGTAAACGATAAAAACAAAATAATTTTTGAGGTGACATGCTACATCATAATCTTGATCATATAATATTGCAAGGCACATGTAAATGAATGAAGTGATCCAAGTCAATGGTCTATAATTTGCTACCAAATAGATAATGAGTAAACAATGAATCACACAAGCTAAACGTTTTCATGAATAGTACTTTCGAGACAAGCATCAAACAGTTTTGCATAAGTGTTAACTCATAAAGCAATAGTTTCTAATAAAAGGTATTTAATCAACACAAAGGAAGAATTTAGTTTCAGCATTTGCTTCAACTTTCAACATATTTATCTCATGGATATTGTCAACACAAAGTAGTATAACAAGTCCAATACATTGCATATAACGCATGTTGTAACAAAGTTGACACTAGTGTTTGCTTGTGGAAGACAGAAAGAATAGGAAAACTGACTCAACATAAAAGTAAAAGAAAGGCCCTTCGCAGAGGGAAGCAGGGATTAAATCATGTGCTAGAGCTTTTAGGTTTTTGAAAGCATATAGAGATTGCATAAAATATTTGATACTCCTCCCAACCTTGCTAACACAAGCCATGGCTAACCGAATCCTCGGGTGCCTTCCATCAATCACATACCATGGAGGAGTATCTATTTTTGAGAGGTGTTTGTTAATTGTCAACGAATGGTAGCGGGTGAGAACAGTATTCTACCTGTCGAACGGACTTTTAAGAGCGGCTCCCATGAAGGACGTTATTTCTACCAGCAAGGCAGATCATCCCTCTTTCTCTTTGGTTTACACACATTCAGGTATTTCACTGTTTGTCATTGCTTACTGATGAATCAGGGCAAAAGTGTGAAGAGAATTAATTGGTTAAAGTTGTAATTAATTGGGACTGGGCACCCCGTTGCCAGCTCTTTTTGCAAGTTATTGGATAAGCGGATGTATATGCCACTAGTCCAGGTGTAAAAGTCCATCAACAAATAGAATAAAGAATAACCACACTAATTCCTCATGAGCTAGTAAACATTGACACAAAAAGGGAATAATAACATTTTGAATAATTTAAAGGTAGCACATGAAAAATTTACTTGGAGTGGCAAGGAAATACCACATATAGGTAGTTATGGTGGACACAAATGGCATGGATTTTGGCTCAAGGATTTGGATGCACGAGAAGCATTCCCTCTCAGTACAGAGTTTAGGCTAGCAAGGTTATGTAAGCAAACAAGAATATCAACCCGTACACCAAGTTTTATATGACAAACATATTGCAAACGTTATAAGACTTCATACCGTCTTCCTTGTTAACCAAACCCTGTTATTAGAAAATATCTAGACCTTAGAGATACCACCGATGCAAACCAAATTTTCAACAAGCTTTACGGTAGTTCTTCACTAATAGGCTTAACTCATGTGATGCACAATTTAATCATGATCTACTTGTTAACTCAAAACAATTGACAAGCATCAAGTTATCCATTTTAGTGATCTACAAGATTAAGCAAGTTTTTCCTTATACCAATTACCACATGCAACATTTTCTGAACCAACCAAACACCAATCAATTTATTTCATCAACTCTCCAAACAAATATAAGTGAAGCAAGAGAGTACTTTCTACAAAAGAAAGCTAATAGCTCTGACAAGAGATACATGAAAACAAGAGCTAAAAGCTGAACAGCGCTAGATATGAATACTCAACAAATATAAGTGAAGAATAGGAGTATTCTCATGAAAAAGCGGAGCGTGTCTCTCTCCCAATCAAGAATGCTAGGGTCCAGTCAAGCTTTATTGAAAATAAAAGTGCAATACTGAAAATAAAAGCACACAGACGCTCCAAGAAAAGCACATATGATGTGAAAGAATTAAAATATAGTTTCACTAGAGATGACCTGATAATTTTGACGATGAAGAAGGGGATGCCTTGGGCATCCCCAAGCTTAGACGCTTGAGTCTTCTTGAAATATGCTGGGGAGATCCATGGGAGCCTCCCCAAGCTTAAGCTCTTCACTCTTCTTGATCCTATTATATCATCCTTCTCTCTTGACCCTTGAAAACTTCCGTCACACCAAACTCAAAGTAGATCTCATTAGAGGGTTAGTGCATAATCAAAAATTCACATGTTCTATAAAGACGCAATATGATTTGTTACTTTAAACATTAGCTACAGCCACTGATGTTATGTGAAGCTCTTCCACCCAAAAAAGAATTTCACTCAACACTAGTAAAAGAGAGAATGCAAAATAAAAAGGCATAATCTGTCTAAAACAGAACAGTCCGCAAAGACGAATTTTTTCGAGGCACTTACGACGCTCAGATCGAGAAACTCTGAACTAATGAAAGTTTCAGACATTCATAAAGATTACGCACAAAAATTTCAGATTTAATTAACAATCTGGTGATTTTAGGAATTTCGTACAGTGAACAGCAAAAATCTGTTTCTGCGCAGCAATCAAAATTAAGCATCATCTTAACATTAGAGGCTACTCTTGGCACAACAATGCGAGAAAATAAAGATACAAAGGAGTTGCTACAGAAGTAAACACTCCTTGACTCAATAAAAGAAAAATTGCAGAAAAAAAAATGGGTTGCCTCCCATAAGCGCTTTTCTTTAACGCCTTTTAGCTAGGCACAAAGCATGCATCAAGTATTACCAAGTGAAGAAGCATCAACATTGTAATTTGTTCGAACAATAGAATCATAAGGTGGCTTAATCTTCTTCCTAGGAAAGTGTTCCATACCTTTCTTGAGAGGAAATTGATATTTTATATTCCCTTCTTTCATATCAATAATAGCACCTACAGTCTAAGAAAAGGTCTTCCCAGCACAATAGGGCATGATGGATTGCATCAATATCCAAGACAATAAAATCAACGGGGACATAATTGTTGTTAACCATGATAAGAACATCATCAATTCTTCCCAAAGGTTTTTTAATAGTAGAATCAACAAGGTGAACATCCAAGTAACAATTTTCCAAAGGTGCTAAATCAAGCATATCATATAATCTTTTAGGCATAACAGAAATACTAGCACCAAGGTCACACAAAGCATTGCAATCAAAGTCATTCAATTTCAATTTAATGATGGGCTCCCAACCATCTTCTAACTTCCTAGGGATAGAAGCTTCATGTTTTAATTTTCTTCCCTAACTTGCATGAGAGCATTAGTAATATGTTTAGTAAAAGCCATGTTTATAGCACTAGCATTAGGACTTCTAGCTAGCTTTTGCAAGAACTTAATTACTTCAGAAATATTGCAACCATCAAAATCAAAGTCATTATTATCAAAAGTAATGGAGTTATTATCTTCCTTATTGCTAGAAATTTCAGCATCTTTATCAAGGACAGTTTCAGAGTTATCAGGCAATTTAGGACATTTTGCAATAGAAGTGGAAACATTACCAACACCAATATCTTGCCATTAATGGTAGGAGGTTTGTTAACACTTGAGTTTGAAGCATTTTCAGAAGTAGTAATAGTATAAACTCTAGCAATATTATTCTTTCTAGCAATTTCATCCTCTCTTTCCCATCTAGCATGCAATTCAGCTAACATCCTCACATTGTTATCAATTTTAACTTGTATAGCATTGAGAGTTTTGCTCTCTTTAACATCATGAGGCATGTTCTTTAGTTTCAATAAGTCAACATCAAGAGCAAGACTATCAACTTTAGAGGAAAGCACATCAATTTTCCCAAATTTCTCCTCAACAGTTTTATTGAAAGCAGTTTGTGTACTAATAAAATCCTTAAGCATAACTTCAAGATCGAGGGTACACTCTTATTATTGTTGTAGGAGTTACTATAGGAATTTCCATAACCATTGCCACTATTAGAAGGATAGGGCCTATAATTGCTATTACCAAAATTATTCCTATAAGCATTGTTGTTGAATTATTATTTTTAATGAAGTTCACATCAACATGCTCTTCTTGAGCAACCAAAGAAGCTAAAGGAACATTATTTGGATCAACATGTGTTTGACCATTTGCAAGCATAGACATAATAGTATCAATTTTGGCACTCAAGGAGAGGTTTCCTCAACAGAATTTACCTTCTTACCTGTTGGAGCTCTCTCGGTGTGCCACTCAGAATAATTAATCATCATATCATCAAGAAGCTTTGTTGCAGCACCCAAAGTGATGGACATAAAGGTACCTCCAGCGGCCGAATCCAATAAATTCCTTGAAGAAAAATTTAATCCTGCATAGAAGGTTTGGATGATCATCCAAGTAGTCAGTCCATGAGTGGGACAATTTTTAACCAATGATTTCATTCTCTCCCATGCTTGAGCAACATGTTCATTATCAAATTGCTTAAAATTCATTATGCTACTTCTCAAAGAAATAATCTTAGCAGGAGGATAATATTTTCCAATAAAAGCATCTTTGCATTTAGTCCATGAATCAATACTATTTCTAGGCAAAGATAGCAACCATTCTTTAGCACGTCCTCTCAAGGAGAAAGGAAAAAGTTTCAGTTTAATAATATCACCATCTACTTCCTTGAGCTTTTGCATTTCACAAAGTTCAACAAAGTTATTAAGGTGAACAGCAGCATCATCAGTACTAACACCAGAAAATTGCTCTTTCATAACAAGATTTAAAAGTGCAGGTTTAATTTCATAAAATTCTGCTGAAGCAGCAGGTGGAGCAATAGGTGTGCATATGAAATCATTGTTGTTCGTGCTAGTGAAATCACACAACTTAGTGTTCTCAGGAGTACTCATTTTAGCAGAATAAAAACAGTACAGAAAATAACTTGAAAGTAAACTAGATGCAAGTAACTAATTTTTTTGTGTTTTTGATAATTGAAAGCAAACAAGATAAAATAAAATAAACTAAGCAAGACAAAAACAAAGTAAAGAGATTGGAAGCGTGAAACTCCCCTTGCAGAAGACTGCTGTCTCCCCGGCAACGGCGCCAGAAAAATAGCTTGATGACGTGAATCACACGTCGTTGGGAGACCCCAAGAGGAAGGTATGATGTAGTCAGCAGCAAGTTTTCCCTCAGAAAGAAACCAAGGTTATCGAACCAGTAGGAGCAGCAACTCTTCAGAAGGTTGTTGGGCGCCGTACTCGATCACCAACGTGGAATCTGCACACAACACAATCAAACTACTTTGCCCCAACGAAACAGTGAGGTTGTCAATCTCACGGCTTGCTGAAAACAAAGGATTAAACGTATGGTGTGGAAAATGAGTATTAAATTGCAGAGAATGAAAAAGGAACAGTTTGCAGTTTGTGGTTGTTTAATCAGTGTAAAAGAATGGACCGGGGTCCACAGTTCACTAGTGGTGTCTCTCCATAAAAGATAACTAACATGTTGGGTGAACAAATTACAGCTGGGCAATTGACGAATAGTGAGCGCATGACAATGCATATACATGACATGTTGACTACTATGATATTTAATTGGGCATTACGACATAATACATAGACCGTTATCCAACAGCATCTATGACTAATAATCCACCGCCGGGTTGTCATCCGAGTCCCCCGTTGGTATTAAGTTGCAAGCAACGGATAATTGCATTAAGTAAAGTGCGTAATGTAAACAAACACATATGCCCGTGGACATAGCATCGTTAGGTTATCCCTAGTGGCAACAGCACATCCACAACCTTAGAACTTTCTGTCACTGTCCCAGATTAAATGGAGGCATGAACCCACTATCTAGCATAATGTAGCGCCCGACCTGACTGCTATACAGTGATACTGTGTCCCGGTTATCCGATACCACCAGACACACTATCAAAGCATAATAGAGAGATCAAGACTTGTGGAACAACTGGCACATCACAGACTCTACGACACAAATCATATAGTTCAACTCTTATAATAGAGAAAGATAGCAAATGAAACCAGAGGTCACAGACCCAGCATTACAACAAGCGGAAGCAGATTAAGTTGTTCTAAACAACAAGATCCAAATTATGGCCTAAGAGGCCTACAAATAAACATCCAGCGCCAGCTGTTCCGGGAAGTCCCAAGCAGCCACCTGGGAACCCCAGACTACTCGTCGACGTCCACAAGAACCCACCTTCGAGGTCGGTGAAGTCCTCCTCTGAAACAAAACAAACGACGTTGAGTTCGACGAACTCGCAAGATTATATATAGAGCATTAGCTCGATGAGGCTCTCAAAGTTATATGGCTGTTTTGCATAAAGCTGATTTTATTTATGAAAACATAAATCAAAGGCATCGACTAATCAGAATATTTTCAAAGGAGGTAAGGAGTAACTCTTTCTTTCATCACCTTACTCATCATCAACCATTGTACCTGTTCATCAAAGGCACCTCCCCGAATCACCCTCGAGGAAGCTCACCATACAATCTTGAGTGGTACCTCTAGTACCCAGTTTTTAATCATTCCATTAAAGTTATTCTATGGTCTTATCGTCCTTTCCCAAGTTGTCCGTAACCGTGGACACGGCTTTTCGAAAGATTTAACCCTGCAGGGGTGCACTGTGTTTACCTTCGGTACCGCCCGGCTCATTGCCTACACGTAGCTCTCTTCCGGGGAAAGCCGGCTGAGTGGGAACGGTTACAACCTTTACCTTGCTTGAGACTAACCCAGGATCATCAGTGGCGGTAGGACAAGGGGTACCTCCAGCACCCTGTCCCGCGGCACTTATTTTCCTGACACACCATCCTCATCTCAGTCTTGGCCACCCATCCTCAACGCACGCGCAAATGGAAAGCCAAACTAGGGACCTCGGCTAGTCCGCCACAAGTTAGTCGGTCGACGAGGGCTCCAATACCCCACCGAAAGGAAGCGCGCTCATTCTTGGTTCAAGAGGTAAGAACTCGCACCTAGGCGGCGAGAGTGAGACAAAACACCACCTTACCATAGTGGCCTATCATCCCCACCTTTAAGCATTTTTACCTGTCACCACATTTTCTCCACCATCATTGAACACTTCAACAACCTGTTTCCAATCATGAAGTATCCATCGACAGCTAAGCATTTTAACTAAGCATGGCTAAGCATCAACACTGCATAGTTAAGTATTTCAGGCCAACAGTACAATCCTATGGATAATAGGAGGGGAAACAGGTAATTGGCATCGGAATCTTAATGCAACTATAGGATACTCTAATCCAAGCAATTTGACATTTGGAACCGCATGCAATATTATAGTGGAGAAATATTTGCGGAAATAGGATAAGACATGCTCAGAGGGGTATTACGCTTGCCTTGCTCAACGTGCTGGTAGTACGGCTCTTCGGGGTATTGTGGAGTAACCCCGGCTGCTTGATCTATCGAGCACAAAACATCGGAAGAAAACAATTCAATCACCACACATATGCTTAACAAATGCAATGCGCAGACATATGATGAGATGACATTTTGAATGCATTAAACTTAATATAGCAAGGTCTACCAATTTACATGAGGTACGGACTTTATTATTTAACAAGAGGATAATAGCTCCACATTGTTTTTAATGTTTTCCTGTGCTCTAAAATGAGATAAGCATGCATGAAATGATGCTATTAGTTAGTCACAAATTTGTGCCCAATGCTGGTATAGCACACCAAAAATTATGATGACCGATTAAAAGGTATTACTTTTATGACTTACTAAATTAAATATGTTCTTTTAATTATTTATTTCCTCCTTTACTTCATGTCCTCTTACAATCTATGGTTAAGCAACAATGGAACTCTTAGCCAAATTAGAAGGAAAAAGAAGAAACAGAATCAATTTTGGTTGCTGGACAAAAATCGGAATATCCGAAATTTTCTCCCTCGGAAAATCCAACTGAGAGAGCAAAGCCAAAATTCGGCTAAGGACCTCGAGCGACCTCGTACTGGCGTTCCCGGAAAATCCGAACTTCTTGGTATCGGATTATCCGATCACCACCGAAGCCTGGGATTCTACTAAGTACCAAGAACGAACTCGCACTGGATTGAATCGGAATATCCGAGTTCTTCGGTTCCGGATTATCCGAACGCAAGAGGAAGAACGGCGACGCACGGCGGCGGTGGGGTGCTCCGGCGACACAGGGCGGGAGAGGGAGAGTGCAGGCACTGGGGAGGTTCACACACTCACCCTGGACACGGCAGAGAAGACGGCGAGGTCGGAGGAGGCATGCCTGCGACGAATTCGTCCGCGGCGGCTCGTGAACGGCGGCGGCGAAGTGGTGGACGGCCACGTCGATTCACGGCCTCCCTCGCCGATTCCTTCAGCGGAGAAGGAGGGCGACACGGCAAAGCTTCCGGCGGTCTCCGTTTCGCTCGAGGCGAGCTCAAACCGCGGCGGCGACGACGACCATGGCGGCTCGGTGCGCGCTCGTGGGGAGAAGGTGGAACGAGGGAGCAGGTGAGAGGGGATGAGGGGGAGCAGGTGAGATCGTGGGGTCGTGGGGTGTCTCCCTTGCAGAGGAGAGGCAGAGGGGGGCCCTGGCGCGGTCGAGCACGCGGCGACGGCAGCGGCATGGCGCCAGGCGCGGTGGCGACAGTGCCAGAGGAGAGAGACGATCTTTTCCCCGAAAACCCCCTAGAGAAAACTGGTTCCACGGATAGGTCCTTTTCAGCTTTTATTTTTAAAACCTTTTAAAACCAGCACCTTCAGTGATTTTCTAGAGGCACTTAACAATTTTCAAAAATTATGAAATAATTTGGGTGGCCTTTTATATCATGTGGGAGCTCCACAAAAATTGGCGCCTCCAAATAAAATGTTTTGAACCACTTTTGTTTAGAAAGTTGATAGGGCATTTTGCTAAATTCAAAAGTGTTGCTCCTTTAACAATTTGGAGCAAGTGCAAAATATTGTTTTGGAGCTCTTGGAACTTCCTTGACAAATAGAGATGACGAAGTAATTTTATTTTGCAAGATTGAGTGCCTTCGTTGTTTTGAAATTTGTTGAAGCAAAAATTGGCATTTTGTTTGAAGTGGTGCCAAACCACAACAATTCCTAGCAACACCACAATTCCCTAGCAACAACAACAATTCCCTAGCACAATTCCCTAGCAACAACAACAAGATGCATGATGCCATGATGCAATGACACAAAAGTGGAAAATTTACACCGGTTTTTAGGTTTTCAACTTTGGGCTGTTACAATCTACCCCCCTTACAGGAATCTCGTCCCGAGATTCTAAGGTTGCGGAAAGAAGTCGGGATACTCCTCACGAAGACTAGACTCTCTTTCCCAAGTCGCTTCTTCCTCGGAATGGTGAGACCACTGAACTTTGAGGAACTTGGTAGTCTTGTTACGGGTCTTTCTTTCGGCTTCATCCAGGACACGGATAGGATGCTCGCGATAAGTGAGATCTTCCTGGAGATCTAGCTCTTCATGATTGACTCATGGATAGGATCTTTGAAACAACGGCGAAGTTGGGAGACATGAAACACATCATGTACATTTGGGAATTTGACCGGTAACTCCAATTGATAAGAAAGATCTCCTCGCTTGGCCAGAACGGTGAAAGGGCCAACATAGCGAGGGGCCAATTTCCCTTTGATACCGAAGCGGCGAACGCCACGAAGGGGAGAGACGCGGAGATAAGCTTTATCACCAATTTCATAGTGAATTTCCTGATGGTGCTTATCATAGTAGCTCTTCTGCCTAGACTGAGCAATCTTCAGATTCTCTTATGATTCTAACCTTCTCCTCAGCTTCATTGATCACATCCGACCAAAGAGTGCTCTCTCTCGGTCTCGGACCAATTTAGAGGAGTGCGGCATTTTCTTCCATAAAGAGCCTCAAATGGAGCCATGCCCAGACTAGCTTGATAGCTATTGTTGTAGGAGAATTCCGCGAAAGGGAGATACTTTTCCCAACCCTTGCCAAAAGAGATTACACATGCCCGAAGCATGTCTTCCAACACTTGGTTCACTCTTTCGGTCTGACCATCAGTTTGGGATGGTAAGCGGTACTGAAGTTGAGACGGGACCCCATAGCAGTTTGGAAACTCTGCCAAAACTTGGAGACAAAGATACTTCCACGGTCCGATATGATCCTCAGAGGGACCCCATGCAATGGAACAATACGAGCCAAATATAAGTCAGCAAGTTGACTTGCCCGTATATCATCACGGACTGGTAGGAAGTGAGCAACCTTGGACATCGATCAATGATTACCCAGATTGCATTGTTGCCCTTTTGAGATGGGAAACCCGGTATGAAGTCCATACCAATTTCATCCCATTTCCACTCGGGACTGCAATAGGGCGAGAGTGCCGGCAGGCCTTTGATGTTCAGCCTTTACCCGTCGACATGTGTCGCATTCAGCAACATACTTGGCAATTTCTCGTTTCATACGAGTCCACCAGAATTGTGGTCGAAGGTCTTGGTACATTTTGGTACTACCGGGATGAATAGAGAGAGGTGATTCATGAGCTTCTTGGAGGATTAGCTCCCTCAAATTCGGTTCTTTGGCACTACCAAGCGGTCACCAAAATAAACAACCCCGGATTCATCTTCGAGAAACATTTGGCCTTGCCACTAGCAATGTTCTTCTTGATTTCAGAATACCCTCATCCAGCTTCTGAGCATCCTTAATCTGGTCTACAAGAGTAGCTTTGATCTCCAGATTTGCAAGGTAGCCAGAAGGAACAATTTCCAAGTTCAAACGGGCAAACTCTTCATGAGAGCAGGTTGGGCCTTTCTCAATCATCAGATTGTTGCAATAGGACTTCCGACTTAGCGCGTCAGCCACGACGTTTGCTTTGCCGGGTTGATAGTTCAGACTCACATCATAGTCCTTGATTAACTCCAACCAACGCCTTTGCCTGAGATTTAAATCCGGCTGGGTGAAGAGGTACTTCAGACTCTTGTGATCCGAAAATCTCGCAACGGTTACCAAACAGTAGGGTCTCCATTGCTTCAAAGCATAGACCACCGCGGCAAGTTCTAGATCATGAGTTGGGTAGTTGTGCTCATGCGGCTTAAGTTGGCGAGAAGCATATGCCACCACATGGCCATCTTGCATTAACACACAGCCCAAGCCTTGCAGAGAGGCGTCACAGAAGACGACGAAATCCTTGCTGTGTCCGGCAGGACAAGCACAGGAGCGGACGTGAGCTTGGCTTTCAGTGTTTTGAAACTCTCTTCAGCTTCGGCCGACCATACGAACTTTTTATCCTTCTTGAGAAGGTCAGTCAGGGCCTTGGCTATCTTGGAGAAACCTTCGATGAACGGCGGTAATAACCGCCAATCCGAGAAAGCTACGGATGTACTTGACTGACATTGGAGTTTTCCAATCCAGAATGGACTGAATCTTGTCGGGAATGACAGCCACACCATTAGCGATATCACATGACCAAGGAAGAAGATTATCCAACCAAAACTCACACTTGGAGAACTTGGCATAGAGGCGGTGTTCTCGAAGTCGTGTCAGAACCAAACGAAGATGTTCAGCATGCTCTTCATCGGTTTTGGAATAGACGAGGATGTCATCGATGTAAATGACGACAAACTTGTCAAGATAATCCATAAGATGGAGTTCATGAGCCTCATGAAAGTAGCCGGGCATTTGTGAGACCAAAGGACATGACGGTATACTCATATGAGCCATAGCGAGTAACAAATGCCGTCTTTGGAATATCCTCCTTTCTGATTTTTATCTGATGGTAGCCTGACCTCAGATCCATCTTGGAGAATACCGTTGCACCAGCTAACTGATCCAACAGATCATTGATGCGAGGAATAGGATACTTGTTCTTGATTGTCACCGCATTCAACGGTCGATAGTCAGAGACTAGACGCGGCACGGTAGAATCCCTCTTCTTCACAAAGAGTACCGGACAACCCCAAGGTGAACTGCTAGGCTGGATGAAATCCTTCGCTAACAGCTGATCAATTTGCTCTTTCAACAGAGCCAACTCTTCCACCGGCATACGGTAGGGCTTCTTGGAAATTGGAGCTGTACCGGGAAGTAGATCTATGACAAACTCCACACTTCGGTCAGGAGGCATGCCAGGCAATTCTTCCGGGAACACATCCGGGAAGTCACACACCACGTGTATGTCCTGGATTTCAGGAGGGGTTTCGCCTTCCATAAAGCAAAGGAGAATCTCAGGTGAGTTGGGTATGACTGAAGATGGAGGTCTTGACAGTGCAGA
Source organism: Poa pratensis (assembly GCA_947311845.1). Taxonomy (NCBI): domain Eukaryota; kingdom Viridiplantae; phylum Streptophyta; class Magnoliopsida; order Poales; family Poaceae; genus Poa; species Poa pratensis. Next base: position 89,096,760 of record CAMZMU010000037.1, read on the forward strand.
CCAATACTTCACACTTTCCCCAGAGGAATTGGTCACGGTGACGGTCTTGGCAGCACAGTCGAGATTAGCTCGGTATTTGGCTAGCCAGTTCATGCCCAGTATGACATCAATGCCATTTGACCTCAGGCTACCAAAGCGAAAGGAAAAGAGTAGTAACCGATAGTAATCTGAACTTCAGGAGTAACCCCATCGGTTTGCCATTTGGAGCCAGGAGTGGAGATCTCCAAGGGACGGCTCATTTTCTCGAACGGTATTTTGTGGTCTTTTGCAAAAGCTATGGATATGAATGAATGCGATGCTCCAGAATCAAACAAAACTGTAGCACGATTGTTGTTGATTCGAAGCTCACCCATAAGGACGCCGGGGTCATCTTCAGCTTCTTCAACAGAGACGTGGTTCAGGCGACCACGCACAATAGGTCCAGCCTTGCCAGCTGGAGTGGCAGGGGCTCGTGCAGGAGTCAACGCGAGAGGTGCCTTCTGGGGGCACTCCCAGGAGTAGTGGCCAGCCTGGCCACAGGTGTAGCAAGTGACTCCAGGTGGAGCAGGTAGCATAGGACGGTACCCACTCCCGCCTACCCCAAGTGTCGAAGTAGTGGGGCGCGGAGGGGGTGGCCTGTATCCGCGGCTCTTGGCATGAATGCAGCACGAGGTACGCGCTGTAGGGGACAAACACCCTGCGCTTCTTGCTCTCAGAACCCGAGGAACTCTGGTGGTCCCCGTGTGCGGGCCTCTTGGAAGCCTCAAGTTCCTTTCTTCCTTGCTCGAGAGTGAAAGCCTGGTTGAACAGCTCCTAAGAGGCCCAACATTACAACATGCGGAAGCGAATTAGGTTGTTCTAAACAACAAGAACCAACATATGGCCTAAGAGGCCTACAGATAAACATCACAGCGCAGCTGTTCCAGGATGTCCCAAGCTGCCACCTGGGAACCCCAGACTACTCGTCGACGTCCACAAAGGACCCACCTTCGAGGTCGGTGAAGTCCTCCTCTGAAACAAAGCAAACGACGTTGAGTTCGACGAACTCACAAGATTAAATATAGAGCTTTAGCTCGATGAGGCTTTCAAGGTTTTACGGCTGTTTTGCATAAAGCTGATTTTATTTATGAAAACATAACTCAATGGCATCGACTATGCAAAGTATTTTTAAAAGAGGTAAGAAGTAACTCTTTTCTTTGATCACCTTTCTCATCATCAATCACCATCAACCACAGTACCTGTTCATCAAAGGCACCTCCCCGAATCACCCTCGAGGAAGCTCACCTTGCATTTGTGAGTGGTACCTCTAGTACCCAGTTTTTAATCATTCCGTTAAAGTTATTCTATGATCTTACCTTCACTTCCCAAGTTCGTCCATAACGCGGACACGGCTTTTCGAAAAGATTTAACCCTGCAGGGGTGTACAATGTTTGCCACGCGTACCGTCCGGCCCATTACCTGATCATTAGCTCTCTTCCTTGGAAAGCCGGCTGGGTGGGAGCGGTGTCGACTTCTCCCTCGTTAAGGACTTTCCAGGATCATCAGTGGCGGCAGGGCAGCCAGTGCCTGCAACACCCGCCCCACGGCCACTCATTTTCCTAACACCACCATCCTCATCTCAGTTCATCCCACCATCATCACGCACGCGCAAATGGAAGCCCGAACTAGAGGACTCTGGCTAGCCCCGCCCGAGTTATTTAGTCTATGAGGGTTCCTACACTGCGAATGCATAGGCCTCACGCATGGTTGCACGCTCAGTCTTGGTTCAAGAGGTATAGAACTCGCACCTAGGCGGCGAGAACGAGACAAAACACCACAACCACAGTGGCCTCTCATCCCCACCTTTAAGCATTTTATTATCCGTCACCACAATTTCTCCACCATCATTCTCATCTCATCACCTGTTACCAACACGAACCATCCATCGTATAGCTATGCAATTAACTAAGCATGGCTAAGCATCAACATAGCATAGTAAGTATCTCGGCCAACAATACAATCCTATGGATAATAGGAGGGAAACAGGTAAATGGCATCGGAATCTAAATGCAACTATAGGATACTCTAATCCAATAAAATTGACATTTGGAACCGCATGCAATATTATAGTGGAGAAAATAATTGCGGAAATATAGGATAAGACATGCTCAGAGGGGGGATTACGCTTGCCTGGATCAACGTGCTGGTAGTACGGCTCTTCACGATACGGTGGGGGCACTTTCCCTTCTTGATCTACCGATGCACAAACAATACCGGAGAGGAACAATCAAAACCACGGATAACCTCGGTGCAATGCGCAAACACATGATGACATGACATTTTAAATCCCCGGGAGGGGGATGATGCAACTATTCAAATTAAACGGAGTTCGGGTGCTTAGAGGGGCGCACCCCGGATATCCGTGAATTTAAGTCATGGATCATCTTACTTGTTGATTACGGTGGTCGAAACCCTAGGGTATAACTTGTAGATGCTATGACATGATCATGTGGGAGATGCAGGGTTTTGGCGATTTAACATACATGATAACCATTTAAACGGTTGGTTCACGAATTTCCGGACATTCGGGTATATTACAACTTTTTATGGTAGACCGACAGAATTACAATTTAAACATTTTAATTCCTCTTTTAATTATGCCTGGTTATTATTTAAATCCAACACATTATTAACACTTAACCAAATAGGAAGAAAAATAAAAAGAAACAGTACATATTCTTTGTGCTGGGCAAAATCGGATTATCCGGTTTATTAAAACTCGGAATATCCGATGGAACACAAGTCCCAGAATTTGGCTAAGGACTGAAGATTTCTTCGTACTGATAGGAATCGGAAAATCCGAATTTGTAGAAATCGGAAAATCGATCATCGGAGATAGCTCGCCACGGCTAAGGACAAAGACAGAATCGCACTGGAACTGATCGGAAACTCCGATTGCTCATCGACTCGGATTATCGAGCGAGCGCAGAGTACAGCGGCGAGCACGGCGACCTGCTGGCGCCGGTGAACCACGGCGGGAGAGGGAGGAACGGAGGGCAAAGGAGGGGTGCGTGCTCACCCTGAGCACGTAGGCGACGGCGGTGAGGTTGGGGACGGACCACGGCGGCGGGAATCGTCGGCGAGTGGCGGCGGTGGTCGGAGAGGATGAAGACGGCGCCGGCGATTCGTGACGCCCCGGCTCGATTCCTCCGGCGAGGACGGAGAGGGAGAAGCGGCGGAGCTTGTGGGCTTCTTGGATTCGCTCGGGAGCGCTTCAATCGACGGCTACGTGCGGCGGCAGTGGCGAGCTTGGTGCGGCCATGGCGTGGAGAAAACGGGGAGAGAGAATGGAGCAGGGCGAGTGGGGATGGGGAGCAGGTGAGGTCGTGGTGTCGTGGGGGCGTGCTCCTCGCAGGGAAGAGCGGAGAGGGGCCCGGCAGGCGTGGCGAGGCACGGCGGCATGGTGGTCCGGCGGGAGCGGAGTAGCTCGGTCGCTACAGAACGAGGAAGAAAGGAGAAATTACAAAGGACCCCCTGGCCAAAATATTTCCATCACAGATCGGTCCCTGTCCAGTTTTCTTTTTAAAAACCTTTTACAAACCAGCAGGAACTTCATGGAATTTATTAAGGCACTAAACAATTTTAGAAAAATTTGGGAAAATTCAAGTAGCCTCCTCACACAGGTAGAAGCACCACAAAAATTGGTGTCTCCAACTAAAATGTCTTGAACTCCTTTTGTTCAGAAAGGTGGTAGGGCATTTTTCTAAATCCAAAAGTGTTGCTCCTTTAACAATTTGGAGCAAGTGCAAAATATTATTTTGGAGCTCTTGGAACTTCCTTGACAAATAGGAGATGTCAAAGTAATTTTATTTTGCAAGATTGAGTGCCTTCGTTGTTTTGAAATTGGTTGAAGCAAATTTGGCAATTTGGTTTTTAGAATGTTGCCAAACCTCCACAATTCCCTAGCAACAACCACAATTCCCTAGCAACAACAACAATTCCCTAGCAACAACAACAAGATGCATCATGCCATGATGCAATGAACACAAAAGTGGAAAAATTACACAGGTTTTTAGGTTCTTAAACTTCGGGCTGTTACAATTCTACCCCCCTTACAGGAATCTCGTCCCGAGATTCTAAGGTTGCGGAAAGAAATCGGGATACTCCTCACGAAGACTAGACTCTCTTTCCCAAGTCGCTTCTTCCTCGGAATGGTGAGACCATTGAACTTTGAGGAACTTGGTAGTCTTGTTACGGGTCTTCCTTTCGGCTTCATCCAGGACACGGATAGGATGCTCGCGATAGGTAAGATCTTCCTGGAGATCCAGCTCCTCGTGATTGACCCCATGGATAGGATCTTTGAAACACCGGCGAAGTTGAGAGACATGAAACACATCATGTACATTGGGAATATGACCGGTAATTCCAACTTATAAGAAAGATCTCCTCGCTTGGCCAGAACGGTGAAGGGCCAACATAGCGAGGGGCCAATTTCCCTTTGATACCGAAGCGGCGAACGCCACGAAGGGGAGAGACGCGGAGATAAGCTTTATCACCAATTTCATAGTGAATTTCCTGATGGTGCTTATCATAGTAGCTCTTCTGCCTAGACTGAGCAATCTTCAGATTCTCCCTTATGATTCTAACCTTCTCCTCAGCTTCATTGATAATATCTGGACCAAAGAGTGCCCTCTCTCCGGTCTCAGACCAATTTAGAGGAGTGCGGCATTTTCTTCCATAGAGAACCTCAAATGGAGCCATGCCCAGACTAGCTTGATAGCTATTGTTGTAGGAGAATTCCGCGAAAGGGAGATACTTTTCCCAATCCTTGCCAAAGAGATTACACATGCCCGAAGCATGTCTTCCAAAACTTGGTTCACTCTTTCGGTCTGACCATCAGTTTGGGATGGAAAGCGGTGCTGAAGTTGAGACGAGTTCCCATAGCAGTTTGGAAACTAGTCCAAAACTTGGAGGTGAATAGGCTTCCACGATCAGAAATTATCTTCTTGGGAATGCCGTGAAGGACGACGATACGAGAGGTATACAGGTCTGCCAACTTGGCAGCTGTAATGTCCACACGAACGGGGAGGAAGTGAGCCACTTTTGATAGTCGATCAATGATGACCCAAATGGCATCATGTCCCTTTGGAGACTTCGGCAGACCAGTAATGAAGTCCATACCAATTTCATCCCATTTCCACTCGGGAATAGCAATAGGGTGAAGAGTGCCGGCAGGCCTTTGATGTTCAGCCTTTACCCGTCGACAGGTGTCGCATTCAGCAACATACTTGGCAATTTCTCGTTTCATCGAGTCCACCAGAATTGTGGCCGAAGGTCTTGGTACATTTTGGTACTACCGGGATGAATAGAGAGAGGAGATTCATGAGCTTCTTGGAGGATCAACTCCCTCAATTTTTTTCTTTGGCACTACCAAGCGGTCACCAAAATAAACAACTCCGATTCATTGACAGAAAAACATTTGGCCTTCCCGCTAGCAATGTTCTCCTTGATTTTTAGAATACCCTTGTCACGCTTTGAGCATCCTTAATCTGATCTACAAGAGTAGATTTGATTCCAGATTTGCAAGGTAGCCAGAGGGAACAATTTCTAAGTTCAAACGAGAGAACTCTTCATGGAGGGCAGGTTGGGCCTCTTCAATCATCAGATTGTTGCAATAGGACTTCCGACTTAGCGCGTCAGCCACGACGTTTGCTTTGCCGGGTTGATAGTTCAGACTCACATCATAGTCCTTGATTAACTCCAACCAACGCCTTTGCCTGAGATTTAAATCCGGCTGGGTGAAGAGGTACTTCAGACTCTTGTGATCCGAGAAGATCTCGCAACGGTTACCAAACAGGTATGGTCTCCATTGCTTCAAAGCATAACCACAGCGGCAAGTTCTAGATCATGAGTTGGGTAGTTGTGCTCATGCGGCTTAAGTTGGCGAGAAGCATATGCCACCACATGGCCATCTTGCATTAGCACACAGCCCAAGCCTTGTAGAGAGGCGTCACAGAAGACGACGAAATCCTTGCTGTGTCCGGCAGGACAAGCACAGGAGCGGACGTGAGTTTGGCTTTCAGTGTTTTGAAGCTCTCTTCAGCTTCGGCCGACCATACGAACTTTTTATCCTTCTTGAGAAGGTCAGTCAGGCCTTGGCTATCTTGGAGAAACCTTCGATGAATCGGCGGTAGTAACCCGCCAATCCGAGAAAGCTACGAATGTCCTTGACTGACATTGGAGTTTTCCAATCCAAAATGGACTGAATCTTGTCAGGAATGACAGCCACACCATTAGCGGATATCACATGACCAAGGAAGACGAGATTATCCAACCAAAACTCACACTTGGAGAACTTGGCATAGAGGCGGTGTTCTCGAAGTCTTGTCAGAACCAACGAAGATGTTCCTCATGCTCTTCATTGGTTTTGGAATAGATGAGGATGTCATCAATGTAAATGACGACAAACTTATCAAGATAATCCATGAAGATGGAGTTCATGAGCCTCATGAAAGTAGCTGGGCATTTGTGAGACCAAAGGACATGACGGTATACTCATATGAGCCATACGAGTAACAAATGCCGTCTTTGGAATATCCTCCTTTCTGATTTTTATCTGATGGTAGCCTGACCTCAGATCCATCTTGGAGAATACCGTTGCACCAGCTAACTGATCCAACAGATCATTGATGCGAGGAATAGGATACTTGTTCTTGATTGTCACCGCATTCAACGGTCGATAGTCAGAGACTAGACGAGGCACGGTAGAATCCCTCTTCTTGACAAAGAGTACCGGACAACCCCAAGGTGAACTGCTAGGCTGGATGAATCCTTGCTAACAGCTGATCAATTTGCTCTTTCAACAGAGCCAACTCTTCCACCGGCATACGGTAGGGCTTCTTGGAAATTGGAGCGTACCGGGAAGTAGATCTATGACAAACTCCACACTTCGGTCAGGAGGCATGCCAGGCAATTCTTCCGGGAACACATCCGGGAAGTCACACACCACGTGTATGTCCTGGATTTCAGGAGGGGATTCGCCTTCCATAAAGCAAAGGAGAATCTCAGGTGAGTTGGGTATGACGAGATGGAGGTCTTGACAGTGCAGACCAATACTTCACACTGTCACCGGAAGAATTGGTCACGGTGACGGTCTTGGCAGCACAGTCGAGATTAGCCTGGTATTTGGCTAGCCAGTTCATGCCCAGTATGACATCAATGCCATTTGACCTCAGAGCTACCAAAGCGAAAGGAAAAGAGTAGTAACCGATAGTAATCTGGACTTCAGGAGTAACCCCATCGGTTTGCCATTTGGAGCCAGGAGTGGCGATCACCAAGGACGGCTCATTTTCTCAAACGGTATTTTGTGTCTTTTGCAAAAGCTATGGATATGAATGAATGCGATGCTCCAGAATCAAACAAAACTGTAGCACGATTGTTGTTGATTCGAACTCACCCATAAGAACGCCGGGGTCCTCTTCAGCTTCTTCAGCAGAGATGTGGTTCAGGCGACCACGCACAATAGGTCCAGCCTTGCCAGCTGGAGTGGCAGGGGCTCGTGCAGGAGTTATCGCGAGAGGTGCCTTCTGGGGGCACTCCCTGGAGTAGTGGCCAGCCTGGCCACAGGTGTAGCAAGTGACTCCAGGTGGAGCAGGTAGCATAGGACGGTACCCACTCCCGCCTACCCCAAGTGTCGAAGTAGTGGGGCGCGGAGGGGTGGCCTGTATCCTGCGGCTCTTGGCATGAATGGAGCACGGGCACAGCGCTGTAGGGGACAAACACCCTGCGCTTCTTGCTCTCAGAACCCGAGGAACTCTGGTGGTCCCCATGTGCGGGCCTCTTGGAAGCTTCAAGTTCCTTTCTTCCTTGCTCGAGAGTGAAAGCCTGGTTGAACAGCTCCTGATAGGTCTGGAACCTGAAGGGCAATAGCTCATAGCGAGCTGCGGAGTCAGACCCTTGCGGAACAGCTCTTGCTTGTCAGCATCATTGGTCACGTCCCTTGGGGCGTAACGAGAGAGATGGTTGAACTCACGACCATAAGTGCGGAGGTCCATCCGTCCCTGTTGCAAATCCAGGAACTCCCTCCTCTTCAAGTCCATGATCGGCTGGGGAATGTACTCCGCACGGAAGGCAGTGCGAAATCAGCCCAGTGAAGACATGGTTGGCTGGAAACAAAGCCACATGGCTTCCCACCAACAGCCAGCAGCACCAACCAAGAGATAGGTGGCAAAGTTGACTTGCTCAGCCAATGGGACATGAAGCGCGGAGAACTTGCGCTCCAAAGCACGAAGCCAATCATCAGCTTCCAGTGGCTCCTTAGCATCAGCAAAGGTGGGTGGCTGCGAGCGCAGGAACTCGTGAGAGTGTTGCACTCGTTCCTCCGTGCATTCTGCTGCACCAACTGCTCAAGCAAGCGCTCATTGCGCCCACGGTTCTCCTCAATGGCCATCAAGACCTCAGCCATCGAGGGTGGTGGCGGCAGATCATCCTCATCATTGTGGTTACCGCGCCACCACGGCCTCCACGGCCTCCTCGAGCCATTCTGGAGATTTGACAATGACACAGTTAGTATCTTTCTCCGAATGGTCGAACAATAGCATTAGCGTCTACACAAGTACACAGACTAGGGACGATAATACATTGCAGAAGGAAAATCAACAAGATAGAACTTGGGTCAAAGATCAGCATCATGTGCTACTAGTGAGAGTTAAGAAATCACAACTTAACACACTCTAGTTGACACAATCCGGGACCTTATGTTCAAGTCCTGGGTTAAAACCCAAAGAAAGGATCAAAGATTAGACTCGGTAGAAACATCTGAGTTGATTTGGGATTGCAACGCAGCGGGAGCAACGGACACATAACACTAAAGGTCGAACCCACCCCGTTTCTAATCATTTTGAAGTAACAGAGAGAGTAAAACCTTTAACTCAAATCGAGGTAAGATTGCTCCGAGATTAGAGGGTAACCAGATAAGGAGTAAAAAGAATCCTAAGATGGTTTTCACAACTCATTTTTAGGTTAAAAATATTTTCACAAACACTAGACTCAACATCGACCAGTAGAAGGGTTTCCTACAGGCAGTACTGCTCTGATACCAACTTGTGGCGCCCCGACCCGACTGCTATACAGTGATACTGTGTCCCCGGTTATCCGATACCACCAGACACACTATCAAAGCATAATAGAGAGATCAAGACTTGTGGAACAACTGGCACATCACAGACTCTACGACACAAATCATATAGTTCAACTCTTATAATAGAGAAAGATAGCAAATGACAACCAGAGGTCACAGACCCAACATTACAACAAGCGGAAGCAAATTAGGTTGTTCTAAACAACAAGACCAAATATGGCCTAAGAGGCCTACAATAAACATCCAGCGCCAGCTGTTCCGGGATGTCCCAAGCTGCCACCTGGGAACCCCAGACTACTCGTCGACGTCCACAAAGAACCCACCTTCGAGGTCGGTGAAGTCCTCCTCTGAAACAAAACAAACGACGTTGAGTTCGACGAACTCGCAAGATTATATATAGAGCTTTAGCTCGATGAGGCTTTCAAGTTTATGGCTGTTTTGCATAAAGCTGATTTTATTTATGAAAACATAACTCAATGGCATCGACTATCAGAGTATTTTCAAAAGAGGTAAGAAGTAACTCTTTCTTTGATCACCTTTCTCATCATCACCATCAACCACAGTACCTGTTCATCAAAGGCACCTCCCCGAATCACCCTCGAGGAAGCTCACCTTGCATTTGTGAGTGGTACCTCTAGTACCCAGTTTTTAATCATTCCGTTAAAGTTATTCTATGATCTTACCTTCACTTCCCAAGTCGTCCATAACCGCGGACACGGCTTTTCGAAAAGATTTAACCCTGCAGGGGTGTACAATGTTTGCCACGCGTACCGTCCGGCCCATTACCTGATCATTAGCTCTCTTCCTTGGAAAGCCGGCTGGGTGGGAGCGGTGTCGACTTCTCCCTCGTTAAGGACTTTCCAGGATCATCAGTGGCGGCAGGGCAGCCAGTGCCTCAACACCCCCCACGGCCACTCATTTTCCTAACACCACCATCCTCATCTCAGTTCATCCCACCATCATCACGCACGCGCAAATGGAAGCCCGAACTAGAGGACCCTGGCTAGCCCCGCCCGAGTTATTTAGTCTATGAGGGTTCCTGCACTGCGAATGCATAGGCCTCACGCATGGTTGCACGCTCAGTCTTGGTTCAAGAGGTATAGAACTCGCACCTAGGCGGCGAGAACGAGACAAAACACCACAACCACAGTGGCCTCTCATCCCCACCTTTAAGCATTTTATTATCCGTCACCACAATTTCTCCACCATCATTCTCATCTCATCACCTGTTTCCAACATGAACCATCCATCGTATAGCTATGCAATTAACTAAGCATGGCTAAGCATCAACATAGCATAGTAAGTATCTCGGCCAACAATACAATCCTATGGATAATAGGAGGGAAACAGGTATTGGCATCGGAATCTTAATGCAACTATAGGATACTCTAATCCAATAAAATTGACATTTGGAACCGCATGCAATATTATAGTGGAGAAAATATTTGCGGAAATATAGGATAAGACATGCTCAGAGGGGGGATTACGCTTGCCTGGATCAACGTGCTGGTAGTACGGCTCTTCACGATATGGTGGGGGCACTTCCCCTTCTGATCTACCGATGCACAAACAATACCGGAGAGGAACAATCAAAACCACGGATAACCTCGGTGCAATGCGCAAACACATGATGACATGACATTTTAAATCCCCGGGAGGGGGATGATGCAACTATTCAAATTAAACGGAGTTCGGGTGCTTAGAGGGGCGCACCCTGGATATCCGTGAATTTAAGTCATGGATCATCTTACTTGTTGATTACGGTGGTCGAAACCCTAGGGTATAACTTGTAGATGCTATGACATGATCATGTGGGAGATGCAGGGTTTTGGCGATTTAACATACATGATAACCATTTAAACGGTTGGTTCACGAATTTCCGGACATTCGGGTATATTACAACTTTTTATGGTAGACCGACAGAATTACAATTTAAACATTTTAATTCCTCTTTTAATTATGCCTGGTTATTATTTAAGTCCAACACATTATTAACACTTAACCAAAATAGGAAGAAAAATAAAAAGAAACAGTACATATTCTTTGTGCTGGGCAAAATCGGAATATCCGGTTTATTAAAACTCGGAATATCCGATGGAACACAAGTCCCAGAATTTGGCTAAGGACTGAAGATTTCTTCGTACTGATAGGAATCGGAAAATCCGAATTTGTAGAAATCGGAAAATCCGATCATCGGAGATAGCTCGCCACGGCTAAGGACTAAGACAGAATCGCACTGGAACTGATCGGAAACTCCGATTGTTCTTCGACTCGGATTATCCGAGCGAGCGCAGAGTACAGCGGCGAGCACGGCGACCTGCTGGCGCCGGTGAACCACGGCGGGAGAGGAAGGAACGGAGGGCAAAGGAGGGGTGCGTGCTCACCCTGAGCACGTAGGCAACGGCGGTGAGGTTGGGGACGGACCACGGCGGCGGGAATCGTCCGGCGAGTGGCGGCGGTGGTCGGAGAGGATGAAGACGGCACCGGCGATTCGTGACGCCCCGGCTCGATTCCTCCGGCGAGGACGGAGAGGGAGAAGCGGCGGAGCTTGTGGGCTTCTTGGATTCGCTCGGGAGCGCTTCAATCGACGGCTACGTGCGGCGGCAGTGGCGAGCTTGGTGCGGCCATGGCGTGGAGAAAACGGGGAGAGAGAATGGAGCAGGGCGAGTGGGGATGGGGAGCAGGTGAGGTCGTGGTGTCGTGGGGGCGTGCTCCTCGCAGGGAAGAGCAGAGAGGGGCCCGGCAGGCGTGGCGAGGCACGGCGGCATGGTGGTCTGGCGGGAGCGGAGTAGCTCGGTCGCTACAGAACGAGGAAGAAAGGAGAAATTACAAAGGACCCCCTGGCCAAAATATTTCCATCACAGATCGGTCCCTGTCCAGTTTTCTTTTTAAAAACCTTTTACAAACCAGCAGGAACTTCATGGATTTTATTAAGGCACTAAACAATTTTAGAAAAATTTGGGAAAATTCAAGTAGCCTCCTCACAACAGGTAGAAGCACCACAAAAATTGGTGTCTCCAACTAAAATGTCTTGAACTCCTTTTGTTCAGAAAGGTGGATAGGGCATTTTTCTAAATCCAAAAGTGTTGCTCCTTTAACAATTTGGAGCAAGTGCAAAATATTATTTTGGAGCTCTTGGAACTTCCTTGACAAATAGGAGATGTCAAAGTAATTTTATTTTGCAAGATTGAGTGCCTTCGTTGTTTTGAAATTGGTTGAAGCAAATTTGGCAATTTGGTTTTTAGAATGTTGCCAAACCTCCACAATTCCCTAGCAACAACCACAATTCCCTAGCAACAACCACAATTCCCTAGCAACAACAACAATTCCCTAGCAACAACAACAAGATGCATGATGCCATGATGCAATGAACACAAAAGTGGAAAAATTACACAGGTTTTTAGGTTCTTAAACTTCGGGCTGTTACATCTTGGAAACCTCAAGTTCCTTTCTTCCTTGCTCGAGAGTGAAAGCCTGGTTGAACAGCTCCTGGTAGGTCTGGAATCTGAAGGCCAATAGCTCATAGCGGAGCTGCGGCGTAAGACCCTTGCGAAACAGCTCTTGCTTGTCAGCATCATTGGTCACGTCCCTTGGGGCGTAACGAGAGAGATGGTTGAACTCACGACCATAAGTGCGGAGGTCCATCCGTCCCTGTTGCAAATCCAGGAACTCCCTCCTCTTCAAATCCATGATTGGCTGGGGAATGTACTCAGCACGGAAGGCAGTGCGGAAATCAGCCCAGGTGAAGACATGGTTGGCTGGAAACAAAGCCACATGGCTTTCCCACCAACAGCCAGCTGCACCAACCAGGAGGTAGGTGGCAAAGTTGACTTGTTCAGCCACTGGGACATGCAGCGCAGAGAACTTGCACTCCAAAGCACGAAGCCAGTCATCAGCTTCCAGTGGCTCCTTAGCATCAGCAAAGGTGGGTGGCTGCGAGCGCAGGAACTCGGTGAGAGTGTTGCACTCGTTCCTCCGTGCATTCAGCTGCACCAACTGCTCAAGCAAGCGCTCATTGCGCCCACGGTTCTCCTCAATGGCCATCAAGACCTCAGCCATCGAGGGTGGTGGCGGCAGATCATCCTCATCATCATTGTGGTTACCGCGACCACCACGGCCTCCACGGCCTCCTCGAGCCATTCTGGAGATTTGACAAGGACACAGTTAGTATCTTTCTCCGAATGGTCGAACAATAGCATTAGCGTCTACTCAAGTACACAGACTAGTGACGATAATCCATTGTGTAACAATTAACAAGGAATCAACAAGATAGAACTTGGGTTAAAGATCAGCATCATGTGCTACTAGCGAGAGTTAAGAAATCACAACTAAACACACTCTAGTTAACACAATCCGGGACCTTATGTTCAAGTCCGTGGGTTAGAACCCAAAGAAAGGATCAAACGATTTGACTCGGTAGGAAAATAACAGTGTTCAACATCTGAATTGCTTTCGGATTACAACGCAGCGGGAGCAACGTGACACATAACACTAAAGGTCGAACCCACCCACGTTTCTAATCATTTACCTCAAAAACTTAGGATCACGTAGAGTGAAACTTTAAACTCAAATCGAGGTAAGGTTGCTCCGAGATTAGAGGGTAACCAGATAAGGAGTAAAAAGAATCCTAAGATGGTTTTCACAACTCATTTTTAGGTTAAAAATATTTTCACAAACACTAGACTCAACATCGACCAGTAGAAGGGTTTCCTACAGGCAGTACTGCTCTGATACCAACTTGTAGCGCCCCGACCTGACTGCTATACAGTGATACTGTGTCCCCGGTTATCCGATACCACCAGACACACTATCAAAGCATAATAGAAAGATCAAGACTTGTGGAACAACTGGCACATCACAGACTCTACGACACAAATCATATAGTTCAACTCTTATAATAGAGAAAGATAGCAAATGATAACCAGAGGTCACAGACCCAGCATTACAACAAGTGGAAGCAGATTAAGTTGTTCTAAACAACAAGATCCAAATTATGGCCTAAGAGGCCTACAAATAAACATCCAGCGCCAGCTGTTCCGGGAAGTCCCAAGCTGCCACCTGGGAATCCCAGACTACTCGTCGACGTCCACAAAGAACCCACCTTCGAGGTCGGTGAAGTCCTCCTCTGAAACAAAACAAACGACGTTGAGTTCGACGAACTCGCAAGATTATATATAGAGCATTAGCTCGATGAGGCTCTCAAAGTTATATGGCTGTTTTGCATAAAGCTGATTTTATTTATGAAAACATAACTCAAAGGCATCGACTAATCAGAATATTTTCAAAGGAGGTAAGGAGTAACTCTTTCTTTCATCACCTTACTCATCATCAACCATTGTACCTGTTCATCAAAGGCACCTCCCCGAATCACCCTCGAGGAAGCTCACCATACAATCTTGAGTGGTACCTCTAGTACCCAGTTTTTAATCATTCCATTAAAGTTATTCTATGGTCTTATCATCCTTTCCCAAGTTGTCCGTAACCGTGGACACGGCTTTTCGAAAAGATTTAACCCTGCAGGGGTGCACTGTGTTTACCTTCGGTACCGCCCGGCTCATTGCCTACACGTAGCTCTCTTCCGGGGAAAGCCGGCTGAGTGGGAACGGTTACAACCTTTACCTTGCTTGAGACTAACCCAGGATCATCAGTGGCGGTAGGACAAGGGGTACCTCCAGCACCCTGTCCCGCGGCCACTTATTTTCCTGACACCACCATCCTCATCTCAGTCTTGGCCACCATCCTCAACGCACGCGCAAATGGAAAGCCAAACTAGAGGACCCTCGGCTAGTCCGCCACAAGTTAGTCGGTCGACGAGGGCTCCATATACCCCACCGAAAGGAAGCGCGCTCATTCTTGGTTCAAGAGGTAAAGAACTCGCACCTAGGCGGCGAGAGTGAGACAAAACACCACCTTACCATAGTGGCCTCTCATCCCCACCTTTAAGCATCTTATTACCTGTCACCACATTTTCTCCACCATCATCTGAACACTTCAACAACCTGTTTCCAATCATGAAGTATCCATCGGACAGCTAAGCATTTTAACTAAGCATGGCTAAGCATCAACACTGCATAGTTAAGTATTTCAGGCCAACAGTACAATCCTATGGATAATAGGAGGGGAAACAGGTAATTGGCATCGGAATCTTAATGCAACTATAGGATACTCTAATCCAAGCAATTTGACATTTGGAACCGCATGCAATATTATAGTGGAGAAAATATTTGCGGAAAATAGGATAAGACATGCTCAGAGGGGATTACGCTTGCCTTGCTCAACGTGCTGGTAGTACGGCTCTTCGGGTATTGTGGAGTAACCCCGGCTGCTTGATCTATCGAACACAAAACATCGAAGAAAACAATTCAATCACCACACATATGCTTAACAAATGCAATGCGCAGACATATGATGAGATGACATTTTGAATGCATTAAACTTAATATAGCAAGGTCTACCAATTTACATGAGGTACGGACTTTATTATTTAACAAGAGAGATAAATAGCTCCACATTGTTTTTAATGTTTTCCTGTGCTCTAAAATGAGATAAGCATGCATGAAATGATGCTATTAGTTAGTCCACAAATTTGTGCCCAATGCTGGTATAGCACACCAAAATTATGATGACCGATTAAAAGGTATTACTTTTATGACTTACTAAATTAAATATGTTCTTTTAATTATTTTATTTCCTCCTTTACTTCATGTCCTCTTACAATCTATGGTTAAGCAACAATGGAACTCTTAGCCAAATTAGAAGGAAAAAGAAGAAACAGAATCAGTTTTGGTTGCTGGACAAAAATCGGAATATCCGAAATTTTCTCCCTCGGAAAATCCGACTGAGAGAGCAGAGCCAAAATTCGGCTAAGGACCTCGAGCGACCTCGTACTGGTGTTCCCCGGAAAATCCGAACTTCTTGGTATCGGATTATCCGATCACCACCGAAGCCTGGGATTCTACTAAGTACCAAGAACGAACTCGCACTGGATTGAATCGGAATATCCGAGTTCTTCGGTTCCGGATTATCCGAACGCAAGAGGAAGCACGGCGACGCACGGCGGCGTGGGCTGCTCCGGCGACACAGGGCGGGAGAGGGAGAGTGGAGGCACTGGGGAGGTTCACACACTCACCCTGGACACGGCAGAGAAGACGGCGAGGTCGGAGGAGGCGTGCCTGCGACGAATTCGTCCGCGGCGGCTCGTGAACGGCGACGGCGAAGTGGTTGACGGCCACGTCGATTCACGGCCTCCCTCGCCGATTCCTTCGGCGGAGAAGAGGAGGGCGACACGGCAAAGCTTCAGGCGGTCTCCGTTTCGCTCGAGGCGAGCTCAAACCGCGGCGGCGACGACGACCATGGCGGCTCGGTGCGCGCGCTGGGGAGAGAAGAGGGAACGAGGGAGCAGGTGATAGGGGAGCGAGGGGGAGCAGGTGAGGTCGTGGGGGTCGTGGGGGGTGTCTCCCTTGCAGAGGAGAGGCAGAGGGGGCCCTGGCGCGGTCGAGCACGCGGCGACGGCAGCGGCATGGCGCCAGGCGCGCTGTGGCGACAGTGCCAGAGGAGAGAGACGATCTTTTCCCGAAAACCCCCTGGAGAAAACTGGTTCCTCACAGATAGGTCCTTTTCAGCTTTTATTTTTAAAACCTTTTAAAACCAGCACCTTCAGTGATTTTCTAGAGGCACTTAACAATTTTCAAAAATTATGAAATAATTTGGGTGGCCTTTTTATATCATGTGGGAGCTCCACAAAAATTGGCGCCTCCAAATAAAATGTTTTGAACCACTTTTGTTTAGAAAGTTGGATAGGCATTTTGCTAAATTCAAAAGTGTTGCTCCTTTAACAATTTGGAGCAAGTGCAAAATATTGTTTTGGAGCTCTTGGAACTTCCTTGACAAATAGGAGATGACGAAGTAATTTTATTTTGCAAGATTGAGTGCCTTCGTTGTTTTGAAATTTGTTGAAGCAAAAATTGGCATTTTGTTTGAAGTGGTGCCAAACCACAACAATTCCCTAGCAACACCCACAATTCCCTAGCAACAACAACAATTCCCTAGCACAATTCCCTAGCAACAACAACAAGATGCATGATGCCATGATGCAATGTACACAAAAGTGGAAAATTTACACCGGTTTTTAGGGTTTTCAACTTTGGGCTGTTACACATAAATACTCTCTCTTGGAGTTACAAGCATCTACTTGGCCAAAGCATCTACGAGTAACGGAAAACATGCAAGATCTTAAATAACATATAAGATAGATTGATAACCAGCTTGACATAGTATTCAATATTCATCGGATCCCAGCAAACACAACATGAAGCATTACAATAATATGATCTTGATCATGTAGGGCAGCTCACAAGATCTAAACATGATGGCACAAAGTGGAGAGACAACCATCTAGCTACTGCTATGGCCCCGTAGTCCAAGGATGAACTACTCACGCATCACTCCGGAGACAGGCATGGCGATGTAGAAGCCTCCGGTGACGATTCCCCTCTTCGGCAGGGTGCCGAGAAGAGGTTCTGAACCCTCCCGAGCTAGGGTTGACGGCGGCGGCGTCTCTGGAACTTTTCGTGGATATTTGCTCAGGCACTTAGGGTTTTCGCGTCGGGGGAATAAGTAGGCGAAAGGGCGGCGGCTGACGACCCCCGAGGGGCCCACACCACCCTAGGGCGCGGCAGAGGGGGAACCACGCCCTAGTGGCGTGTGGGGCACTGGTGGCCCTCTCTGTTGCTCCTTCGCTCCGTCAGGTGTGTTCTGGTAAAATAGGGACCCCCGTGAAGTTTCGTCCAATTCCGAGAATATTTCCAGACTAGCTTTTCTGGAATACAAAAACAGCAGAAAACAGAACTGGCACTTCGGCATCTTGTTAATAGGTTAGTCCCAAAAAATGTATAAAAGTGATATAAGTAGATGCAAAACATGTAGCAATTGGTATAAAACAAGCATGAAACATCAAAAATTATAGATACGTTTGAGACGTATCAGCGCGCATCCCAGATCGCTCGAACGCGACGCCGACGTGCTCGACGCCGCCATGGCCACGCTGCCGTAGCAGGTCCAACCCCTGCTGATGTCACCATGACATCACAGTGGGCCTGACCTAAGTTTTTTTCAAAAAGAAAAGAAAAAAAGAAAATAGAAGTATCCTATAAATACCATCGGAAAATATGGAATATACATCAAAATACTCAGAAAAAAATGATAACTACTTACAGAAAAAACAAACATGTTCAAATATTTTGAATCAGTGAATATTTAGAGAAAATTCGAATTGAATTCCTCTAATTATATGGAGTTATATTTATTAAATTTCCAGAAAGTAGAAGTACTTCTAAAAATACCCATCCGAAAAAATATGGAAAAATCCATCAAAATGCTCCGAAAAATAAATGCTGATTATTTATGTAAAAAAAACAAATATGTTTGCATATTTTAAATTGGTTAATATTTGGAGAAAATCCTAATACACTTCTCCTTACAACAATTTCCTCAAAATAACAATATTTATATTGACATTACCACAAAAATAAACGTTGACTATTTGTGGCATATGATCAAATTTCAAATTAAATATATATTCAATGCCTTCTAATTCTGAGCATTCAAAAACCGTGAAAAAAATTCACATACGAATAACTTCCCACTTTTAACAAATCTTAAAATTAAACAATTTCTAAACGTAACCTTTTTCTTTTAAATTTCTACACATCAAAATCTAAACAACTTTTCAATGTTCACATTTTCAAATTGAAATTTTTTCACCACGGTATTTACAAATTGACAACTATGTCAACTTTAACACAAAAAAAGGTTGACTATTTACGACATACAATCAAATTCCAAATTTGAGTACTTTAAATTTTTTAAGACCTTTCAAAACTTAGCATTTAAAAAAACGTAAAAATAATTCACATATGAATAACTTCTCACTTTCAACAATTTATCCAACTCAAACAATTTGTAGATACAAACTTTTTTTGAATTTCTATACATTCAGATCTGAACAACTTAAACGTAAACATTTTCAAATCTGAATTTCTTCCAGCACGATATTTACAAATGTAACAAATATATCAACATAAACACAAAAATAAACACTGCCTATTTACGGCACACGATCAAAATTCAAATTTGAATACTTTAAAATTTTGAATGCTTTCCAAATCTGACCACTTAAATAACATAAACCAAATTCAAATATGAACAAATTCCCAACTTTAACAGTTTGAAATTTTAACAAATTTTAAACGCAACCTTCTTCCAAATTTCAGTACACTCAGACATGAACAAATTTGAATGCATACATTTCCAAATTTCAATTCTTTCCACCGCGATATTTACAAGTACAACAAATATATCAACATGAACACAAAATCTGAGCATCTAATAAGCATGAAAATAGCTCAAATATGAACAGCTTCCAATTTAACCACATTTAAAACTTGAACAACTTTTCAACATAAACTTTTTTTGAATTCCAACAATTTCCAAATCTAAGCAACTTTTTAATACGGACATTTCCAAACTTGAATTTTCTACTCCACGGTATTTTTCCTTCTAACCACACAGCCGCGGCGTATGCCGCGCCACGTTACTAGTACTTATTTTAAAGGCTATTTTTCTGTTTGCTCACCGCCACTCTCTCTCCCCCCTAATCTCCTCCACCACTCTCTCCACCACCGAATACCACCAGCCGCCGGCGCTCTCTCGCCGCTCCCTCCTCCTGCTCCATCTCCCTTCCACAAGCACGCGGGCGCCGTCGCCGGCCTCCTCCACCTCCCCTCCAGGAGCCGAGCGCGGGCGCCGTCGCCGGCCTCCTCCATCTCTCCTCCAACAGCTGGACGTGACCGCGGGCGCCGTCGCCGGCCTCCTCCACCTCCCCTCCAGCAGCAGAGCCGGCGCGGGTGCCGTCAGACCGTCACCGGCCTCCTCCACCTCCCCTCCTGAAGCGGGAGCCGGACGCGGGCACGGGCGCCATCACGATGGATCTGAAGCTGCAGCACAAGCGGAAGGACATGGACCGTGTTGAACTGCTGCCCTGTTGGAGCGTACCACGATGGACTTCATGACCATGCAGGAACGTGCACAAATGGACCAGAAGTTGCAACAGCTTCGCAAGGAGATGGATCACCAGATCAAGCTGGAGCAGATTATCCATCCTCAGATGATACTGACTGGTCCGTACCACCACAGGGAATGGTTTTGATTTCCTGTGTAGAGCATGTGCATGCATGCAATGATGGAAGTTCTTCAAGGGATAAAGAAGTGTGATCTGTACCTTCAGGTTTTGATGTGTATTGAATGGAGTAGCTGTATAAATAGCATGTACAAGGTGACATTCAGGTTTTGAACAAGCTGCTATTGGTATATGATTCGACCTCTGGTTCTGTGCATTTGTAGTGGCAGAGTATCAAACAGGATTCAGGATTTTAACTACCACTGAACCCAAACTGAACAAAACTATCTCCAGCCTGCTCATAATTGAAAGTTTTCTTGGAGAAATGCATGCTTCAAACCCAAACTGAACAATATAATTCAGAAATAGAACCTTATTCATGAATATAAAGAATGCGTTTACAATGGCAGTACATAAAACATAACTAGTTTATCTGTAAATGGCAGTACACAACTAAGCTAATTATCTTAATTCCTGGATGTATGACACCATGGAAACACATTGGGACCAAATAATCACTAGATAATGCGCTTCCTACTGCAGCAAGCACTAGTTCCCTCTCTTGCTTCCTACTGCAGCAAGCACTAGCTTGATCAGATCATCTCGTCCATTCCATGTGAGCACACCTGAAATTATACTAAGTATACCATGTCAGTGGTACTGCCAACAGGAAATTTCAACTGCACACCTGAAAGAAACATCCAACACTTTCTAAATAGATACGAGCATGCATTATCGGTTGAATAAGCTGTAGAGCATCAGGGCAATATAATTCGCAATCAAAACTACATCGCAACAAAGACATAAAGTAGAGAGCATTAGGGCATGCTGATGGGGGATGACCAACCGGGTAGGCCCAATACCCCGAGTCGACCAACGAGGCCGGGTGCCCAGAGCCCACCCGGAGGACATCTTCCAGGATACCGTGTCCCCGAGGATCCCAGTATACCGGCTCGGGAAGGCGGCAGCGGATATCTCCGAATCGTTTACGATCTGTGTATCCCGAAGAGTGGGCTCCACGAAGCCGCACTTGTAGCAGATTAGCTAGCGTCGCCTAGTCGCCCGTCATTTCCCTGTAAACCCTAACCGGTTCCCTATATAAAGTGCTAGACGCAACCCTAGAGGCAGACTCATATTATTCCATAGCCTCCGGAGCAACCTCAAGCTCTGGTGCGCACACCATTGTACACCCCATCAAAATCCAAATACATATAAGCAGGAGTAGTCTTTACCTCGTACAGAGGGGCCGAACCTGGTAAACTCTGCGTGTGCTACCTCTCTGTGAATCCTACGTCGCCTGGCTCACACCCGAGTTAAGCCACCCCGTATGGCATCTGCCGTGACTAACCCATGACAGTGGCGCCCACAGTGGGGCCAGCGATCGCTGGAATCTACTTCATGGAGAGTCCTGAATCTGCACCGCGTCTAACTTCAGCCGCCAAGCCACGCCGAGTCGCGGCGACATCGTCACCGGCAACTACTTCGAGCACCAAGGGATCGGCTACGTCGCCGATCCACATACTTGGGGTAGGCCCAATTACGCCGATCACCCACTCGATGGTGATCCCATTTGGGACGGCCGTCACCGCCTACTCGGCTTCTGTGGCTCGAGCGAGGAAGGTGTCGCCGACAGCGACAACATCGCCTCCTCTCGACTCGACATGACCGACGAGGCCATCATCGACACTATGGTTGCGAACTACGTCGCACCTGCTTCACCCGCTGGGACCGTCCATATCTCGGACGACGCTGACAGCGGATCGATTCTACCCGTCCTCGACTACGAGTCGGAGGCTCGACCGACCTAGCTTCAGACGGCTCGGCAACACCCGTCCTCATCTACATGACGGACGAGGCGGCAAACTCTGCCGCCACTGACACCGCTGCAGTGAACGCTGCCGTAGCAGAGGCTGACGCGCAGAAACAGGCGCACGGGAAACAGGCGCGAGAAGCGGCAGCGCGACCAAGCACGTCGCGAGCAGGAGCTCGTGACAAAAAGCAGCGCGACGACTCCCTCTCCGCTCTTCGGGGACATGCGGGTCGAACTGCTGACCCACTCAACACCCCGATCACGCCGGCGAACGTCGTCGACCAGGTGACACAGCTCGAACAGCGTCGACACGGTGCATTCTCACCTCGAGGACAACACCATGTTCGAGTCGCTCAAACAGAAGCTGAGACGCTCTCATAAGGGCGACATGACGATGGGCCAGCTACTCGCCATCGTACACAAGTACGCCGAGTCCGATGCCACCAAGGACAACTCCGACGAGGAGGACGACGAGAAGAAAGGTGGCAAGAACCAGGGCAACGCCAAGCACTCCAGCGCCCATAAGCGCAAAGGTGGCGGCGGCTCCGATCTTGTTGCCACCACGACCACGGGAGGCCACGGCTTCAAGAGCCAACGCGGCAGCTTCCCGCGGAAGAAGCTTACCGCCACAGAGATCCTGCCATGCCGTGTAGGTACCACAGCCTACCAGGCAAGCCAGCCACCCACACGGCTGACGAATGCAGCTGGACGGCTGAGATCATCAAAGCAAAGACTGGCGCCAAGAAACGGGCCCCAGACGAGACGAGGATGGTGAGCAGCAGCAGGCATGCCTTCCACTCCCGGCTTCATGGGCCACACCTTCGTCGGCCTCGATTCCAAGCGGGAACAGAAGTTCATTCAACGCGCCGTCCATACGACCCTGCCGGATGTGCCCCAGTGGCTCGACTGGTCCGAGCAGCCGATCACGTGGAGCCATCAAGATCACCCGCCCTGAGTAAACTACCCTGGCAAATTCGCCCTGGTTGTCGCACCCCAGGTCAAGGGCTATGTCCTTACCAAAACCCTGATGGATGGAGGATCCAGCATCAACATCCTCTACTATGAGACGATCCAGTGCATGAAGCTGCGCGACGAGCAGATGGTTTCCCACCATCACCACCTTCCACGACATCGTCCCAGGGAAGAAGCCTACCCGCTAGCAAAATCGCACTCGACGTTATCTTCGGCACCGCCAAGAACTTTCGACTCGAGAAGATCTGGTTCGAGGTGAACTTCCGCAGTTCATACCACGCGATCCTTGGGCGACCCGCCTTCGCCAAGTTCATGACAAGGCCCTTCTACGCCTACCTGAAGCTGAAGCTGCCAGGTTCAAACGGCATCATCACCGTCCATAGCGACGTCGACCGCGCCATCGAGTGCGAGAAGGGCAACGCCGTCTTTTCCGAATCCGTCATCGCCACGGAGCAGCTGGAGCAGCTGAAACTGAAGGTCGACCCCAATGACATGACCATTGTCAAGAAGCCGACTCTGGACACTCGCGACAAGTTCCAGTTGGCACAGGAGACCAAGCACATTTCGTTGGTCGAGGGCGACTCCTCCACGTCGGCGGTGATCGGCTCGCACATGGACAGCGCATAGGAAAGCGCGCTCTGTGACTTCCTCTGTGAGAATTGGGACATCTTCGCATGGAAGTCATCTGACATGCCAGGCATCCCGAGGCAGCTCGCGGAGCTCAAGCTCAACGTCGACCCCAAGATGAAGCCAGTGAAGCAATTTCTGCTTCGTTTCACTGGTGAGAGACACAAGGCTATCGGCGAAGAGATAGCCCGGCTCCTAGCTGCCAGGTTCATCGCCGAGGTCATGCACCCGGAATGGCTAGCCAACCCGGTGCTCGTTCTGAAGAAGAACGGAACATGGTGGATGTGCATCGATTACACAGGCCTGAACAAGGCCTGCCCCAAAGATCCATTCGCATTGCCTCGTATCGATCTGTTGATCGACTCGACGGCAGGCTGCGAGGCACTCTGCTTCCTCGACGCCTACTTCGGGTACCACCAGATCAATATGTCACCCGAAGATCAGGAGAAGACGTCCTTCATCACGCCCCATGAACTGCCTGCACGAGCAGATCGGCCGCAACGTCCATGCTTATGTGGATGACATCGTCATCAAGTCCAAGCTAAAGAGGGACCTGATTGCCGACTTGACAGAGACCTTCAATAACCTCTGCAAGTACAGGATCAAGCTTAACCCGGAAAAATGTGTCTTTGGCGTACCCGCGGGCAAGCTCCTGGGCTTCATCTTCTTCGAGCAAGGCATCGAGGCCAACCCAGAGAAGATCAAGGCGATCGAAGCTCTGAAGAAGCCGGAGAACCTCCGGGACATGCAGCGGCTCACAGGCTGTGTCGCTGCCCTAAGTCGCTTCATCTCGCGACTCGGTGAGAAGGCATGCCCTTGTACCGGCTTCTCAAGAAGTCGACACGTTCACCTGGAACGACAAGGCAGACGCTGCCTTGGTGGCCCTCGAGAAGATGCTCGCCAAAGCACTCGTCCTTGCATCTCCCCTGGAGAAGGAGCCGATGCTCCTCTACATCGCGGCAACCAATCGAGTCGTCAGCGCGACGGTCATCGTCGAGCGCAAGGAGGAGGGCCATGAACAGCTGGTCTAGTGGCCAGTGTACTACGTCAGCGAAGTCCTATTCTTTGACGGATCCAAGATGTACGAGGGCTCGGGGGCTGGAGTTGTCCTCATCTCCCCCCAAGGCGACAAGATGCGATATATGCTGCAAATACACTTCACCTGCACTGTCGTGGGGTAATCTCGGCAGATGTCATTGCGATGACTTCGTGGATGTGGGGTTTGTGCGAATCGAGCATCTCCGAGCTTAAGATCACAGGGCATTCGGCCCCTCAATGTGAGGTAAAGACCTACTTCCTGCCTATCCTAGATTGGAATTGATATGAATATGGTGTTACAAGGGTTGGCGATCGAGGTAGCGAGTCACCGTATGTTCTAGGTTTAGGGCTTGGTCCCTTCTACGTCCTGCGAGCCCTCCTTATATGCACGGAGGCTCGCTAGGTTATAAGGAAAGTCTATTCCCTTAGGAAAGTGTCGACCGGAGTCCATCTAGAAGACTACATATCTTCGTGTCGTCCAAGTCAAGTTATCTCTGGTCTTCTAGATCCTTCTTGCCGCAACCTTGAATCGGCCCATCTTCGTGTAAGCCCTTTTAACGGTGTGGCCGCGATCCCATAATGAGTCGCACTTCTCTTGATGAGTCGCGGTTAAGTATTCCCCCGACATTAGCCCCCAAGGTCAACTTGGACTTCACAGGCTAAGCACTTTTCATACATTTATGGGTTTTGCTTCACTTCGCCGATAAGTCGCAGCGTTGAATCGTCCTGGTTGAACTTCGTCTTCAATACCCATTGACTTTTTATGCCATGATAATTTCACACGGCTCCTTGCCCGGATAACGGAATTTCCCTTCTTCGCTTGTCCACCGACTTCTTCAGCGTGACGGGCGCAATCGGTTCCGTTAATTCTGGGATTTCCTTCTTATAAGTGCGATCTTGTCCTTGGACCAGCGGACTCTTACCCCTTCTCCTTTCTTATTGCGCCGTCCCCTCCATCATCTCCCACTCCGGCCTCGATTCCCCTTGCTCCTTTAACCAAGAATCAATGGCTCCAAAGAAGAAACTATCAGGGAAAGAGCTGCTAGGGGAGAAAACTTCACGGCAGATCTCTTGTAATTCGGATAAATCATGGGTTACGAAGGCGGAACTCCAACGTCTTGTTGATCAGTGCGTTCTCCCCCCCCCCCCCCCCAAAGATAAATGCCATTGGCGGGAACCTGGCGATGAGACGGTGCCGAGCCCCCAACCCAATGAGCTGGTGATGTTTGCGGAACACGTGGACCGTGGATTCTCCCCGCCGGGTTTCCCTTTTCTTTCGCGACCTCCTGAGGCATCTCAACCTCCGTCTCCAAGATGTCGGCCCCAACTCCATGCTACAGGTGAGCAACTTCCATGTGCTGTGTGAGGACTATCTCAACTCCGTGCCCAATATCGATCTTTGGCTGGCTTCTTTTAGCTACATTAGCCAGCGCGAGACCAAGGGAGGAGATTACGTTCAATGTGGCGCCATAAAAACTCCGTGCTCCCCAGGTTGGCCGTAGCCAATAGGGCTAGGGATTGGCACAAGTCTTTCTTTTATTGTCAAGACACGTCTCCTGAGAACGAGACTCGCCTTCCTCCTTGGTCCAATGCCGCTTTCGTGCCGACAGAAGCTCTGAAGTCTAAGCCCCGTCAGTCTGAGATGTCCTTTGTTAATGAGATGATAGGCAAAATCCGTGTCTTGGTGAGCCGCGGCTTAACTGGCCTTGATCTTCTCGCATGCTGGACAAAGTGGAGAATCCAACCCGTGAGCCACCACAAACAACTCTTTATCGAGTATTCTGGCCTTCCTGGAGATATTGATCGTATTGCTGTCAAAGACTGGGAACCAGAGGAATGGGTAGAGTATGTCTGCCGCGTGACTGAGGAGAAAAAGGTTTCCTTTGATAAGGTGGGCCTTCCACCCTTCAATGCTACTAACAAACCTTTTGAGGTAACCTTCCTATTGCCTCGCATCTGTCCATACTTGCATTGCCTGGGGTTTGTCTAATTTACTTTATCAATATATGTGCCAGGCTGACGTAAAATACTGGTCAATCATCGTGACCAATCCTGGTTCTGCCTCTGTCCAGCGAGTTATCAATAGGAAGTTACTGCCTGAACTAGAGGACAATGAGACTGCTGATATTCCCTCTGTTGCCACAGCCGACTCTGATGATGACTCTTCCGAATTAGAAGAGGATGAAAGTCATGTAGCTTCGGTTGGTCCTCCTGTGGTTGATCCGACCCCTCGCCAAGCCTCCAAAAGGTTGTTATGCGAAGAGCCTGAGCTTAAAGCTGTTGAAAACCCTGAGGTCTCCAAACACCGCAAGTTATCTGGGTCTGCAGTTTCCTCTTGCCCGAAGCAGGCTATAAGAACCACTGCCTCTACTGACGAGGACACAGGTTTCACCTCTGGTAAATTTATTTACCTTTGCGCTTTATTTCCTTTATCTGTTTGCGCTAATGCCTGGCTTGTCCTATTCTGACAGATTCTGGGCTTCAGGCTTTGTCCTCTCCCTCAAATGATGACCTTGCTGCCAACATTAAAGTGGCGCCGGGGTTAGTATTTTCTTACCGCTTCGTCAGTATATGCTCTCTTTTGCCTCCTATCTTATGTCATATCAGTGTTTTCTTGTAGGTCTAAGATTGATGCTGAGGACGCAGCCGATATTGCTATGGCTTCTGAAGCAGTTATTGAGCCGCCTCCTGTTATTTCTGGAGCAACTAATACTCTTGATGCCATGAAGGAGGGTATTGCTACTACTGGTGACGTGCCTTCAGGCGCGTCCCTTGACATTTCGAACCCAGAAATAGCTTTAGAAGATGGGACTGCCATTGGTACTGGTAAGCCGGTACTTGTTGAGCCGAATCGTGGCCAAAAACAGCTTGTGCCGCATGGAGGAGTTCCACTCTCTTTTTCTGCAGGTCAGTCGGCAAGTAGCCATGCGGAGCATATGGCGCAGAATATCTTGACGATCTCCGACAAATATTCCGCTGAACTGCGTGACGCGCTACTTCAGCTGTCCGCGGCCTATATGGTATTGTACCATATCTCCAGCCCCCAAGGATTGAGGCTTCTTACTTTGTGATAGGGAGAAGGTTTAATCCTTTGCATCTCTGGCTTCTTAGTTTTGTACTGTGATCATGACACTTCTTCTTTTGCCGACCTGCCTTGCAGGAGGATTTGCAAGTTATGTTGAATGAGAAGAGAACACTAGAGCTCAACTTACAGCAAGCTCCTGTAGAAGTCGAAAGGCTCCAGGGCGTGCTCGCGTGTCATGAGGAGGAGCTCAAGAAAAAGGATCTCCAAATTAATGCTCAAAACGCCGCTATTGCGAAAGCAAGTGAAGATGCGTGGCTTAAAGCTGTTAAGATCGGCGAGCCGGAAGAGGAGTTATCCAAACATGCCATTGAGCTCAAGAACGTCTCTGACTCAGCCGACCATGTACATCAACTTGTTGCTGGTGTTACCCGAGACTTGTTTGGTAATGTCACGCTGTCTATTGCGGCGGGCCTGTATCCGAGTTGCCGTGTACTGAATTTTTCAGCTATATCTTCTGCAGGTCCTGAGTCTTCCCTTGTTCTTGAACGTACAGAGGAACAGCTCAACCATATTCGCCAATTTATCAAGAAGTCCTTTGATACCATGAGATAGCTGATTACGAAGCTCCTTCCGTCCAAGCCTGTGCCTTCCACTGGTGACGGTTTATTGAAAAGATTGTGCAAAGTCGTTGCTTATCTTGCTGACTGGAAAGAGTCCTCCGCTCGTGCTGGTGCGACTCATGTGCTTCCCTTGGCTAAGACTTATTACCCCTCCTTTGATGCTACGAAGGTTTCTCAAGGTAGGCCGCAGAAAAAAGCAGATGGCACGGATTTTCCTCCTGATGAATATCTTGCGACTTGGAATAGCATGCGAGGGTATGGTACTCAGCTTGCCGGGGGAGTGGACCTTACCATGTACCAAGGGAAATATCGTCCTGATGGCACAAAGATCGAAAAGTTGCCTGCAACCTCTGCTTCAGCAGCATCTTCGGGAGGTATTGATGTTTCCGCGGAGGTGATGAGCCCTCCAGCAACCACAACGCCAAGTTCTCCTGCTGGTACTTCAGGGAAGCCTCCCATGCCTCTCTCTCGCAAGCATAAGGCAGGGAAGAAATGAAACAAAAAGATGTTACAATGAATTAGCTCGTAGTGGCTTGTAATAGCTTCTTAAGTTTGTTTAGTCTTTGATGCAATGATCAGTTTGTTGGTACTTCGATTAGTACAATTTGTTAGGACCACGTAGGCGGGCCCTTTTGATTTGTCTCAAATCTTTTAGTCATGCCCTCGCGTGGCTCAGTATTTCCCAAACAAAATGTGTGTTCACGGTCGAGAATGTCCATGATAGGCATTTAGACTCGATTGACTTCACACGCTGGTACTTTGGTCACATATTGCGAGTCGCATCCGAGCTAAAAGTGAGTATAATCCAGAAAAAATGCTACTGATTTGGCGATTCCAAGGTTACAAGCTGAGCTCATAAAGCATCAAAGCCCCCAAGGAACCAAATGATAAATAAAATAAAAGACTCAGCGACTCAATTGGTAGTTTGAGGCGAAATGACAACCATTCGCATTGCGGAGGTGCCGGCTTTATTTCATAATCATGGTACGACCGCACGTAGGCAGCGGTCGATTTTTGATACAATGTATTATACATTTTTCGCACGTAAGTGGCGATTTTGATATTTAGCGGCTGCAATAGCCGTGACGAGCTCTAAGTAGCTTTGAATGATAACCAGCTCTAGTTAGCTGTGAATGTGATACTCAGGTGCAATAGCTGTGACGATAGCTATAGGTAGCTGGGATGATACTGAGACCCTGAGTGGTCTGAACTTGAGTCGCAAACTGCGGCTTATAAATGAGTGCGGCTTATAAGGAGCCGCGTCGAGGGCGATTAATTGCCCTTCTTTTTCTGTTGTTCCACGGCTTTAGCTTTTCTTGCCTCTCTGTTGGCTGTTAGCTTGATCCGCAAGTCAGGCAGGTGTCTCTTTGCTTCCACAATATCATCGAAGTTTTGTTTAGGTTTGTCTACCGCGAGTCCTTCCGCAACACATGCGGCTCTAGCCATGGCTCTATCTCCTTCTTCGCATTCCATTGCTATTTGTCGGTCGCCATCAATAGTGATTACTCCACGCGGGCTGGGCATCTTGAGTTTGAGATAGACGTAACAGGGCCTTGCCATGAACCTTGCAAAGGCTGCCTTGCCAAATAGTGCGTGATATGGGCTCTGGAAGTCCACTACCTCGAACCAGATGTATTCACGACGGAAATTGCTCTGTGTTCCAAAGGCTACCTCCAGGTTTATCCGTCCCAGCGGCTGTGCTGATATCCCAGGTACAACTCCATGGAACGACGTCCTAGATGGGTGTAATGATTTCTCCTGCAGGTGCATCCTTTTGAAGGTCTCGTAGTATAATATGTTGATGCTGCTACCTCCATCCATTAGTACTTTGCTGAGCTTATAACCCGCAACTTGGGGTGCAACAACCAACACGAGCTTTCCTGCTTCATTGGTCTCCTCTGGGTGGTCGTCCTTACTCCAAACAATGGGCTGTTCGGACCATTTGAGCCATTGGGGAACAGCTGGTACCACCGCATTGACGACCTGATTGTGTCGCTTCAGCTTTTGTTCTCTTTTTGACGTATTAACCACGATCGTGTGATACTGCCCAAGCTGCTTGGGGAATTGCGGCTGATCCGCTGGCGGATTGGGTGCAACATTGTTGTTTCCTCCGCTTTGGTCGCCTCCTCCGTTAGCCTGGTTGCCATTGTTCCCGTTTAGTGGAGTTCCTTCTTTCCACTTCCTGTAATGATAGCATTGAGCGTTGGTGTGGTTGGGTGGCTGTCCTTCCTTTCCTATGTGAATGTCGCAGGGGCTATTGAAGACTTCTTCAAGATTTATGGGGCGAGAATTGCGTCCTCTGCCATTGTTGCCTTTGAAGCGGGTGTTGGTGTTTGCGACTAAACCAGAGTTCCCTTCCTCATTCTTGCGCTTATTCTGACTTGCGCTGTGATAACCCACAAGTATAGTGGATCGTGTGTAGCCTTTTCGATAAGTAAGAGTGTCGAACCCAACGAGGAGCTAAAGGTAGGATAAGTATTCTCTCAAGTTCTATCAACCACTGATACAACTCTACGCACACTAAACGTTTGCTCTAACTAGGAAATAATACTAGAGTAATAGTACGGGTGTATGAGAGATAGCTTTGCGAGATAATAAACATAATAAAGTAAATGTTAGTGCTGCAGCAATAAAATACACTAAGTAACCATAAACTAACAGTGCCATGAGTGTGGAAAAGTGGTGGTAATTGTGATGGCTTTGTCCAAGATTAATTAGTGAAGATATCGGGTTCATTGTCTTCGATGCAGTTTTCTATGTGGAAGAGGCTAAATATACATGCACTCCACTACTTGGGATTATAAGTACTATATGATTAGATTGTTAGCAAACATCTGTATATACTAACAATGCATTAAGGTTTCCCCAACCATAGCCTTAAGTTTATGGTCCTCTTACTCCCATACGTGTAACTAACCGGTTCGCGTTCTCTGGTTTCTGTCGCTCCGGCAGAACTCCCCTTCGTTTACAAATACTACCAACCCCGTGATGTTGATCCATGCGCGCACAAGTATAATGGACACCAAAGTACAGTACCATATCAACATACAACTCTAATGAACCAAAGACATTCAACCAAGCAATCAAAAGACAAATAAACTACGCAAACATGACATAGATCATAGGATAATAACTTATAGCATCAAACACCATGTTTACATAGAGCGGTACAGAGGTTTGTGGGAGGATGAACCACTGTATACAAGGAGGAGTTGGCGGTGGAGATGGCGGTTGATGACGTGAAACACACGTTCGTTGGGAGACCCCAAGAGGAAGGTATGATGTAGTCAGCAGCAAGTTTTCCCTCAGAAAGAAACCAAGGTTATCGAACCAGTAGGAGCAGCAACTCTTCAGAAGGTTGTCAACGGCGCCAGAAAAATAGCTGTGCAGGGAGTCTGGACTGTTGACGTGGAATCTGCACACAACACAATCAAACTACTTTGCCCCAACGAAACAGTGAGGTTGTCAATCTCACTGGCTTGCTGAAAACAAAGGATTAAACGTATGGTGTGGAAAATGAGTATTAAATTGCAGAGAATGAAAAAGGAACAGTTTGCAGTTTGTGGTTGTTTAATCAGTGTAAAAGAATGGACCGGGGTCCACAGTTCACTAGTGGTGTCTCTCCATAAAAGATAACTAACATGTTGGGTGAACAAATTACAGCTGGGCAATTGACGAATAGTGAGCGCATGACAATGCATATACATGACATGTTGACTACTATGATATTTAATTGGGCATTACGACATAATACATAGACCGTTATCCAACAGCATCTATGACTAATAATCCACCGCCGGGTTGTCATCCGAGTCCCCCGTTGGTATTAAGTTGCAAGCAACGGATAATTGCATTAAGTAAAGTGCGTAATGTAAACAAACACATATGCCCGTGGACATAGCATCGTTAGGTTATCCCTAGTGGCAACAGCACATCCACAACCTTAGAACTTTCTGTCACTGTCCCAGGTTAAACGGAGACATGAACCCACTATCTAGCATAAATACTCTCTCTTGGAGTTACAAGCATCTACTTGGCCAAAGCATCTACGAGTAACGGAAAGCATGCAAGATCTTAAATAACATATAAGATAGATTGATAATCAACTTGACATAATATTCAATATTCATCGGATCCCAGCAAACACAACATGTAGCATTACAATAATATGATCTTGATCATGTAGGGCAGCTCACAAGATCTAAACATGATGGCACAAAGTGGAGAGACAACCATCTAGCTACTGCTATGGACCCGTAGTCCAAGGATGAACTACTCACGCATCACTCCGGAGGCAGGCATGGCGATGTAGAAGCCTCCGGTGACGATTCCCCTCTCCGGCAGGGTGCCGGGAAGAGGTTCTGAACCCTCCCGAGCTAGGGTTGACGACGGCGGCGTCTCTGGATCTTTTCGTGGATATTTGCTCAGGTACTTAGGGTTTTCGCGTCGGGGGGAATAAGTAGGCGAAAGGGCGGCGGCGGACCCCCGAGGGGCCCACACGGGCCCCGCGCCCTAGGTGCGTGTGGCCTCCTGGTGGCCCTCCTCTGCTGCTCCTTCGCTCCGTCAGGCGTGTTCTGGAAAAATAGGCACCCCCGTGTAGTTTCGTCCAATTCCGAGAATATTTCCAGACTAGCTTTTCTGGAATACAAAAACAGCAGAAAACAGGAACTGGCACTTCGGCATCTTGTTAATAGGTTAGTCCCAAAAAATGTATAAAAGTGATATAAAGTAGATGCAAAACATGTAGCAATTGGTATAAAACAAGCATGGAACATCAAAAATTATAGATACGTTTGAGACGTATCAGCATCCCCAAGCTTAGTTCCTACTCGTCCTCGAGTAGGTAAACGATAAAAACAAAATAATTTTTGAGGTGACATGCTACTATCATAATCTTGATCATATAATATTGCAAGGCACATGTAAATGAATGAAGTGATCCAAGTCAATGGTCTATAATTTGCTACCAAATAGATAATGAGTAAACAATGAATCACACAAGCTAAACGTTTTCATGAATAGTACTTTCGAGACAAGCATCAAACAGTTTTGCATAAGTGTTAACTCATAAAGCAATAGTTTCTAATAAAAGGTATTTAATCAACACAAAGGAAGAATTTAGTTTCAGCATTTGCTTCAACTTTCAACATATTTATCTCATGGATATTGTCAACACAAAGTAGTATAACAAGTCCAATACATTGCATATAACGCATGTTGTAACAAAGTTGACACTAGTGTTTGCTTGTGGAAGACAGAAAGAATAGGAAAACTGACTCAACATAAAAGTAAAAGAAAGGCCCTTCGCAGAGGGAAGCAGGGATTAAATCATGTGCTAGAGCTTTTAGGTTTTTGAAAGCATATAGAGATTGCATAAAATATTTGATACTCCTCCCAACCTTGCTAACACAAGCCATGGCTAACCGAATCCTCGGGTGCCTTCCATCAATCACATACCATGGAGGAGTATCTATTTTTGAGAGGTGTTTGTTAATTGTCAACGAATGGTAGCGGGTGAGAACAGTATTCTACCTGTCGAACGGACTTTTAAGAGCGGCTCCCATGAAGGACGTTATTTCTACCAGCAAGGCAGATCATCCCTCTTTCTCTTTGGTTTACACACATTCAGGTATTTCACTGTTTGTCATTGCTTACTGATGAATCAGGGCAAAAGTGTGAAGAGAATTAATTGGTTAAAGTTGTAATTAATTGGGACTGGGCACCCCGTTGCCAGCTCTTTTTGCAAGTTATTGGATAAGCGGATGTATATGCCACTAGTCCAGGTGTAAAAGTCCACTCGACAAATAGAATAAAGAATAACCACACTAATTCCTCATGAGCTAGTAAACATTGACACAAAAAGGGAATAATAACATTTTGAATAATTTAAAGGTAGCACATGAAAAATTTACTTGGAGTGGCAAGGAAATACCACATATAGGTAGTTATGGTGGACACAAATGGCATGGATTTTGGCTCAAGGATTTGGATGCACGAGAAGCATTCCCTCTCAGTACAGAGTTTAGGCTAGCAAGGTTATGTAAGCAAACAAGAATATCAACCCGTACACCAAGTTTTATATGACAAACATATTGCAAACGTTATAAGACTTCATACCGTCTTCCTTGTTAACCAAACCCTGTTATTAGAAAATATCTAGACCTTAGAGGTACCACCGATGCAAACCAAATTTTCAACAAGCTTTACGGTAGTTCTTCACTAATAGGCTTAACTCATGTGATGCACAATTTAATCATGATCTACTTGTTAACTCAAAACAATTGACAAGCATCAAGTTATCCATTTTAGTGATCTACAAGATTAAGCAAGTTTTTCCTTATACCAATTACCACATGCAACATTTTCTGAACCAACCAAACACCAATCAATTTATTTCATCAACTCTCCAAACAAATATAAGTGAAGCAAGAGAGTACTTTCTACAAAAGAAAGCTAATAGCTCTGACAAGAGATACATGAAAACAAGAGCTAAAAGCTGAACAGCGCTAGATATGAATACTCAACAAATATAAGTGAAGAATAGGAGTATTCTCATGAAAAAGCGGAGCGTGTCTCTCTCCCAATCAAGAATGCTAGGGTCCAGTCAAGCTTTATTGAAAATAAAAGTGCAATACTGAAAATAAAAGCACACAGACGCTCCAAGAAAAGCACATATGATGTGAAAGAATTAAAATATAGTTTCACTAGAGATGACCTGATAATTTTGACGATGAAGAAGGGGATGCCTTGGGCATCCCCAAGCTTAGACGCTTGAGTCTTCTTGAAATATGCTGGGGAGATCCATGGGAGCCTCCCCAAGCTTAAGCTCTTCACTCTTCTTGATCCTATTATATCATCCTTCTCTCTTGACCCTTGAAAACTTCCGTCACACCAAACTCAAAGTAGATCTCATTAGAGGGTTAGTGCATAATCAAAAATTCACATGTTCTATAAAGACGCAATATGATTTGTTACTTTAAACATTAGCTACAGCCACTGATGTTATGTGAAGCTCTTCCACCCAAAAAAGAATTTCACTCAACACTAGTAAAAGAGAGAATGCAAAAATAAAAAGGCATAATCTGTCTAAAACAGAACAGTCCGCAAAGACGAATTTTTTCGAGGCACTTACGACGCTCAGATCGAGAAACTCTGAACTAATGAAAGTTTCAGACATTCATAAAGATTACGCACAAAAATTTCAGATTTAATTAACAATCTGGTGATTTTAGGAATTTCGTACAGTGAACAGCAAAAATCTGTTTCTGCGCAGCAATCAAAATTAAGCATCATCTTATCATTAGAGGCTACTCTTGGCACAACAATGCGAGAAAATAAAGATACAAAGGAGTTGCTACAGAAGTAAACAAACTCCTTGACTCAATAAAAGAAAAATTGCAGAAAAATAAAATGGGTTGCCTCCCATAAGCGCTTTTCTTTAACGCCTTTTAGCTAGGCACAAAGCATGCATCAAGTATTACCAAGTGAAGAAGCATCAACAGAGAGGTCGAAGTTTTCTCAACAATGCAATTTATCTTATCTATGTAGGTTTCAGAATTCCCTTTCTCAATACCTCTAGGCTCATCATTTTCATCAAATGGGTTCTCAGGAACAATCCAATCAAAATTCTTTAACTTCCCCTCACCATTAGTTTCCTTAGTGTACTTGAGCCTCTCTTTTTCAAGTTTTTCAAGTGTATTAACACGTCAATACAATAACCAAGCATCTTGTATTTAATAAAAACTTTTCTAGCTTCCCTAGCAACATCACCAAATTCTTTAAGTAGGGTTTCTAAAACAAAATCTTTCTTTTCACCATCTTCCGTATCATGGAGTTTTAGAAACATGTGCTGCATTATGGGACTAAGGTTGACAAACCGAGCTTCCAACATGTGAACTAGAGAAGCTGTAGCAATTTCATAATTTGGGGCAAGTTCTACCAAGGATCTATCTTCAAAATCTTTAACCATACTAACATGATTTAAGAATTCCTCAATGTTATCTCTTCCAACGATAGACCCACTACCCACAGATATTTTTTTTAAAGTATACTTAGGGAGAAGCATGATGAAATAATAAAAACAAAACAGAAAATAAACTAGATCCAAGTAACTATTTTTTTTGTGTTTTTGATAATTGAAAGCAAACAAGATAAAATAAAATAAACTAAGCAAGACAAAAACAAAGTAAAGAGATTGGAAGCGTGAAACTCCCCTTGCAGAAGACTGCTATCTCCCCGGCAACGGCGCCAGAAAAATAGCTTGATGACGTGAAACACACGTTCGTTGGGAGACCCCAAGAGGAAGGTATGATGTAGTCAGCAGCAAGTTTTCCCTCAGAAAGAAACCAAGGTTATCGAACCAGTAGGAGCAGCAACTCTTCAGAAGGTTGTCAACGGCGCCAGAAAAATAGCTGTTGCAGGGAGTCTGGACTGTTGACGTGGAATCTGCACACAACACAATCAAACTACTTTGCCCCAACGAAACAGTGAGGTTGTCAATCTCACTGGCTTGCTGAAAACAAAGGATTAAACGTATGGTGTGGAAAATGAGTATTAAATTGCAGAGAATGAAAAAGGAACAGTTTGCAGTTTGTGGTTGTTTAATCAGTGTAAAAGAATGGACCGGGGTCCACAGTTCACTAGTGGTGTCTCTCCGTAAAAGATAACTAACATGTTGGGTGAACAAATTACAGCTGGGCAATTGACGAATAGTGAGCGCATGACAATGCATATACATGACATGTTGACTACTATGATATTTAATTGGGCATTACGACATGATACATAGACCGTTATCCAACAGCATCTATGACTAATAATCCACCGCCGGGTTGTCATCCGAGTCCCCCGTTGGTATTAAGTTGCAAGCAACGGATAATTGCATTAAGTAAAGTGCGTAATGTAAGCAAACACATATGCCCGTGGACATAGCATCGTTAGGTTATCCCTAGTGGCAACAGCACATCCACAACCTTAGAACTTTCTGTCACTGTCCCAGGTTAAACGGAGACATGAACCCACTATCTAGCATAAATACTCTCTCTTGGAGTTACAAGCATCTACTTGGCCAAAGCATCTACGAGTAACGGAAAGCATGCAAGATCTTAAATAACATATGAGATAGATTGATAATCAACTTGACATAATATTCAATATTCATCGGATCCCAGCAAACACAACATGTAGCATTACAATAATATGATCTTGATCATGTAGGGCAGCTCACAAGATCTAAACATGATGGCACAAAGTGGAGAGACAACCATCTAGCTACTGCTATGGACCCGTAGTCCAAGGATGAACTACTCACGCATCACTCCGGAGGCAGGCATGGCGATGTAGAAGCCTCCGGTGACGATTCCCTCTCTGGCAGGGTGCCGGGAAGAGGTTCTGAACCCTCCCGAGCTAGGGTTGACGACGGCGGCGTCTCTGGATCTTTTCATGGATATTTGCTCAGGTACTTAGGGTTTTCGCATCGGGGGAATAAGTAGGCGAAAGGGCGGCGGCTGCGGACCCCGAGGGGCCCACACCACCCTAGGGCGCGGCAGAAGGGGGGCCCGCGCCCTAGGTGCGTGTGGCTTCCTGGTGGCCCTCCTCTGCTGCTCCTTCGCTCCGTCAGGCGTGTTCTGGAAAAATAGGCACCCCCGTGTAGTTTCGTCCAATTCCGAGAATATTTCCAGACTAGCTTTTCCGGAATACAAAAACAGCAGAAAACAGGAACTGGCACTTCGGCATCTTGTTAATACGTTAGTCCCAAAAAATGTTTAAAAGTGAGATAAAGTAGATGCAAAACATGTAGCAATTGGTATAAAACAAGCATGAAACATCAAAAATTATAGATACGTTTGAGACGTATCAGCGGTGAAGACGGCGGAGAGGGCAGCGAGAGGCGCAGGCGGCGCCGGCGCCGGCGGTGGCGCGGGAAGCTCCTCCCGCGCTGCCGGCAACAAGGGGGAGCGCCGCCCCTTAGCCCTCTTCCTTCATGGCTTCTTGGGAGCCCTCCCCCATGGAGATGGGATCCATGGGGGAGGCAAAAACGTGGCTTTGGTGGCTGGAAATTCGTGGGTATGGGGTGTTCTCCACGAGTTAGGTTTCCTCCCTTTATATACCTTCTCGGATTCCCGTCATCCCATCTAGGGTTTCGGTAAATCGGGCTTATCTCGGCCGTCCGGACTCGGATTGGGCCGAATTTTATGTCCAGATCCATTAGGAGAAAATTCCCTGCAACTTTCGCGACTAGACTTTTTCCGTTTGACGTCGTCTTCTGTCCAGTACGTGACAATTTTCAAAAAGAGTTTTCAGATAGATTTCAGGAAAGTCCCAATTCGACTCCAACAAGGTTTACTCTTCTATTTTTGATAATTCCTACACATCAAAGAGTAAAACAAGAACATTGTGCACTTTTGCAACTATTAATAGGTTTAGTCCAAATAAATCATAAACTTAATATAAAAACAAGTGTCAAAGGCATAATATTAACATGAAACAATCAAAAATTATAGATACGTTTTGGACGTATCAACATCCTCAAGCTTAATTCTTGCTCGTCCTCGAGTAGGTAAATGGTAACAAAATAATTTTTGATTGTAAATGCTATGATCAGATCTTTAACAATTGCATGATGTATGGATAATAAAACTTAGCAATCGTGTTACCTATTGAAAAGTATCA
The DNA here is from genome assembly GCA_947311845.1 of Poa pratensis. Lineage (NCBI taxonomy): Eukaryota > Viridiplantae > Streptophyta > Magnoliopsida > Poales > Poaceae > Poa > Poa pratensis. The sequence goes on from CAMZMU010000037.1 coordinate 89,135,796, forward strand.
ACGAACTAAGAGCTTATAACATGAAATTTATAAACATCAACAAGATTGTAATGACCATAATAAAGCATGATAGAGTGGTATCTCGCTTGCCCTTAATTGTGGAGCAAAACATAAATTCCAAGGCACCTCTGAAGTTTAAGTGAAGACTAGATGTAAAGATATCAAAGGTAAAAACATCATAGTTATACCGCAGATAACCGTATTCTGGGACAAGCACATTACACTAAGACTGACAGTTATGCTCTCGAGAAGGTGCTCAAAGAATGGATGGTGACTCAACATAAAAATAAAAGATTGGCCCTTCGCATGGGGAAGCAGTGATTAACATGTGCTAGAGCTTTTTATTTATAAAACAGAAGTAAAAATATGTTTTGGGAGGTAGTTGTTCCTATCAACGAATCAGAAAATGGAAAAGTACAATATGACCCCTGCCAACCAGACTTTTAAGAGCGGCTCCCATGAAGGACGTTATTTCTACCAGCAAGGCAGATCATCCCTCTTTTCTCTTTTGTTTACACATGTAGATATTTCACTGGTATCATTGCTTGTCTGATAAATCAGGGCAAAAATGTGAAGAGAATTAAGCGGTTAAAGTTGTAATTAATTGGGACTGGGCACCCCATTTGCCAGCTCTTTTTGCAAAATTAATGGATAAGCGGATGTATATGCCACTAATCCGGTGGTAAAGTCTGTTTGACAGGTGACATAAAGACATCCACCTCGTCCTCATGAGCTAAAAACAGTGTCACAAATGAGAATTTTTTGAAGGTTTTAAAGGTAGCACATGAAAATTTACTTGGAATGGTTTGAAATACCATGCATAGTAATTTATAGTGGACTCTTTGGGATAACTTGGTTTTAAGGATTTTGGATGCACGAGCAGCATTCCCGCTCAGTACAGTTGAAGGCTAGCAATAGACTGGGAAGCGACAATCAAGAGAGCAATAACCGTCATAATCATACTTGCGACAGAATAAAATTAACGGAGGAATAAAAATGATACTAAAACTCTGAGCCAAAATAGATCATCAAGGCTTAATTAACTTTTATTTTTCAGTCATGAACATGTGTGAGCATGTGCCAAGTCGATTCAAGTAAATCATTCAGAGGAGGATACCACAATTCCATACCATCTTATGAACAGGACAATGCATATTAATATCAAAATAACATAATATGCACTATTAGCTCGTTGAGACTAACCATAAGAAAACATAAACTACTAAACAGTATTATTCACACATCATTTTTAAGTTTCAACAAGTAATCCATTAACCAAGTAAACATTGAAAACAGAGGATAAATAAAATATGTGACGATCAACTTATTAAAGTAACTGGTGTTTGATGCTAAGATAAATAAATAATAAGACACAGACGCTCCAAGAACAGCACATATGATGTGAAAGAATTAAATATAGTTTCACTAGAGATGACATGATAATTTAGACGATGAAGAAGGGGATGCCTTGGGCATCCCCAAGCTTAGACGCTTGAGTCTTCTTGAAATATGCTGGGGAGATCCATGGAAGCCTCCCCAAGCTTAAGCTCTTCACTCTTCTTAATCCTATTATATCACTCTTCTCTCTTGACACTTGAAAACTTCCGCCACACCAAACTCAAAGTAAATCTCATTAGAGGGTTAGTGCACAATCAAAAACTCACATGTTCTGTAAGGACACAATATGACCGTTACTTTAAACATTAGCTACAGCCACTGATGTTACGTTAAGCTCTTCCACCTAAAAAAGAATTCCACTCAACACTAGTAAAAGAGAGAATGTAAAATAAATGACATAATCTGTCTAAAACAGAACAGTCCGCAAAGACGAATTTTTTCGAGGCACTTATGTTACTCAGATCGAAAAACTTTGAACTAACGAAAGATGCATACATATATCATGCTCATGGGAATAGTGACCGAATGCATAACAAGATTCCCCGACGCCGCCGCCGGTTCCCCCTCCCTTCTCCGTCCGCGGCAGGAGGAGGGGGAACCCGCAAAGAGGAGCAGGTTGATGCATGTAAAATGCATACATGAACTTTGCATTATTTTACTTATATTCCAGTCATATTTGTATCATATAAGGGTTATATCACTGTTTTATAATGATTTTGGGAATATTTGATATGTTTCCTATTTTTATGGAATTAACCCTGCGCAGGCAGAAAACCCTATTTCTATATTTTAATGTTTCAGGGACCCAAACGACGTCCAAATGACCTGGAAATTTACGAGCATCAGTTTTTGTAAGGAACAAAGCGTGGGAGCGAAGGAAGCAAACAAGCGGAGGCCCGAGGGCCCAGATGAGTGGGCCCACGCGGCCCATGTACCTGGCCGCGTGGGACCCCCCTTTTGGCCCTCGGAGCTCCGTTGCCGTCGATCTTTCCTCCACCAACTCCGTTTTGACCTAAAACCTCCTATAAAAATAGTCTCCCGACGTTCTCTGGAGGGAGCGCCGCAGAAACACAGAAACACCGAAACAGAGATCTGGAGTTGCAGATTGGAGGGGGAAAACTCCGGCGGGGCGCTGCCGGTGTGGTCTCCATCTTCTCCAACGACTTCTCCACCGTCTCCATGATGAAGAGGGAGTAGTCCACCTCTGGACTATGGGTTTGTGGAAGTAACTTATGTATCTCTCTCTCTCTCTTGAGCTTCACTAATTAGTACCGTATGAGCTGCTGAATATGATTACGGTCATCTATGTAATACCTTTGTGGTGGATCTTTTTATGAGTTAATATATGTTTGAGATTGCAATGGTTTTGTTTCAGTTATGAAAGTAGATGCATAGTATGTACCCCGTTCTTATTTACTTGTGATGATCAAGCATGTTTATGAGAGCGTGTGAGGGGAACGTGTGCATTAGTTGGAGTAACGGGGGTGGCTAGTGCAGTGAACGTGAGAGAAAGTTCTACGATCCACTTGGGTATCTTTACCTTACTTTGTTGCCTCACTAGGGATAAAAAAAAATACCATGCTACCGGAGATGTGGGTGTGACCATTGCCACTTCCTCCATGACGAGATCTAGCATGTTCTTATTTTAACTTCATGTCATGATACTTATTGCTATACTCTGAGTTATCTTAATTACTGAGGTGTTATAATTTAGTTCGCATCTTGGTGGAGTATAAGGGAGACTAATAACCAAAAGGTCTCTATGTTAGGACGTGATGCCCATATAATTATAACTTGTCATTAAACTGTTGTGTTGCAATCTCATATGTCAACTCTAGTGTGAAACTATGAACCCCGGTCCATTTTTAATCATAAGAAACACTTTTCCAACCACTTTTACCACTTTACCATTTTCTGCCATTTAAAAATCCGAAAATACAAAAACACTTTTACATCTTGCATTCATCATAAAAAAACCAAAAATATCATTTATCATTGCTACCACCATCCTTGCATATTTATTTACCACCATTGCATATTTATTTCTTGTTTGCATTGCATATTATCTTGATATCATTCTCACACCTTGTGCTTGACAACCACTATGTGAGGTTGAGGACCAAAACATTTACTTTGTTTTGTAGATAACCAAAAGAAGGATAGGAAAGATAAATCTTCACTACTGATTCCCCGAGAGTTCGATATTAAACCCTCGAGTCACCCCTCGTGGGGAAAACACGTCTTCCACTTACTACACACTCTGCACTTGGTGTCTCAACCTAACCCATTTACTTTTCACGCGGGTAACTACGTGAAGTGCCATCAGCTGGGCAGTTTGCCGCAGGAGCTGCACCTGAATTAGCTCGCGCAGCCTGCTGCTCCAACATGGCCTCCATGACTCTAGAAGCGGCAGCCGCCACCGCCGCGTCAGACACCACCACATCCTTTTCAGGCTCCTTTTCTTTTCCTTTGTTCACCACAATCGGTCTCAACACCTCTCTTCCCCGGCCTCTTCCACCACGGAAGTTGTTGAACCCACCACGAGTTCCTCTAAACTCGTTTCTCCTTCTATTGCGATAACCGAGTTGATCATAGAACTCGTCTCCCGCTCGGGGTGAAACACCCCATTGAAGGCCCCATGGTTGGCATCATGGAAGTTTCCAACAGCACCATTGCCCTCGCCAGTGTTAGGGCCACGGCCTCCGCCATTGAAACCCCCACGGCCTCCGAAACCACCGCGACCACGGCCGTTGCCATAGTCATAGCCAACCTCGTTGTACTGTCCGCGACCACGGCCGCTGCCATAGTCATACCCGACCTCATTGTACTGTCTCGCTCCATTAGCTGGCCAATTATTCTGACCAGCTCCGCCACCTCCCTGCCAGTTGCTCGGACTGGCGCCGGCATCGCTACGGAAGACACGACCTCCATTTGCCGCACCACGACCGGGATTAGCACCCCGGCCATTGCCTCCCGCCGGTGGAGGCGGCCCAACACCACGACCGACGCCACTCCCACCGTCGCCATGATTCGCCATCGCAGCCGGACGAACGCGCGGTGCAGGAGTTGAATCACGTGACCAGAAAAACCCTAGGAGAGAACGAAACGAGACCCCAGCCTTATCTGAATCCTCGATCGGCATAATTGGGCCCCTTTGGCGCATATCCGCAGCTCCAGGCCCAACATGAGGGTCCGTTTGACCCCATTTATATTTTTCCGGCCCAACATGGTGACCCGTTTGGTCATCAACGTTCGATTTTGAAAATTTGAAAAAGATGAAGATATGTGATCCGAGATCACCGGCGGCGATCCACGAGCGCCGTATGACATCGCCGGCGAGTTCCTCCGGCGAGCCAGGATAGCTCTTGACCTCCGCTTGTTCTTCCTCCGCTGGATCGTGATCCACTCCGCCGCATCAAAACCCTCCTCAATGAAGACGGAAGGAGAAAGCACCGGACACAAGAACGCCGGTGACCTGCGGTGAGAACGAAAATGGTTAGGACTCACCTGCGGCGAAGAAGCCTCAATCCACTCCTTCACCGCATCCCGCTGCTTGATCCTCTTCTTGATCCTCTTTTGCGCTCGCGATCCATCAAGGCAGCTCTTGTTTCTCGGCGACCTCGACCCCGTGCGGTATCTGCACGATACCTCGACGGGGGCCTCCACCGAATCTTCCTCTTCGCTCTCCGGCGTCGAAAGAGCCCAGAAGCTCCCCGTCGGGCACCCCTCACCGGCGGGGAGAACGCCAGTTCTGGCGTCGCCCACGACGTCGCCCTCAGCGTCGCCCATCGCCCTCTTTGTTGGTCAAGTCAGTCAGCTTCCTTGGTAACGCTCCGGTTGGTATCCGATTAGGATTGGTAATAGTTTGTTGGTCTAGATTCTAGGTGAGAGAATTATAAAAAAATAGAGAGCACCATACGTGCCTCTGGTGAGTGGTGACACCGCCTTCTCCTCGGCCATGGCCGCCGCGAGGGTTTCGGCCCCGCCACCGGGCACCACAGGTGGGGTCTCCATCACGGATTGGTGCAGTTAGGGGTGGAGATGGAGGGGAAGGGCAATGGCTACGGCGGAGACCAGATATTGGCTTTCGGCGCCACTACATACAAATATTCATTAGCCGGTTACATAAAAATATTCATTAGTCGGTCGTGAAACACTGACAATTGGCGCACAAGGTAGTGGCTTTGTGCGCCAAGTACTCATCCAATCCAAATGGGCTCCACTCGTTCACCTTCACCATCGGTTGCTCCGACGCCTTTCCGTCTTCCGCTCACCATTCCATCTGATCGGTCCCGGCGAAAGTGTATGCTTTAATAACTTCGATTTCACCTCCGACAAGTGGGCAAGCTATAACTCCCTTCCCTCACACCCTCTCTGGGGGAGGTGACAACTCCATTAGAGCTACCAAGGCCCCACAGAAACTTCGTGGAGCATTCATGGATGCGCAAGATTGTAGATTACCATCAATTCCACCAAACACGCGCCCCTAAAGCGTCACAACTAGCAGAGGCAAACGAAGCTCCAATGCATAAAGTTAGATCTGAAGTGGCCCGCGCCGTGCCTGCACATGCACCTGCCCCGCTCGATACATAGATGACACATTCCAGCGTTTTGGCATCAGCTCTTCCCCTAGGAGACAGAAGCCGTGCACAATGACCAAGACAACACTCAAGGAAAACCCGATCGGGCCCACATGACCAAGCGGCTAGGCGGCAGAGGGCCATCCAGGCCAACGACGATATCCCAAGGAACAAAGCATAATAATCACGAAAACAAAAACTTCACTCTTGACAAGTTTGGCTCCCTCTGCTTGACAGAGGGGCGCCCATACTAGTGAACCAACGGTGACTTCCAGCAGCAACCATCTCTGAGGTCTTCCATCAAAGACCCTGGGGGGTAGTCCAAGCAAAAGAGCGACGCCGGTCCAATCTCCCCTCGACTCGTATGATCAAGTCCAGGATTGGTGGCCCGGCCCGGGTGAGGAGGGCTTCTACATCAGGAACGTCTTCGCCATAAGGAGGATTAAACAAAGTATCCTAATTATAGAACTTCGTTGAAAGCATGTTTTTTGGTTAGTTTGGAATTGCCTCTTATAATATGTTGCGAACAAATAGCCATAGATGGATACTAAGAAAATGTTCACCATATAATATGGAACATTTTTTCAACCATAATAGGATATCATTTTCACGCGTGGCCAGAGCAAAAAATTCAACATGATGGCTCACATCCAAATATTCCTTTCGTAAGCATTCCCCATGCACGTATACATGCCACTCTTGATGATCACGCTATCTTAGAAAAAACATGTCTAAAAGTTTAACGTTAACCAAAATTGACAGTTTTGTCAACGCAGTTGAATTAGTTAAGTTGGCTCCGGATAGATCTAGGTCGATGGGAAGTCGCAGAAAAGAAGGGCCAACAAACTTAATTTCCCTTGGCGGCTGCATGATCTCCTTAACTAGAAGAACCAATGGGGTCAATCTGCAAGAAGGAATTTTTTGGTTTAGTCATCAAAGTTCATAAGATTAGACACAACACTAGGTTATCTTTTTAGTAGATTAGTTCTTACTGAAATTTTAAATGGAAAGAAGCCATTTATGTGGAGTATCATTGACTAGCTATTATGTCCGTCGAGGTTGATGTATCATCATATGATCATATTTGATCCCCCTAAAAGAGTGCAATATTTGATAATCACCTTCCTTTACTAATCATATCACACAAGTCTTCTGTTTAAAAAGGCAAACGAGTAAGCTGAAAGAATTGAGCAGAACTAACCTCTCCATTAACCATTAATTCTTGCTCCCACTCTCTGCTTCAGCCGTACTTGTATCTTTGGGTGATATAGGAACATCACTGTGTCTTACAACCTTGTCATTCTGGAATGTAATAGCAAGTGATATAAATGTCTGATTGTTTACCACGTACTAAGCAATACAAAGGTAGCAGGAAAATACCCTGATCAGTTGTAAGTAGTCACCAACGTCAGGAGTGTATGGAAGATCCAGAACATCATTTTCATACGTTAGCTCATCTACTCTTTTCAGAAACATCCCATCAAACTCGCTGCAAGATATATAATCCCATTGATTAAATAGAGACAACGACCAAAATATAAACAATATTGAGGCCTTAGGCCATGTCGTGTTATATTTTATGTATTATATATAAACCTGAAGAATCCTTTATGTACTTTCAATATAAATTTTCTTAGAATCTGAAGCACACGACGACCGTTCACCACCTGATCAGTTAAAATACACGCAATATGTCAGAACAGTCCAGATTTGTTCTCTACAGAGATCAGGTAGCGAAGCTTTCATATGCAAATAAACTACCTTGTCTTCAGGGACAAGAGATGGATTGTAAGCCGGCAAATTATGAACTCGTTGCTTATCTTTCTCATCCCAAACATCCATCCGGTCATCAATCACAAATGCCATATTTTGATGACATAAACTATCTTGAAACACACGCTCAAGTGACTTTTTGGAACCTGGCAGTCAATAATAAATAAATAAAATAAAATAAAAATAAGCTGCATGTGGCACAAACAAGAAACATAATTAGTGTTATTCAGTCTTCCATCAATCAACAATTGTTTCTTTTACTTGTACATAAGGATGTTATAGTAGTTGTGTTTGTAACCAACATATATACATGATGATACTTATTTTGCAAATTATTATATTTTAGTCAAAATGCTAAGCAACGCTAGCTAAAGATTGTTTTTTCCTGAAAAGCATGACTGCCTTCTTTTTGGGGAAAAAAATATTGTTTGAGAAATACTTTGTAGCCAGTGATCAACGTACTAATCCATATCCAACCTAGCTATCAGTATTTAAAATGCATCCGGTGAGGGTCTCATGAAAACAGAATAGTAAAAAGTCACACTAAATTTTACCTGGCGTCACACATATTAAACGCTGTGAAATCTCCTCTGAGCTAATCAAACTACCTTCTGGATCAAGAAGTCTCCAGACCTCATGAGCATAATATTTTCCACCCATTGTACATACGTAGACCTTATATCTTCTGCATCCGCTGGTAGTAGTCAGAGAACTCTTCAAAGCATCCCAACCAGGCCGTATGTTTACAAAATAACTAGTTCTAGGATCCTGAATGACATATAGTATTGAAATAGGTAAGAAGAAAATTCAAAAAAATAGGTAAGAAGAGATGATATATATACAACTAAATATAAGAAAGTTTTCAAGCATATATTCCAAAATACCTAGTGCATTTAATAATTAGTAAAATAAAAATGATACTTGGATTTAAGAACAAAGAAATACATCAATAATGTTGAACATAGCACACTATTTTATGTCACATAAGGTGCTAGTAGCAAATCATATATACCGTTGGACTGAGGCGAGTCAGAACCGCATTTCTTATAGGGACCCTGATTACAGACCGAACAATACATTGTTGTAGCCCGCCCTGTTCATGCAACATGCTCTTTTCCTCTTGGCTCCTCACAATCTCATTGTTGAGAGTGATAGCACCTTTTTCTACGAAATCCTTTAGAAATCCGCTATCCTTAGAGAGCTCACTGAGTTGACGGCGAAGGTTCAATTGTTTAGGCGCGTCAAGTTCAGAATTCTGCAAGTTTGACTCTATCTTTTTCATGCGAGTTTCGAATGATTTCTCGCTGTTTGAAACCACGAAGGTCTCATCGAGATCAAACACAATGGCGAGGCATCGCTGGTTGAGCATCCCAAGGCATGTGGCATAGAGCCCTGTCCGTGCAGACCAACACCAGAAACAAGGCACATCACCATCTACCTGGCTTTGCATAGCCACAAGGTGCAGTTCCTCGGCTCCGACCTCCACCACAGCGGTCTGAAAAACCACAATGATCATGAGAAAAATGATTTGAATGCCTGTAAACTAATTAAAATGAAGGAAATCCTAGGCTAGAACTGAAATGTTACCAAGAGTCAACCAAAGATCTTTAAGCTGTATTGTACAAAGAAGATATGTATACGTACCGTGCGTTGGTTCCAGCAGGCGGAGTGCAGGCAGCTGAGGAGGGGAGATGTGGGATGATCCAGCGTTGTGTTTTCCCGGAGCTTGCAGCGCATGGAGTAGGCGCTGATCACCTGCAGCACGGCCAGCGGCGGGTACCTGTCGCTCGCCGGCGACCGGCGGCTGATCCGGATCTCGTTTCTCGGGAACAGTACAGGCTCCCTGCCGCCGCCAGATGATGGTGGCAGGAACACGTCGACGTAGCCGAGGAGAACGTCACCCTCCAACACCGGCATGGCGGCCATGGCGGCCGTGCTTGGCGGCCGCCGGGGGTTAATGGAGAGATCAGGGGAGTGCCTAAAACATGTATGCTGTTTTTGTTGGAATAACAATCGTCTCGGATGCTTGCGGTTAATTAGGTTTAGATTAGTGTTTATTAGGCAAGTATCATTGGATTGATTCCGTCCTAGTTGGTCTTTGCTAGTTGAGCCCGTTTAATTAGGACTAGTGCCTGGCGATGCATGTACATTGTTACCAGTCCGAGTACAAGTAGTACGTGAGTTAGCTATGCAGTCCTTAATAAACTCCCCGGTTAGGGAAGCGACGAGTTCAAACTTTTCCATGTTCTTAGCATATTTTTTCGTGCATGAGCAGACGAATATGCTTGCAATTAAGCGTGCAATATGATTCTAGGCTCAACACTCTTCACTATTTTGTTTGCATAAAAGAGTTCGTGCACTTGAAGGGTTGAGATGTAGCTGCAATCCAAATTATAAGGAGCTACAGTAGCATTGCTGTAAACAAATGTTCAACTCTATTGTATATATATTCAAGGGCACTGGATAGTACTCCCTCCGTTCCAAAATACTTGTCTTTCATTTGTCCAAATTTGGATGTACCTATACACAAAAACATGTCTAGGTACATCTGAATTTGGACAAATGGAAGACAAGTATTTTAGAACGGAGGGAGTAGCGAGTAAGCCTAGAATGCCAATATGTCGAGATTAATAATGTATTTCGTTGTTATGTGCTAAGTAAGTAATCAACAATGAACTGTTTCTATGTTATGTACTCGCAACTACATTGCTGAAGGCTCATTATTTATTGCGAACAAATAACCACGGAAATACGAAGAAATTGGTAAACCAACCTACAAAATAGCCAAAATCTGTCCAGACAAACATGATTATCACAATGTGTCACAATGCTAACTGTTGGCTTCTTCCCTTGTTAAACTGGTAATGCTTAATCCGGTAAAAGCACATCAATCATCTAACATATCACGAAAGGCTCCTATAAAGTATCTTCAAGAAGAAAGAACAACCATCCATAATCTGAACCATCTAGTTGCAACAAAATATCCTTCCCTAACAAGTGTCTTTCTGCTGAGAAATCGTAACGTAGGAACCAGGATATTCCTCTAAGAAGAAAAATAACCAGGACACTCCACAGCTAATTTAGAATCATAACAAGAAAAATCCCCTGACATATCTCTTTCTGCTCTCTACCACATGAATTAGGATCACAGCTGGAAAGCACACACATACTGATCCAGTATACATGATGCTCAACATATATATTAACCCATCAAGGAAAACAGCACAATGAGGGCATTTAAGGTTTACTTACACCACGCACAGCAGGAAAGAACTGAGGACAAAACAGGAGAAACAAAACAGAGGAGCTCAACAGCAATCTTGCATACTACATTACATCGAAAAGGATGGCGTGAGAAGGATGTATAGCTAGGAGATGAATCAACTAGCAGCTGGCTCATTTCTTGTTGAGGTCGATCCCTGCCTTCTTGGCGACAGCGTCGAGTCCGTTCCTCTCGATGGTCTTGAGGGCCTTGGTGGAGAGGCGCAGCTTGACGTAGCGCTTGCCGGCCTCCCACCAGAGCTTCTTGTACTGCAGGTTGACGAACTGCTGCTTCTTGGTCTTGTGGTTGGAGAAGGACACCTTGTTGGCCCGGTTTGTCCTCTTGTCCAGGAAGGGGCAGATCCGGCCTGGAACCAGAGACCATTCATGAGTCCTTTCTTTTGGGAAGAAAACGCGTGATGTAAGCAAGCTAAGGCAAAGTAATTCCCACATAGAACTGGCTAAACCATTTCACCACCGGTGCCGCTTGACATTGGTGGTACTAAATGTTAATAACGTACACGGTTCTAAGAGCTGCCGAAATGGTTCTTGATTTCTGGCAACCAGAATCTGTGGTGCCATCGAAGAGGTGATAATGCAGTGTGACTAGATGTCGTCGACAGTTGGACAAGATAGATGCACAGCAATTTCCTGCTGCCGGCTATCATGTAAGGAGTATGCTCCAAAATCCACAGGTTTCAATGCATGGAACTAACTGTACTGAATCTAGCAGAGTATAGTGAGATATGAACAACACTTGCTCATCTACCATCTGCCCCACCGCTGCCGATATGGTTGCACAGTCTCCGTTCATCTATCTCTAGATAGTTACACAAACACACATAACGTTTACAGTTGGTCTGAAGAAAACCTGTCTGTACGTTACAGTACACACGACGAATGCAAGACAGAGTACAGAAGCGACATGACAATGCAATCAGGGAGAATTCATCAAGGCGATAAAGAAAGAAAATGAGGGAGGAGGGGATTTCGTACGGGCGACGATGGTGTGCTTGGCGGAGACGGGGAGCGGGGCTGCCGCGGATGTGAGGCCGAGGCTGAGGCCGGCGAGCTGCGAGGTGGCGAAGCCGAGGGAGGTGGAGGCGGCGTGGGCGTTGGCGCGGAGGAGCGGGGCCCTGGCGCCGGGCATGGAGTAGGAGCAGAGCATGGACGCCATGGATGGAACGGGAGTGGATTACTGACTGTCTGAAACTGACTGGTTCGCTCTCGTCTAGTGGGGAGGAAGGAGAGGATAAGACGCGGGCGCACGGACGGAAGGGACGGACACGCCCACGACTAGTTCCGGCCCGGCCCAGCCCAGGCAGAGTAGGAGGAACTTAGGATGTGTTTTGTTTCGGAACGAGGTAGAATGTCATGGAACGGTTCTGCACCTGGCCCTGATTCTTGCGTTTGGTTTTTAAGTGGAATGGAACCGAGTGGTTCCTCCAGAGGGAATATACCCCTCAGATCCGGAATACCCAGGTTCCACCAAATCGGTGGAACGAGGTGGAACGCTCCTTAACCATCGCGATTAAAAAAAAGTCCCAGCCCCTCGCTCGACTCTCCCATCTGGCGTGGCGGCAGAGAGCAGACGGCGGTCTCCTCCACGCCGGAGCAAGGCGCGGCGGCGGCCCGCCCGAGCGACGGCGGCGGCCAGGGCGCCAAGGCACGGCTGCGGCCCGCCCGAGCGACGGCGGCGGCCAGGGCGCCAAGGCACAGCGGGGGCCGGGGCGGAGCAAGGTGCGACGGCGGAACAGTGTGATGGAAGCAGAGGTCGTTGCGGCATCCGGCGGTGGTCTCCTCGCGCTCGCGCTCTGATTCCGCATCAAGGCGACGGTCTCCTCCACGCCGTCGAGGTCCCCGTCGTAGGACCCTCCGGAACCACCTGTGCCACTGGAGCCGGCACCGCCCGAAGCCGCGAGGTCACTCGGTGCCCTCGGAGACCTCCGCGTCCGCACTGTGTTTTGTTTAGCTTAATTTTCTCTCGTTCCATTCCACCTTTTTTGTCTCAACCAAACACAAGAACGTCACCGTTCCATTACACTAGAATGAGGTGGAATGGAACCGTTCCATTCCATTCCACCTCAGCCAAAAACAAAACACATCCTTATTTCTTCCCTCGCACACACTGACATACCATCATACACAACACGATTATTATTATTTTTCCAGGGCGTTAGCATGTACCTCTAGGGATGAGCGAAACCAGGTGAATGAAACGCAACCGAGGCGTCCATCACCACCGACGACGAAGGACCTCAAGGTACGAGGGTCCGCCTCATGCTCAGGACATAACCACTTGGTACATGGGGGACGAGCAATGCCGGACCGAAATCAAGGAAGATCCCCCGTAGGCTGTCAATCACCCTTTTATAAGCCAGTGAACTAGTGACTCCGACAATTGAACCGTACAGGATCATTACCTGCATGCGTGCTGGGTTTACAACTGGGTAAACGACCTTGTAAAAACAATCCAAGAATCCAATGTGTTGGTAAGCCTGGAAAAGAAATGCTAACACCTGGGTGCTAATCACAGTTACCTCGAACTATGTGCACCCTGGAGTGCTTGATAAACCTGGAAGAAAATGTCATAAGAAATGAGTGCTCGTGCCCGACGACATAGTAGCACACTGGCAATGAATACAAACAAATGCCCGAATCTGCTTGAGATGGCGAACTGCATTTGTATCAACTAAAACCCGAGAACAAAAAACAGAGATCCTGACAGACATTAGCCAAACAATTCGCGCATAAGAATAGTGTCCGGTGAAAACGACATTTCTAGACGTGAACTGATAGTGTGTGTATTGTCGGGCGAAAGATGTTGGGATCTACAAAACTGGATCAGTACCACATACGAACAAAGACTTTTCATATTTGAATTTCAAATGCTCGCCATGCCAGCAACAGTGCCTTGGACATTCATCCAGCCGAGGCTCTGACTGAAATAGCTACTGAGTTAGAAAAATCCTGGTTCTATAACTCACCAGATATCGTCACACCATGGTTTTTGTTTTGTGCATATTCCCAGATTGTTTGGACCGGCGGGCAGCTAAACCATATATTAGGCGTGTTTTTTTTCGAAATGGGTTATACCCCAGCCTCTACATCGAGCGATGCACACAGCCATTTATTGCCAAGTTTGAGAAGTATCAAGTTTATATTAGGAGTGTAAATCGTGGAAGAGCAGACCTAAGCCAAACAACAGGCCAAACAATCATTTGCTTTTCGTTACTGTTTAGCTGCTAACAGCAGACCCATACAGCTTCTTTTTTCTTTTTACGAATGACCCATATAGCTTTTTATGGCTCATGCATCCATTTAGGATTTAATAGCCCGACGGCGACACCATCTGCATTGCATGTATTCTAAATGGCAGGTCTATACGAGCTTTTCCGATGGCTCATTCATTTTGCAAAATAAAATAAAATAATTGGGCTGCGTTCAGAAGAGCGTAACCAACAGAGCAGCATTGAAATAACTAATTTCTATATGGCAAATTAGGGTCTTAGTGCATCTCCACCGGTACCCCGGAAATATGTCCGGCACCTCCCAAATTGTGTCCGCTTTGGGGTGTCGGACACTTGTCCAGCCAATCCTGGGTGTCGCCCACAAAGGCAACTCCCAAACCAAAATACGGGCCGAAAATTTAATTTGACAAAAATTAGCAAAATGGGTAAATTTTATTCAAATTCAACTTCTTTTTACACAAATTTGAAATAAATTTGCGTAGCCTAAACCCTAGCCGCCCTCTAGTCGTCGTCGGATATGCAGATGCCGCCGCCGTCGTAGGGTTCCGGCTGCTGCGATGGCCCTGCCTCCTCCTGCTTCACGATGCCGTCGATTGGCTCCGGCTTCACGACTGTAAGCGGCTGCTGCTTCTCCTCGGCCTGCGCCCCCTTCTGCTCCATCGACGCGCGCAATGCCAGGTAGAGGCCTGTGCAATGATCCGGGTCGAGCGGGTGGCGTGGCGGCGGTTGTGGGTCGCTGGCAAAACGGAGAAGGGCTGCGGTGAAACCGGGCGTGTCCCCGTCCCCGACGGCGTCCCTGAGAGGCGACGGGACACGCCACTCTGGGGGAGGTTGTCCGCCAGCTGGGGTTGGGGCTCCTCCTTGACGGCGCCGACAAGCTTGGCTCCTGGCTCCTCCTTGACGGTGGTGAACGTGCGGGGCCGCTTGCTCCTGGGCTCCTCCTTGACAGTGGGGAGCTTGCCGCGCAACTTGCTCCTAGGCTCCTCCTTGACGGCGCGGAGATCTGCAGCGCGTCATAGCGCGACCTGGCGAGGCTGCTCGGCCGGAACAACGGTTCTGGCGGCACGTTGGCGCGCCCAGGCGAGGTGCTCGGTCGCATACCGCTCCGTGCCATCCCAACGATCGAGGGCGTCGTCGCTCTCCCGCCGGAAGCGCTCGAACCAGGCGCCGTGGTTGTTGTCGGGGTAGCGCCGCTACTCCGGCGTCATGGTGCCCCGCCGCTGCAGGATGGGCCTCAGCCACCACCCCTTCGGAAGGCGGTAGTCTACCGTCATATAGAGGTTGTACCGCTTGAACAGCCAGGCCTCGTCGACGACGAGGCTGTGGCCCCTGTAGGCGTTGTTGTTCGACCTGCCGCCCTCGTTGTTCTGCGCCATTTGGGAGGGAGGGAGGGATAAGAAAGCTGAAGCGGGGGAGATTTGATCGGAGGGGAATAGTGGCCGCCGTTCGGAAGGGCGCCGCGCTATAAAGGAGGGGCAGGCGAAGCGGCAGAGGCGCCACCGACATCAATGACGGTGTGACGCATTGATAGGCAATGCGACGGTGCGTGGGAAGCCGTCTAGGGAACCGGCGAGGAAGCCATTATTTTGCTTCACCGGAAGGACTGAAACTGGGTCGGGCCAGACACTTGGAGGTGCTGGTGTGGCCGTTTTTTGTGTCCGGCACCCCAATTAGCCTTTTGGGATGCTTTTGGGGTGCCGGTGGAGATGCTCTTATATGGTAATTTTCTTACACTACGTATGAAAATCGGTACATAATAAAGAAAGCACGTACGGAAAATCTTGAATACCAATTAAGCCCACGTACCAAAGTACTGGGCCATGGCATTGAAAACATTATTGCTCCATTATATGGCAAATCTTTCTAGATGGCAAATTATTAAATAGATAAGTAACTTACACGTACGCCCACATGTAAGAAGATGGATCTGATCTAGAGGTACGGTCGGCCGGCCGTCGTCCTATATATAGCTTTTTTTTTTTTTTTTTGCGAAACACAGTACAACGCAAGCGCTCATATACACGCGCACACACTCACCCCTATGAACGCACGCACGCACACCCTACCCCTATGAGCACCTCCGAGAGACTGAGTCGGCGGGTCGAGTCTTGAGATTGACGAAGTCACCACGGGCGCCTCGCTGTCGACGGGAACGTCGCCTCCCACTGAAGAATATTCCGCCTTAAATGAGAAACACCAGCGTCAAACCTGGGGTTTGAACTCTGGTGGGCTGGGGGTACAACCACCCACCTAACCATCTTGCCACAGGCAAGTTCTCTCGTCCTATATATAGCTAGCTAGCCAGCAAATCAATATTCTATGAACCGATTAGCCCTACATAGTAATCGCCGGCGGCCAGCCATCTAGCTCTACATATTAGGGACATTAAAACTGACACAAACAGGAATCCTCTCACGCCCTTACCATTTCTGCCCGTCAGATCGTTCCTCCTTGCCGTTTTCTGGCCGTTGGATCTCTCAGTCGCTAAATGGGCCGAATGTTCCTAGGGGAAGCTACTCTGCATATCAAATCGGCCAACTGTGGTTAATTGGGCCAAAAAATCCACTACAGCCCATGTAGTAAGACCAATCTGAACTGCTTCGGAGAGCACCGATATGACAAAAAAAAAGCAGAAGGGGATCGAGGAAGGCGTGATGCCGCATGGCCAAAGGCGACGTGGCGGGGCGCCCGAACCCATGCGGCCCAATCCTGCGATCTGGTGCGGGCCATGCCAGTCGATGCGAGACGCGCAAGGCGAGACGACACAATTCAGCGAGGAGATGCGAAGGGGTGCTCGAGATTGAATCCGACCAGCCGTTCAAGCACTAAAGGGTCAGTTCCTGGAAGCCATTAATGGGAGCTATGGTGCGCACGTCGGTGGCGAGAGATGAAGGTACGTTACTGCTCTGCTTCCTCACCTCCTTCACTTCATGCGTCTATATATTCTTTGCCGCTTCCAGCAAATTTTGCACACCGATGGCTCAATCCTCAATGTCATGAGAGTTCAGAGAAGGAGGGGGAATGGGGGATGATCTGCAGCTACGTGCGACGTTGTGGAACCTGGAGGCTGATGCGGGACATTGGAGTGCCTTGTTATCTCCTGCAGCACGTGCAGAAAGGTGGCTGCAGCAAGGAGTTCGAGACCGCGATCAAGAAGTGCCGCCACGCCTCCTCGACGCCGAGGCCACGGCGGCGCTGCGCAAGTGCTTCGCCCGCAGGCCAGACTGGTTCGGGTCCCACTTCACCCACCGCATGGACAAGGGCCTAGATCAGGACACGAAGCCGACGCCGATCGAAGCAGATCGAGGACGAAAAACGTCGAGAGCCGTATTGGTGGTGGAGGAGGAGCTAGCCGCTAGTTCCTCGATCGATTTTCCTTAGGTTAATTATTAATCTTTGGATCATCATTCAGAGGAAAATAAATTCTTATATATCTGTTTATGCGGAAGCAGGGGCGAAGGACCCAGTAGGGCAAGGTAGGGCGGCCGCCCTACCTTGATTTTTGGGAAAAAAATCAAGTATATATAGTCATTTTCCTGATGTATATGTAATTTTCACGATTTTCTGAAGATTTTGGAAAAAAACGAAGGAAAAAACACTAATTGGGCGGCCACGGTTGCCTCGGCCGCTAGATGGGCCTCACTAGTCGCCGCGTGAGCCCAAACAGAAGCAGCGAGGCATGCCTTCGCTCGAATTCGTGCAGCGTGCGTGCCTCTTTTTTTTTTCACCCGACCTCATTTTTTTTTTCGTCCTCCGCCACTGTGCGGAAGAGCTGCCGTACTACTATACAACTAGCAAAATGCCCGTGCGTTGCAACGGGCGACGAAAATTTTCGACATTCGCATATATCTATTTCAGCCTTATGCGTATCATTTAGACTTGCTTACTATGACCGTAACTGAACTTTCTCAGTTTTTGATCGATGAATTGTGACCTAACCTGAAGTAGCTTGGGCTTCTTTGTTCCATCATCTGTTGAATCATGGAGGTGTACAGGGCACCATAGTTGTCAATGAGCATTGTGATAACCTCACAGCTCACGCTTGCTATTGTGTTACTTGTGTATGTCGCATGCTGAAGCAACTCCGAAATTCAATTGCCGAAATCCATCAGTCTCCACAAACATATTGTTTTCATCATCTTTCCAACAGTTCTTAGGCATAAGAGGAACCTAGATACACCACAGTTCAGTAGTCAAATCAGCAACTGCAAGATGAAGATGCGATCTGAAAGGAAAATTAACAAGCTTTTCATTGCACCACAACTTTAATGCGTGCAAATTTTTATCTCTCCACACGTCTCACAGCCAAAGTCGATGTACAGTTTTACCATCGATCGATAATGGACCAATAAAAATGACATTGTATAAGCACTGGATGATGGCTGAACAGCAATAGTGGACAGAGGGCTTTATCTCTTCATTTGAAAATAAGTTCAGGCATATCAACAAATTCAAAATCTTATGCAGAAAAATAGTATCCAGTTGTCCTTCACACAAAGTTGTAACCACTTCATACAATGATTGAAATTAGAAAACCCCAAAGAAGTCAGCTTTTCGCTAAAGTTCAGGCATATTTACATACTCTAAATTGACAGCGCTGCCAGGTAGAGTGCTGGAAACAAATCGTTTAATTTAAGTTACAAACAATAAGACTACGTCGTGCATCTGTCCTATATCACCAGGCCCAACACTAAAGGCGTCCTGTTCTTACTGATTTAGCTCATTACCATGTACACTGCACGCGCACGGCTGTACGCAGAAGTTCCCATAACGAAGATGTGTTTAGAATCGGAAATGCTTGACCAAATGATGCCAGCTCATTCCGTAGGTTGAATTTCCGTAACATGTGTCCGTGGCTGTAGAATTACTCGTTTAGAATGGTCACCTCAATGTTTCAGCACTAAAATAGCCACGTGCTGATGGTATGAACTATGAAAACCACAACTTTCAGCATGTCAGTGGCAGTATAGCGAGCTCCGGTTGAGCGTTGATCAGCTCCACCAGCATACGTTTGCAATTTTCCTGAAGGCATTTGATCGAACAGTTGAAGCACATGAAAACGGACATTCTCCTTTGACGTTGTTGGAGACGCCAATCTGTGAGTGCAACAAGTGCGGGTTGATCTTCCCGTAGAGGGCCAAAATTGACAGCAGCAGCACACACAATTGAGAAGATAAGCAGGACACAAATTTGTGGGCGTCAAGTGATGTGGGATCGGGAATCCGGACATGCACCTGTGTCATGTACGCCATGGCAGAGGCCGTACTGCATATGTGCCTCCTCGTGAGTTCCAGCAGTGTAAAGAGGGAGATCAGGTGGACGCGAGGAGGAAGATCGAGCCCGCAGACAAGGAAAGGAGATTTCTCTCCTCGGACGCGTCTGAGAAGTCCACATCCATATCCCACGGCGGCGGCGGATCAGGACATGGGGCTCGGTGAATCCACGCCGGGCCGCCAGAGGAGGGCGGTGGCCGACCCATCTCGGATCCTCATATCCTTGTCCCTGCTCCACCTCTATCGCAGCCGGCCTCCCCATCTTCTCCCTATGCTCCACCTCTCCTCCACCCTTTAAGCCATGGAATCGCCGCGGCCCGTGGCCGCACTTCAACGCGACCTCGCACAGGTTGAAGATGAGAAGGGCCTCTTCCTCTATACCTCGCGCCACCACAACTTACTCCATCGGGAAGCCGAGCACATGACTAATGGGGGCCGGAATTTGTTCAGCGCGGGTGCAGAGGACGGGTTAATCCAGGCCTTGCAGCTTGTGGAGCAGTTAGAAAAAGTGGAGCAGGCTGGGGCTCCGGACAGGGAGCTCGCCGGTGGGGGTCGTGGAGGGATCTGGAGGCGGGGACGTCGGTAGGATGGGCGTCCAGACCGCCGGAGCTCCATGCGAGGGAGGACGGGAAACGGGGGCGTCAGATGCCTCTCCCAGACACGAGTTGGAGTGCGGTTGGCCGGCGGTGGGGATCTCCGGGCTGTACGGTCAATTGGGGATTTCACTTGGCGGTGGCAGCGGTCGTAAATTCTCTCAAAATCCAGGGGTAAAACCGGAAAAATGAAAAACACACCAACATCTCCTCAAGCAATATTATATAGTAGAGATATGTAGAGGAAATCCCCATAAACTAGCTATTTTGCACTTTTCTGAACCAAATGGAATAAACAAACGTGCATTATTTTCTTCTTCTTTATATATTGTCGCGATGTACAATTTATTATACCAGATGAATGATGAATTAGCAGGGGATACCACTAATAATAAACAGTTGGGACAGGTTAATTATATGCAGTTGTGCCTACCGCCCGCGGAGATCCATTCAGACGGGGCTCTGACTGAAATAGCTAGTGAGATGTTGGTCGTCTGCTTATTTCGAGAAAATTGCATAAAACCACCACAATTGGTGGTCAAGCTACAAAAGACCACCGGTTTCCACCGAATTCGCAAATCGCCACCACTATTCGTTGACACCGTAACAAAAAACCACCACTTCTACGCTAACCGTCCGCGACGCTAAGTTAAGTGCGAAACTGACGGATGGGGCCCGCTGTCAGGCTGATGTGGCAAGTGTTATTTGGCATGAGGAAACGGTAAGTGATACCTCTTATAAATTTTGGGGGTTTCTGTAAATTTACATGGGACCGGCCATGGCGCAGGCGGAGGGCAGCGCAGCCCGGTGGGCCGAGCGCCGGCCACGGGCGCGGGCGAGTGCCGGCCGACCACGGGCGTGGACGCAAGCCACGGGCACGGGCGCAGCCACGGCGCGGCCACCGGAGCGGGTGCCGGCCACGACGCGGGCGCGGCCGCCGAGCGGGTGCCGGCCACGGCGCGGGCGCGGGCGAGCGCCGGCCTGCCACGGCGCGGGCGCGGCCACGGCGCGGCCGCCGGGGCGAGTGCCGGCCACGGGCGCGGGCGAGTGTCTGCTGACCACGGCGCGGGCGAGCGCCAACCACGGGCACGGGCGCGAGCGTCGGTGCATGGGCTCCGAGTTCCGCCGCGGCAGCGGCGCTGGTGAGACCTCCCGGTCAACACGAGTGTGAGGAAGATAAGAAGGCAAAAAATTTGTGGAGGACTTTTGTGCAAATGTAGCATGCGCCACGTCATGCCTGACAGTGGGCCATACCAGTCAGAAACAGCGTCAACTTGGCTAAAACGAGGTTTCGTGGAAACTGGTGGTTTTTTGCAACGCTGTCAACGAAAAGTGGTGATGATTTGTGAATTTGGTGGAAACCGGTGGTCTTTTGAAGTTTGACCACCAATTGTGGTGTTTTTTTTGCAATTTTCTCGCTTATTTCGAGAATTGAGCAGCACCCTATAAACCATCCAAGAGCCTGAACTTTGTTTTTTGTTTGCAAAATGAATGAGCCGTCAGAATTCAGAAAAAGCGTGTATATATCGACTTGCCTTTTGGAATTCAGGCTGCGGAGTGCAGATGGTGTAGTCATCATGGTTAGGCTATACAATCCTAGACTAGATGGATGCATCAGAGTAAATAATAACGAAAAATTTCGGATTGTTTTTTACCCACTCCATTCATTTTGCAAACAAAGAACACAGTTCTTCTTTGCACGAGCAAAACTCAGAAGCGCGCATAAGCAACAGAGCAGCACATCTGTCAGAAAGCACCTCTTGCACAACTGCGTGCTCATTTCAGTTAGCCAACGATGTTTTGACAAGACAAATCCGAAGTTTTTCCATGACAAGTTTAGTTGCCAAACAATGCAGCCTGGCTTTGTAAATTGCGTGACCAGGCTCATCACATCAAAGCCGACGATTTAAAAAGCAGAAAAACTGAACCTGACTATTTATGTAGCTGCCAAAACAATGGACCTTGTTGCAATATCTTCAGAGGACAAGCAACAAGCTAGCTGTGAGCAGAGCAAAAGAAAAGGGGACAAAAACAGGCTCACAATAGCATCATCAAGCTACAGAGCACAGTCACTGGTTCCTTAATTACCACACTGAACTGAATAATAGAAGTGGTATCGCAAATATTGGTGCTATCGCAAACCTTCCTTTTCGCCCGCACAACTAACTGCTCTGTCTGACGTCCTTCGCTGCCTTCCTGAAACGTCAATTAATAAATTTTTTTTTGAGGTGGAGTCAATTAATAATTTGCACTCAACCTGAAGCACAGATACTGCAGGGGATCTCATCAATTTTCATGTGGTATCTTGTACTAATATATGCTCTAGCTACTGTCCAGCAACTAATTGCATCCTGAATGGGAAGCAGAGAAGGAGCTGCCACTAACATACCCGCACGCCTCGACATGGACGAGCGGCACATAGGTGAAATTTCTAGTGGGATTACAACTTATAGAAAGCAGCGAAATTTCTAGTGGGATTACAGAACCTTGTGCTGCTAATGGACTTGCCACGACATGGACGAGCGGCACACAAGTACCACCTTGGAAGCTCCTCCAACACAAGAACCCATGGGACGTTGAGGAACGCGCCTCGCAGTAAAGTCGTTCATCGGTACCTTGGTCGCGTGCCTGTCCGCGTTGGTGCAAATTTTGACATGAACCATGTAGACTCTTTTGATCACACAGCAAACTTCTTGTTGATGATAAAAAGTATATAAATAGAGCACAACCCATGTAACATTTAAATATACAATTCAGCTCCAACTCACAGGTTCATCTAACCAAAGACGAATGCAAGTTAACACCAAATATTACACAATGTGCAAATTATTACAAGTTCCGATTCGTCTGCTCAATATTACAACAACTCATTAAACGATATTCCATAGGCCACGACGGACCAAAGCTGCTGGAGAAAGCATAGACTAGGCAGCGCCGTCCTAGACGCCGGTGCCGCCGCGTCACCCTCCCCTGCTGCACCGGACCCAATCGGTGAAACCTGCAGATAACAGAAACGCCATTATTGTTATAAACATGTTTACTACCGATGCTTGTCATTTCGCTATATTGGATAGAGCAAGTTCACAGAGAGCATGGCAATGTGCACAACACAAACATGGTCTTCTCACATACTTATGCGCTAATGAGAGATGAGATGGATATAGTCTCTGGACCGATTTTCTCATAGGAAATGGGTGAGGCTTCACCATGTCATACAAATAAACAAGTAGCTATGCAGCAGCCACATAAGTTCCCAGGTCTGTGTAGATAGCTAGCTTTAGAGCACGCCCAGCTCAAGACAAAATCAAATGGAGCTAGCTAATGAATCGATCGAATCGATCGACGGGCCAGTGTTGAATATCTAGGCTTTAGGTAGCATAAATAAAGAGGCCCCAGTGTTGCAATATTTAGGCTCTAGGGGCCTGATAGATGGAGCTAGCTATATAAAGGAAATGCTGAAACTAGTAATAATTAATTAATGGAGTTGGCTAGTAATGACTGAACGTGAAGCTGAGAACAAAACGAGGAAAGAGCAATGAACAACTGGGCAGATGATGGGAATACAAGCTTCATGAGCAATGAACAAGTGTGTACGCACCTTTCCTCATGATCTATCGCTCACAGCACGCCCCACAGTACAGTAGGGACGGTTGGGATGGTCCTGCGCTGCGAGCCGCACGGCAGCCTTTACTCTTTCCAACTCTGCATAGCTGGCTTCCCCTGCACAACGCCACAGTTGACTCGCTTGAGGGAAGGGAAGTGGCGCATGCCCAAATCAAAGTCTTCACGGGAGGCCCACTTAGCAGGGAAGATGAAATCCAGGTATTTAAGCCTTGGCGCTGCTCCTCGTGGAAACGTAGACGGCAACACACCATAATGATGGAAACTGCAGTATGTAAGACACGGGAATGCGCCAGAAGAAAGGACAGGCACTTCCATATCCACATCCCTCGTGAGAGCGCATAACCACCCGTCCTAGCATGAGAGAACAAAGAGCAGGCATCATCCCAAGAACACGGATGTCATCCGGTCGCACTTCGTCCACATATATAAACAAATAGGAGAGGAGGGAAAGCGACCAAGGATTAATCCATGACGGCACTCTCTTGAACCAACCGCCCTTTATTGGCGTCATGCACAATCTACGAAGTTGGGTAGGAGGCACCCAACCTTCGCTCATGAAATTGACGCGGGCGCCACTGTTGTACAATATATGTAGACTTTCCAGTTTGCACAAATTACCTAGGGATTCCTCTAAAGCTCTGTCCACGCACTCATCAAAACCATTGTAATCAATAGAGAGCACCCTGAGCTTGGTCAGATGGCCCAACTCTTTCACAACATCGAGGTCCTCGTCAAAATGTAACGATTCTGTTAGAACTTCTAGGGAAGTCAAGTTACCTATACCAGATGGCAGCTTCATAAATCTGTTAACATGCAGGCACATCAGACGTCTTAGTTGAGCAACACTCGACGGCAGTACTTTTATCTCAGTGTCTCTTATGTCCAAGGTAATCAAAAACTGTAACTTTCCTATTTCCACGGGAAGGTACTCCACATGTGTACCTTCTAGCCCTAAGTACCTCAGATGTATCAGATTCTCCACATACCCAATATCCGAGATATCACAACCTTCAAATCCAACACGCGCAGAACTCGAAAACATGAAATGTCCAACACTTTCCCAGCAACATTATGTGTGCAAATGGTAACAGATCTCACATGCTCCATCCTGCTAGTATCCACATCTATCTTGCTATTTTGAATAGACAATCTACGAACCTTGCTTTCCGAGTTAGGCATTCTTCTTCCAGTGCCGTCCAATATTGTGACAAAGTTTTCTTCACTTGACAATGAGCATATGAGGTTGAGCACCATGTCATGTACACGACAAGCTTCTACCTTTTCTTTATCTTCGCCTATTGGCTGGATCATACTTCTGTTGACTAGTTCATTGAAGTAGCTATCGCCGAGCTCATATAAGCTAGTTTCTTGTTTTTCACTATAAACAAAGCCTTCTGATATCCATCTCCAAATTAATCTGCTTTTCTTAATCTCGTTATCTTCTGGGAAGATGCTAAGATATAACAAGCAAGGTTTCAGATACGAAGGTAGATCATAGTAGCTGAATAATAATATCTTTTTCATCTGCTCCAAACTGCGATCTTCGGTGAGTCCATGACCAATGGAACTAAGCAAAGCATACCATTGGTCCTTTCTTTTTATCTGATGCTTATTTGCTAGAATACTTGCTATAGTAATAATAGCTAATGGTATGCCGCCGCATTTCTTCAAAATGTCTTTGGATACTTGTAGCAATTCTTGAGGACACCCTTCCTCATGAGAAAATACTCTTTTACAGAAGAGTGTTCTTGATACATCATCAGAAAGGGGTTCCATTCTGTAAATATCATCCCTAGAAGAGCAACATGCTTCAGAGACACTAACAATGCGGGTTGTTGTGATTAGTCGGCTTCCGGGACTCTTCTTGGAGAAAGCACACTGAATTAACTCCCACGCTTTTCCACTCCATATATCATCAATTACGATGAGGTACCTTTACCAATACATTTAATAATTCATTAACAAATCAATACAATGAAGGCATATAAAAAAGATATTACAACATCAGTTACTTCTAAGCAAACTTGACCAAAGTGCGTAATCTGAGACCTGGATCCCCTCCCCACCCACACACCCACACACACACTCCCTAATTGTTAAATGATGGGTTACATAGTAACTATAGGAATTTACATGAAAAGTATAAATTAACAATATGCTATCAAGAATTCACGATACATATGCACTAGTACAAAACGATGTCATCATTTTACTAGAAGAAATGAAAATTGGTCTGTAAAAGAGGGAAAAAGCATATGTATGTACCTCTTGTCATTAAGGTATTCAATGATATCGTCAATGAGATGCTTTTCGTCCCTTGCTGCATTATGGATGTTTTCATACTTGAACTTGTCAAGTCCATAGAGAATATCCTTGAGAACCTTTTTCATTTCAGGGTTTTGCGAAACCGAGACAAAAGCACAACAATCAAATTGCACTTTGAGCTTGTCATATGCTGCTTTGGCAAGAGTTGTCTTGCCTAACCCACCAAATCCAACAATAGAGATCGTCTTCAACGGATGCTTTTTCCAATCATCACCTTCAGTCAACATGTCGATCAACTTGTCTCGTGTTTCTTCAATGCCGACGAGCTCTGTCACATCTGTGTATAGGGCCATCATGCGAGGGTCAACACTAGCACCAACGCCGGTGTCCCGCATCTCATGCTCGTACCTTTGACGTAGCTCGGCCAACTGCTTAGCTTGATGGACCGCTTCTTCCAAAGCATCAGAGATCCGATGGAGATGCTTGCCATTCTTGAATAACATCTTTACCTTCTTGAGTATCTTCTTGACTCTGTTCTTCGGGTTGGCATGTTCACCACCGTCCTCCACGCGCACCATGAAAGCATCAACGATGTCCTCCATTTGGTAGGACAACTCCTTGACGTTTCCTGCCCAGATCTTGACCCCATCATCAAGCTGGTCAGCCGGCACTTTGGCCACCTTGCGGAGGGCAGCGTGCATCAACGTCAGCTCTGTCTTGAGAGACTCGATGCCTTTCCTCACTTGTTTCTCCATGGTGAGCTCGCCGATGAGCAGCTCGCCGAGCTTCGGGAGGAGAGGGCCAATAGCCCCCATAGCGATCTCCATGCCTCGACCTCTCTGGGGGTATTTTGGGTAAGCTAGCGCTATGCGGTTGCTCCGAAGGCACTCTGGGCAATGATCGTGTTCTAGGAAAGAAACTAGCCAAGGTATAGAAACCAGCTAGCGTTGTGGGGTACAAAATTTCTTAATACTAATTTTAGAGACGAACCGGGATTGGGTAGGCAGATCATGTGCACATGCTGCCTGTCCTGCGGGCCTGTGGATATCGGGGTCCCATGTATCAGCGGTTATACTAGTAGACGGTGTGAGAAGGCTCAGATGCTATCTTGAGATCGGAGAAATGGCGTCGGACTTAGCGTACGCAGAGCTGCCATGTGACATAGTAGAAAAATTAGAGAGATTCCTGCTGCTCCCTAGGTAAGCTCATGTGTGCAACACTAATGAACATCCATGTGACCATGTCTAGCTAAGCGCTAGAATTAGCGTATGGCCGCCCCCGTCCTTTGGTGCTTGCCAATGGTCTGAACACAGGCTTGCGATGATGCCTCTGCGTAGGAGTACTGTGCATTGTTGCACTGATTAATTAATTAATACTATAGCTCCCTGTGCATGTTGGGTGCATCTGCGAAAGGAGAGAGCTCGGCCTCCAATGGCGTTGTTCCCTCCCATGGGTTCATTGTGCCGTGGTTGTTTAGGTTTGGCCGCACCTGTACTGTGCCGCTGACCGGGACAGCGCCACCCCTTATCTGAAGGAGCAACTGGTGCGATTCAGTACGAGACTCGACCCGGCGTGCGAGATTCCAGCGGAGAGGCTGCAGGAACGTTTTTATGGGTTGTATAAAAGTAAAGAGAACGTTAACAATAATTAAAAGAACAAAGTAGCAAAGGTGGAACAAGTGGCCCAATCCTTATTTGAGCTAAGGATAAACCGGTTGTGAGTCTTCTGATGATTTAAACGTTCTTGAGAACACACGGGAGTATTGCCAAGTTACTTTCACCAAGTTCCATTGATTAACTTTCATTGTTTTAATAAGTGTTGTGTGGGTGAACCTATGCTAATCTACTCCCCGTACATGGACTCATACATACTTGTGATTAAAACCACATACTTTTGATTAAAACCCTCTTGCAAGCTATGCAAATAAAAAAAGAGTTATTAAGATTAATCTAACCACAAATTTAAACTTTGGGATCCGAATATTCCCTCATGCAATAGTTGTAAACTGGGGTTTAGGTATTCTGTCACTCGGGAAACCCATTATAGACCAACTAAATACACGATGTATTCCCCTAGGCTCATAAACGTGAAGTGTCACGTAGTCGACGTTCACATGACACTGCCAGAAAAATAACACGACAACATAAATATCAAAACATTGAACGTTACTCAACTTCACATGATTACTATTAACAAGGCTTCTCCCATGTCCACAAGAACTAAACGAACTACTCACGAGACATCATATGGATCATGATCAGAGGAAATGAATATATGATTAACAATCTAAACATAACAATCTTTCACCGCTAAAACTTCTAAGCATCAACTACAAAGAGTAATCAACACCGTCAAACAACTCTCAATGACAGACACAAGTTACGTATCGTAGATTGAACAGCAGGACGGAGTGGAGATGGCGGTGAAGATGGTGTTGATGGTTGTGCTGATGAAGATGATGATCCCGATGATTCACGGCGTGATGATGATGATGATGGCGTCGATTTCCCCCTCCGAGAGGGAAGTTTCCCTGGCAGGAATCTGCGTGTCGGAGAGCTCTATCTCTCTGTCTCGTTTCCGCCCCGAGACAGAGGACGAAAAATAATGCGAAGGTCTCCCTGAGCTAATTAGGTCATAGGAAAAATATACGCCCCAGAGCGCGTGGCCGGCGCACCCAGGGGGGCGACACCAGGGCGCGCCGCAACGTGGCAGCCGCCCTGGGGCCCATCTTCTGGATCTTGGGTCCTTTTTGTCCGTCAGAATTTCATTATTTTTCTCCGTATTTATTGAGCTTTGGAAATTGTGTATCTCTCCGGGTGTTTTTCCAACTCCTTATTCCTGATGTCCGGGATTTTTCCTCTCCGTGTAAATCATGCAAAATAAGTGTGAAAGGCAATAGAATTGCACCATAATCTAATATATCAATGGATCGAAGTAAATTATGATAAAAAATAGTGATGCGAAATAGACGTATCAGCTCCCCCAAACTTAGACTTCGCTTGTCCCTAAGCGAATAACAAGCTTGGTAAACTTGCCCACAGGTTTATGGAGTGAGGTGTTGCTAATAAAGAATACGGACATGACAACATCATTATTTACTAAACATCATCAAACATTCGAAACAACAATCTTCTCCCATAAACTTCTCATGAACAAGTAATGATCTATTCACATGTTAAGGTTTAACAAATAAAAATCTCTTGCGTATCAGGAAACTATGTTCTTGGTCAGACAACAATTAAATTTTATCCTTATCTTTCCAGAATGGTCTATGTCAAAGCTATTTGTTTAGCAAATAACACATGCTCAACTATCTCTTAGTCGTTAGATGATTAATCAACTCTCAAGATTATATTTTTAGAATACAAGTGTTAAAACCAGACACAAAGGAACATGGATGCTTTGCAATGCTCAACTCTCAAACTTGTTCATCTCATGGATGATGGCAATAGTAATGTGTCATGATCAAGCATATTAACTGGATATAAGTGACTGTATCTCCTCAACATACAGTGCTTGCTAGGTGGAGAATAAGAGGTAGGATGGGTAAACTGACTCAACATAAAAGTAAAAGGATAGGCACTTCATAGAGAGAAGCAGGGATTAAACATGTGCTAGAGCTCTTTGAGTTTTGAAATAGACGTGGAAAATTATTTTGATAGGTGTATGCTTACGTCAACGATTGGTAGTAAAGAACTCATCACCTTCCATGCTAAAACTTGGTTTTCAATTTTATTTGTATGCGAATCCACCAGCCAGCTCAGAGACCAATCACGTTGAAGCACACAGATCAGCTTGTGAGCCGTCGGATCGGCCATGCATCCCATGGTCAACCCATCCAACGGGCTTCATCCCAGTTCCGCAACGGGAAGCAAGCAACGCCACCCAAGCGGGTCCATCCGCGGAAACAGGCCCACCGGTCATTGTATCAGTGAAGAGTCCAGCGTCAACCTAGCAATTTCCAGCCCGATCTGGTTAGATCCGCGGACAACGGGGCCACATCCCACCAATCTGCTAGCCTTTTTTGGCCTGGCGTGGAGTACCTTCAATTTTTTTATTTCCGAAACGGATACAAAATCTTTGCCTCATTCATTAATTAAGAAGAGTTTACAAGGGCAGCCCGGTGCACGTCGCTCCGAGCGAAAGTGTTCATTAATTAAGAAGAGTTTACAAGAATGTAGCCAAACGACTAAAGGTAAGAAAATACAAATTACTCTTGCGGCATCAAGAAACTCAAATGTTTTGTCCTCGCCAAGTCCCAATGGTGGCCTCAGATTTGATCTTGCCCAATACGTGGTTTGGTTCGTTCCGAAAAAACCTCGCGTTCCGCTCGTTCCAAATTTCCCAAGAGACCAACATAAGTAGGGGTGCCACAGATTTTCTTCTTGTACCATGGGCCTTGACGACGATGTGACTTTCGAATGATCTGTCATCAAGTTGCTGATTGGAAACGCTGCTTCCTGTCCGGGGTGAAAGCTCTTGCCCTGGCCTTTACTGGTTGGGCTCGGCAGCGATGAACTTGCGTCGTTACCTTGTTGAAGGTGTTGTATACTTGCTGTTGTGCTGGTTTTCATTGACTGGTCTCAACAATCAGGATGAAAATCCTTGTCCAGGTCGTCTCCGGAAGGGCGTGGCGACGATGGCGCGAGGACGTTTATCCCTTCTTGTAGGCGTTGCTGCAGAAGAAGTAGACTTAGTGCTCGGTGTTTATTTCGTATCTTGTAATGGTTCGAACCTGGTTGTTTTTTGTTTTGTACTCTACTTAATAATTAAGAAGAAATGGTTGTGTGCGTCGCTATGATGCAGAGACCGGTGGTTTCAACCTCATTTTCGGAAGAAAAAAAGTGATAACTTGCTCTACTACGTAGTAATTTACGCAAGGAGGTGCGCGATGCCAAAGTTGGTTAATCCAGCCAACGTGGCTGCTTGTCCGTAGATAATGCAAACTGAGCACAATGAGAAGTAACATGGACTAGTAATGTAGATAATTTTTTAGTTAATTCAGGGTCAGAGATGGCTACAGACTTCACTGCTTGAACACATATCATAGGAAATTCCGAGTGATGCAAATTTGAGTAAAAGAAATTGCAATTGCTGAAGATTGATTTAAAAGAAGAAAATTATACCATGTGTTCAACGAGGGGATGGCAGAGGAGCTTTCCATGCCACGGGGGTATAGGTGCGGCGGTGTCGAGGGGTTGGTGGAGGAGCTCGTCGGGGCGCCGGGGTAGAAGAGCGGCTGCGGCGAGGGGTTGGCATAGGAGCATGCTGGGGCGCCGATGAACTACTGCGGTGGCGAGGTAGCTGACGACCGGACTGGCGCCGTCTCCTTGGGGGTACGGGATTTGGCCATGATTTGGATAGACCCTGGGTGGCGCCGCCGGCCGGAGCCTCCGTTGACCAGCGAGATGGCGACCGGGGCGAGGTAGATGGAGGAGGCAGGGAGATGGAGAGCAGGGCGAGGGCGACCTGGATGAGGGAGATGGAGGCGCGACTGGGGCGACGAAGAGGAGATCGGGGGGATTCGCGATGTAGCCGTACTTGATCGATTTGGCCTTAAAAAAATATCGTACACCGCGTGATGTTACGGTAACCAAATAGGTTACCCCAATTACCTCTCTCTCCTCATTAACTCACTGCCACGTATGCAAATTTGCTGAGCTGGACCCGAAGTTACCGCTGAAGTTACCTGCACTGTGGGCAGACTTAGGTGATCAACTTACCCGTGTATGCATCTAAAAATAACTTGTCCGTACATGTCGAGTGTGTGTCGCATCTACGTTGTCTTCGGTATTTCTAAGGGTCTCTTTGGATTGTACGATTTTCGTAGGAATTTTCGAGGATTTGGATCCTATGAAATTTATAGGCCATATATATGGGGAGGGAGGGGGTATCAATGTGCAAGCCACGATTAGACTGGACAATTTTTTTTTAATATCACAGGCGCAGTGGAGCGCAGCAGATCTGGCGTTATCGCGCGCCGGCCAAGTGCAAAGTTTTCATGTGGTTAGCGCTGAGGGGTAGATGTTGGACGGCAGACCGTCTCAGCCGTCGCGGTCTCCCCCACCCCGACACGTGCCCCTTCTGTGACCAGTGCGACGAGACCATCAATCACCTGCTTCTCGGATGTGTCCTCTCCAGGGAAGTTTGGGCGTCGCTGCTCAGACGTTGGGGCTAGGTATCCTGGCTCCCTAGGCAGGATGATAGGCTGGTGGAGCGGCTGCCCGAGAGGCAAGCGGATTGGGACACTTGGACGGCAATCACCCTTGTCAGCTAGTTCCTCTGGCGGCACCGCAATGATGTGGTCTTTGAAGGCCCCCCCCCCCCCCCTCGGCGGACGCGGTGCTCAGACGTATCGAATCCGAGGCGGAATACTGGTGGATGGCTGGTCGTTTTAGAGGTAGCTTAGCTCGGGTAGATAGGTGGATGACGGACGAGTGATCGGCTAGCCTTACCGGTAGTTGCGGCTCTGGCGTCTGTGCCACCCGCATTGTAATCCGGCCTCTTGGCCTCTTCTTTTATGAAAATGATGAAAAAAAATATCACAGGCGCATGTGTCCGTTTGGACAGTGCGTGTTCCAGTCGAACCCATCAACCATGGACCACTGACGTAAAAGTTCTAGTTCGGACGGCTCAAGACATCAACTGGGAGAGGACTTTTTTTTTTTTTTGCGAAGTGAGAATACAACAGCCGAGCATCTTACAGATAAACCCAGAAACAAAGGAAAATTACAAAGAGGTCCTTCTGAGCTCCGGCGTCTTCTTCGTCGCGCAGCACGTTCTGCCGGCGGAACCTGCGGCCTTCTCCTCCATCTAACCTTGGACTGGGAGGAGCCCTCCGGCGAGCAGGAAGTCGACAGCACTCAGCACCCACAGAGCGCCTCCATCCCGCACCACGACCGACGCCAACTCGGCCACCATCATCCTCACGGAGATCTTCAAGATCCAGAGCCGCCATCACGAGCTCCAGCTTGAGGGAAGCGCGCCACAGCCCCGACGAGCGGCGAACGCGCAGCAGGCGGCGGATCTGCAAGGAAGCTCCACCGGAGCCCAACAAACAGAGGGGTGGACCACCGCCAACAAAACACCAACACCCGACCACGCCGCCACCACCACAGCGCCGCCGACACTCCACCCACACACACCTAGGCTATGTACAGCCGGGATCCGTCGATTCCCCGACCTCCCGCCGCCGGAGCGGCCGCCGGAGGCGGGAAATCGGACGAATCGCCGGCGGTGAGCTTGGTTGCACGGGGTCGCCTCAAAATCGTCTCCTCTCACTGTAGATGGGGAGAGGTCGAGAGGTCCAGGCTCTCTCTTAGCTTTTTGTTAGCCGGTGAGTAATCTTGAGAGGACTTATATTTGGTTTAAAAGAAATTCATATATCTGGACAAAAAAAAATTGATTTTTTGTCCAGATATATGAAGATTATTTCTACGAACGCATAAACTGTTGTTGAAAAATAAGCTGTAATTTGGGCTACAAAAAAAAGTGGCTCTAAGCATTAAAAAATAATTTTTGATCTTCACATTTGTCATTTTTGTGTAGGTGGCATATGAAAACATAATTTAATAAAATATTATACCTAGATAATAGACATGCATATGTACTTGGACATTTTTTCAGTTTTAATTGTCTTTAAAATAATAAGAAGATTTTGAATTTTCCATAATTCACGGAGCTACTTCTGACGTTTCTGTGTTTTTCCTCGTGAAAAAGTAAATGGGTGGTACAAGAAACAACGAATGTCTTGAACAATGAGCCAAGGTATAGTACTCCCTCCGTTCCATGAACAGGCGCATAAATTTTTCCGATTTCTTCCACAAAGTAAGGCGCAGATCAAAGTTTGTTCGATTCTTTCCCTAACCACCCCCATGCATGTGACCCAAGCATGCATCCCTCATTTGCTGGCATCCCTCACCTCCAATAAGTGAACGAGCCCAGCCCTTGTCACCTCCCATCTCTCGCCTCACGTGGGAGTACAGCCGTGGGCTGGGGCATTCAGCCAGGGGTTGCATGGGAAAGAATTGCATGATGTCAGCTCTCCTTGGTTACAACGCTGGAAATATACGCCTTGTTTATCGGAATGGAGGGAGTACTAGTGTAGTGTAGGCAATATACTAACTCCAAGTCGGTGACTAGCGCTGGCACATCAGATTTTCATGCCAATGTCTTCTTGGCCCTTTTCACGGCCACCTTCATTATTTTTCCCCTACTTTGCAGTCCGTTGTTAATTAACCCAAGTTCTAAACTCAACTTTTGAAGCAACTGCCTAATCGAGAAGCCGCCTGAGCTGCTTGGGACACGGTCTAAAAAACATTTTCCGTACTGATCGACCACATGGTGCACGCCAACAATTGGGTCGAGTTCCGACGACCGCTGGGGCAGCTTGCTCCAACCCATCGACCACGGATTCTCATTATCAACGTCCGATTATTCGGTTTGGTCCTATAAAAATTAGTTTTTGGTCTTCACATTTGTCATTTTTGTGTATGTCGCATATAAAAACATAATTCAATAAAACATTATACCTAGACACTAGACATGTATACTTACTTGGATTTTTTTTTCTATAATTTTTTTAAAAAACAAAATTTTAAGATTTTGAAATTTTCAAAATTCGGGCCACATATAGTCCAAGCTCCTTTTGAGGTTTTCATGTTTTTCGTCGTGAAAAGAAAAATGTGTTGTACAACAAACAACCAATGTCAATGTCAGGGCAGAGGAGGGGTTGGCTCCGGAATCAAGCTAGAAGAGGAGCAGCAGCAGCGAGTGCCACCATCTCGTGCTGGACGCTGGCCTCGTCGGGATCCAGAGGGACGTCGTTGTAATTTTCTTTGTTTTCTAGATCTCCTTGTAAGGTTGAAGCTTTAATATTATCAACTTCTTCTCGAAAAAAAGAAAGAAATGTGCCAAGGGTATGTACTAATACTCCTTGTGTAGGCAATATAGTACTCCCTCCGTTTGGAAAATGATGAGTTCTATTTGTCCAAATACGGATGTATCTACACATGTTAGTAGTATAGATACATCCGTATTTGGATAAATGGAAGTCATCTTTTTCCGAACGGAGGGAGTAACTCCTTGTCGGTGACTTTAGCGATGGCACTTGAGCTTTTGACGCCAATCTCCTCGTGGCCTTTTCACGACGCTGCTCTCCCCCTACTTTGCAGTCCGTTGTTAATTAACCAAAGGTCTGAACTCAACTTTCAAGCACGGCCTAATCGTAGGTCATCTAATCGGAAAATGCCGAGAAGCCGCCTGAGCGAGCTACTGGGAAAATTGTGGGTCTGTTTAATCGGTCGTCGACCGGTTGACGTGGTGCATTCAGTCATCTGTCCGATTATTGCATGCACTCAATTTGTTTGGTCCTAAAAACATTTTACGTACTGGTCAATAACATGGTGTCTAGAAATCCTTTCTCCCCTCTCTCTCGTAGACAGCTAGCCGAAATGGAGGAGAAAAGTTTGCCACTGTTCTCCGCCGACGAGACCGTGGGTTCCCGCCTCCTCCGCCCGCGCTCTTGTCCGCGGCAGGAGGAGGGGGAACCCTGGTTCTCCTGCTCGGCTGTGTAGACTGGGTAGGGCATAGCGAGTCATGCGTATCGTATTAGAGGTGGTTGCGGCGGAATGGAGAATAAGTTTGTCCAGATCCCCGCCTTCTCAACTGCATGCTTGGCCGCGGCGTCGGGGAATCTTGTTATGCATCCGGCCGGTGAGGGTATCATGAATCGGTACCCCTGCGGGGCCTGCTACCGTTGTCCACCGAGTTGACATAGTGTCCTTGAGGCGTATGGAATCTGGGCGGCTGCACTGGTTGTGGCTGTGAAAACACAGCTGATGACGTGAAACACACGTTCGTTGGGAGACCCCAAGAGGAAGGTATGATGTAGTCAGCAGCAAGTTTTCCCTCAGAAAGAAACCAAGGTTATCGAACCAGTAGGAGCAGCAACTCTTCAGAAGGTTGTCAACGGCGCCAGAAAAATAGCTGTCGCAGGGAGTCTGGACTGTTGACGTGGAATCTGCACACAACACAATCAAACTACTTTGCCCCAACGAAACAGTGAGGTTGTCAATCTCACTGGCTTGCTGAAAACAAAGGATTAAACGTATGGTGTGGAAAATGAGTATTAAATTGCAGAGAATGAAAAAGGAACAGTTTGCAGTTTGTGGTTGTTTAATCAGTGTAAAAGAATGGACCGGGGTCCACAGTTCACTAGTGGTGTCTCTCCATAAAAGATAACTAACATGTTGGGTGAACAAATTACAGCTGGGCAATTGACGAATAGTGAGCGCATGACAATGCATATACATGACATGTTGACTACTATGATATTTAATTGGGCATTACGACATAATACATAGATCGTTATCCAACAGCATCTATGACTAATAATCCACCGCCGGGTTGTCATCCGAGTCCCCCGTTGGTATTAAGTTGCAAGCAACGGATAATTGCATTAAGTAAAGTGCGTAATGTAAACAAACACATATGCCGTGGACATAGCATCGTTAGGTTATCCCTAGTGGCAACAGCACATCCACAACCTTAGAACTTTCTGTCACTGTCCCAGGTTAAACGGAGACATGAACCCACTATCTAGCATAAATACTCTCTCTTGGAGTTACAAGCATCTACTTGGCCAAAGCATCTACGAGTAACGGAAAGCATGCAAGATCTTAAATAACATATAAGATAGATTGATAATCAACTTGACATAATATTCAATATTCATCGGATCCCAGCAAACACAACATGTAGCATTACAATAATATGATCTTGATCATGTAGGGCAGCTCACAAGATCTAAACATGATGGCACAAAGTGGAGAGACAACCATCTAGCTACTGCTATGGACCCGTAGTCCAAGGATGAACTACTCACGCATCACTCCGGAGGCAGGCATGGCGATGTAGAAGCCTCCGGTGACGATTCCCCTCTCCGGCAGGGTGCCGGGAAGAGGTTCTGAACCCTCCCGAGCTAGGGTTGACGACGGCGGCGTCTCTGGAACTTTTCGTGGATATTTGCTCAGGTACTTAGGGTTTTCGCGTCGGGGGGAATAAGTAGGCGAAAGGGCGGCGGCTGCGGACCCCCGAGGGGCCCACACCACCCAGGGCGCGGCAGAGGGGGGCCCGCCCCTGGCGTGTGGGGCCCTGGTGGCCCTCCTCTGCTGCTCCTTCGCTCCGTCAGGCGTGTTCTGGAAAAATAGGACCCCCGTGTAGTTTCGTCCAATTCCGAGAATATTTCCAGACTAGCTTTTCTGGAATACAAAAACAGCAGAAAACAGGAACTGGCACTTCGGCATCTTGTTAATAGGTTAGTCCCAAAAAATGTATAAAAGTGATATAAAGTAGATGCAAAACATGTAGCAATTGGTATAAAACAAGCATGGAACATCAAAAATTATAGATACGTTTGAGACGTATCAGCATCCCCAAGCTTAGTTCCTACTCGTCCTCGAGTAGGTAAACGATAAAAACAAATAATTTTTGAGGTGACATGCTACTATCATAATCTTGATCATATAATATTGCAAGGCACATGTAAATGAATGAAGTGATCCAAGTCAATGGTCTATAATTTGCTACCAAATAGATAATGAGTAAACAATGAATCACACAAGCTAAACGTTTTCATGAATAGTACTTTCGAGACAAGCATCAAACAGTTTTGCATAAGTGTTAACTCATAAAGCAATAGTTTCTAAAAAAGGTATTTAATCAACACAAAGGAAGAATTTAGTTTCAGCATTTGCTTCAACTTTCAACATATTTATCTCATGGATATTGTCAACACAAAGTAGTATAACAAGTCCAATACATTGCATATAACGCATGTTGTAACAAAGTTGACACTAGTGTTTGCTTGTGGAAGACAGAAAGAATAGGAAAACTGACTCAACATAAAAGTAAAAGAAAGGCCCTTCGCAGAGGGAAGCAGGGATTAAATCATGTGCTAGAGCTTTTAGGTTTTTGAAAGCATATAGAGATTGCATAAAATATTTGATACTCCTCCCAACCTTGCTAACACAAGCCATGGCTAACCGAATCCTCGGGTGCCTTCCATCAATCACATACCATGGAGGAGTATCTATTTTTGAGAGGTGTTTGTTAATTGTCAACGAATGGTAGCGGGTGAGAACAGTATTCTACCTGTCGAACGGACTTTTAAGAGCGGCTCCCATGAAGGACGTTATTTCTACCAGCAAGGCAGATCATCCCTCTTTCTCTTTGGTTTACACACATTCAGGTATTTCACTGTTTGTCATTGCTTACTGATGAATCAGGGCAAAAGTGTGAAGAGAATTAATTGGTTAAAGTTGTAATTAATTGGGACTGGGCACCCCGTTGCCAGCTCTTTTTGCAAGTTATTGGATAAGCGGATGTATATGCCACTAGTCCAGGTGTAAAAGTCCACTCGACAAATAGAATAAAGAATAACCACACTAATTCCTCATGAGCTAGTAAACATTGACACAAAAAGGGAATAATAACATTTTGAATAATTTAAAGGTAGCACATGAAAAATTTACTTGGAGTGGCAAGGAAATACCACATATAGGTAGTTATGGTGGACACAAATGGCATGGATTTTGGCTCAAGGATTTGGATGCACGAGAAGCATTCCCTCTCAGTACAGAGTTTAGGCTAGCAAGGTTATGTAAGCAAACAAGAATATCAACCCGTACACCAAGTTTTATATGACAAACATATTGCAAACGTTATAAGACTTCATACCGTCTTCCTTGTTAACCAAACCCTGTTATTAGAAAATATCTAGACCTTAGAGGTACCACCGATGCAAACCAAATTTTCAACAAGCTTTACGGTAGTTCTTCACTAATAGGCTTAACTCATGTGATGCACAATTTAATCATGATCTACTTGTTAACTCAAAACAATTGACAAGCATCAAGTTATCCATTTTAGTGATCTACAAGATTAAGCAAGTTTTTCCTTATACCAATTACCACATGCAACATTTTCTGAACCAACCAAACACCAATCAATTTATTTCATCAACTCTCCAAACAAATATAAGTGAAGCAAGAGAGTACTTTCTACAAAAGAAAGCTAATAGCTCTGACAAGAGATACATGAAAACAAGAGCTAAAAGCTGAACAGCGCTAGATATGAATACTCAACAAATATAAGTGAAGAATAGGAGTATTCTCATGAAAAAGCGGAGCGTGTCTCTCTCCCAATCAAGAATGCTAGGGTCCAGTCAAGCTTTATTGAAAATAAAAATGCAATACTGAAAATAAAAGCACACAGACGCTCCAAGAAAAGCACATATGATGTGAAAGAATTAAAATATAGTTTCACTAGAGATGACCTGATAATTTTGACGATGAAGAAGGGGATGCCTTGGGCATCCCCAAGCTTAGACGCTTGAGTCTTCTTGAAATATGCTGGGGAGATCCATGGGAGCCTCCCCAAGCTTAAGCTCTTCACTCTTCTTGATCCTATTATATCATCCTTCTCTCTTGACCCTTGAAAACTTCCGTCACACCAAACTCAAAGTAGATCTCATTAGAGGGTTAGTGCATAATCAAAAATTCACATGTTCTGTAAAGACGCAATATGATTTGTTACTTTAAACATTAGCTACAGCCACTGATGTTATGTGAAGCTCTTCCACCCAAAAAAGAATTTCACTCAACACTAGTAAAAGAGAGAATGCAAAAATAAAAAGGCATAATCTGTCTAAAACAGAACAGTCCGCAAAGACGAATTTTTTCGAGGCACTTACGACGCTCAGATCGAGAAACTCTGAACTAATGAAAGTTTCAGACATTCATAAAGATTACGCACAAAAATTTCAGATTTTTAACAATCTGGTGATTTTAGGAATTTCGTACAGTGAACAGCAAAAATCTGTTTCTGCGCAGCAATCAAAATTAAGCATCATCTTATCATTAGAGGCTACTCTTGGCACAACAATGCGAGAAAATAAAGATACAAAGGAGTTGCTACAGAAGTAAACAAACTCCTTGACTCAATAAAAGAAAAATTGCAGAAAAATAAAATGGGTTGCCTCCCATAAGCGCTTTTCTTTAACGCCTTTTAGCTAGGCACAAAGCATGCATCAAGTATTACCAAGTGAAGAAGCATCAACATTGTATTTGTTCGAACAATAGAATCATAAGGTGGCTTAATCTTCTTCCTAGGAAAGTGTTCCATACCTTTCTTGAGAGGAAATTGATATTTTATATTCCCTTCTTTCATATCAATAATAGCACCTACAGTCTAAGAAAAGGTCTTCCCACACAATAGGGCATGATGGATTGCACTCAATATCCAAGACAATAAAATCAACGGGGACATAATTGTTGTTAACCATGATAAGAACATCATCAATTCTTCCCAAAGGTTTTTTAATAGTAGAATCAACAAGGTGAACATCCAAGTAACAATTTTCCAAAGGTGCTAAATCAAGCATATCATATAATCTTTTAGGCATAACAGAAATACTAGCACCAAGGTCACACAAAGCATTGCAATCAAAGTCATTCAATTTCAATTTAATGATGGGCTCCCAACCATCTTCTAACTTCCTAGGGATAGAAGCTTCATGTTTTAATTTCTCTTCCCTAACTTGTATGAGAGCATTAGTAATATGTTTAGTAAAAGCCATGTTTATAGCACTAGCATTAGGACTTCTAGCTAGCTTTTGCAAGAACTTAATTACTTCAGAAATATTGCAACCATCAAAATCAAAGTCATTATCATCAAAAGTAATGGATTATTCTCTTCCTTATTGCTAGAAATTTCAGCATCTTTATCAAGGACAGTTTCAGAGTTATCAGGCAATTTAGGACATTTTGCAATAGAAGTGGAAACATTACCAACACCAACTATCTTGCCATTAATGGTAGGAGGTTTGTTAACACTTGAGTTTGAAGCATTTTCAGAAGTAGTAATAGTATAAACTCTAGCAATATTGTTCTTTCTAGCAATTTCATCCTCTCTTTCCCATCTAGCATGCAATTCAGCTAACATCCTCACATTGTTATCAATTTTAACTTGTATAGCATTGAGAGTTTTGCTCTCTTTAACATCATGAGGCATGTTCTTTAGTTTCAATAAGTCAACATCAAGAGCAAGACTATCAACTTTAGAGGAAAGCACATCAATTTTCCCAAATTTCTCCTCAACAGTTTTATTGAAAGCAGTTTGTGTACTAATAAAATCCTTAAGCATAACTTCAAGATCAGAGGGTACACTCTTATTATTATTGTAGGAGTTACTATAGGAATTTCCATAACCATTGCCACTATTAGAAGGATAGGGCCTATAATTGCTATTACCAAAATTATTCCTATAAGCATTGTTGTTGAAATTATTATTTTTAATGAAGTTCACATCAACATGCTCTTCTTGAGCAACCAAAGAAGCTAAAGGAACATTATTTGGATCAACATGTGTTTGACCATTTGCAAGCATAGACATAATAGTATCAATTTTGGCACTCAAGGAGGAGGTTTCCTCAACAGAATTTACCTTCTTACCTGTTGGAGCTCTCTCGGTGTGCCACTCAGAATAATTAATCATCATATCATCAAGAAGCTTTGTTGCAGCACCCAAAGTGATGGACATAAAGGTACCTCCAGCGGCCGAATCCAATAAATTCCTCGAAGAAAAATTTAATCCTGCATAGAAGGTTTGGATGATCATCCAAGTAGTCAGTCCATGAGTGGGACAATTTTTAACCAATGATTTCATTCTCTCCCATGCTTGAGCAACATGTTCATTATCAAATTGCTTAAAATTCATTATGCTACTTCTCAAAGAAATAATCTTAGCAGGAGGATAATATTTTCCAATAAAAGCATCTTTGCATTTAGTCCATGAATCAATACTATTTCTAGGCAAAGATAGCAACCATTCTTTAGCACGTCCTCTCAAGGAGAAAGGAAAAAGTTTCAGTTTAATAATATCACCATCTACTTCCTTGAGCTTTTGCATTTCACAAAGTTCAACAAAGTTATTAAGGTGAACAGCAGCATCATCAGTACTAACACCAGAAAATTGCTCTTTCATAACAAGATTTAAAAGTGCAGGTTTAATTTCATAAAATTCTGCTGAAGCAGCAGGTGGAGCAATAGGTGTGCATATGAAATCATTGTTGTTCGTGCTAGTGAAATCACACAACTTAGTGTTCTCAGGAGTACTCATTTTAGCAGAAATAAAAACAGTACAGAAAATAACTTGAAAGTAAACTAGATGCAAGTAACTAATTTTTTTGTGTTTTTGATAATTGAAAGCAAACAAGATAAAATAAAATAAACTAAGCAAGACAAAAACAAAGTAAAGAGATTGGAAGCGTGAAACTCCCCTTGCAGAAGACT
This sequence comes from Poa pratensis, assembly GCA_947311845.1. NCBI lineage: Eukaryota > Viridiplantae > Streptophyta > Magnoliopsida > Poales > Poaceae > Poa > Poa pratensis. The sequence goes on from CAMZMU010000037.1 coordinate 89,178,166, forward strand.
GCTGTCTCCCCGGCAACGGCGCCAGAAAAATAGCTTGATGACGTGAAACACACGTTCGTTGGGAGACCCCAAGAGGAAGGTATGATGTAGTCAGCAGCAAGTTTTCCCTCAGAAAGAAACCAAGGTTATCGAACCAGTAGGAGCAGCAACTCTTCAGAAGGTTGTCAACGGCGCCAGAAAAATAGCTGTCGCAGGGAGTCTGGACTGTTGACGTGGAATCTGCACACAACACAATCAAACTACTTTGCCCCAACGAAACAGTGAGGTTGTCAATCTCACTGGCTTGCTGAAAACAAAGGATTAAACGTATGGTGTGGAAAATGAGTATTAAATTGCAGAGAATGAAAAAGGAACAGTTTGCAGTTTGTGGTTGTTTAATCAGTGTAAAAGAATGGACCGGGGTCCACAGTTCACTAGTGGTGTCTCTCCATAAAAGATAACTAACATGTTGGGTGAACAAATTACAGCTGGGCAATTGACGAATAGTGAGCGCATGACAATGCATATACATGACATGTTGACTACTATGATATTTAATTGGGCATTACGACATAATACATAGATCGTTATCCAACAGCATCTATGACTAATAATCCACCGCCGGGTTGTCATCCGAGTCCCCCGTTGGTATTAAGTTGCAAGCAACGGATAATTGCATTAAGTAAAGTGCGTAATGTAAACAAACACATATGCCGTGGACATAGCATCGTTAGGTTATCCCTAGTGGCAACAGCACATCCACAACCTTAGAACTTTCTGTCACTGTCCCAGGTTAAACGGAGACATGAACCCACTATCTAGCATAAATACTCTCTCTTGGAGTTACAAGCATCTACTTGGCCAAAGCATCTACGAGTAACGGAAAGCATGCAAGATCTTAAATAACATATAAGATAGATTGATAATCAACTTGACATAATATTCAATATTCATCGGATCCCAGCAAACACAACATGTAGCATTACAATAATATGATCTTGATCATGTAGGGCAGCTCACAAGATCTAAACATGATGGCACAAAGTGGAGAGACAACCATCTAGCTACTGCTATGGACCCGTAGTCCAAGGATGAACTACTCACGCATCACTCCGGAGGCAGGCATGGCGATGTAGAAGCCTCCGGTGACGATTCCCCTCTCCGGCAGGGTGCCGGGAAGAGGTTCTGAACCCTCCCGAGCTAGGGTTGACGACGGCGGCGTCTCTGGAACTTTTCGTGGATATTTGCTCAGGTACTTAGGGTTTTCGCGTCGGGGGGAATAAGTAGGCGAAAGGGCGGCGGCTGCGGACCCCCGAGGGGCCCACACCACCCAGGGCGCGGCAGAGGGGGGCCCGCGCCCTGGCGTGTGGGGCCCTGGTGGCCCTCCTCTGCTGCTCCTTCGCTCCGTCAGGCGTGTTCTGGAAAAATAGGCACCCCGTGTAGTTTCGTCCAATTCCGAGAATATTTCCAGACTAGCTTTTCTGGAATACAAAAACAGCAGAAAACAGGAACTGGCACTTCGGCATCTTGTTAATAGGTTAGTCCCAAAAAATGTATAAAAGTGATATAAAGTAGATGCAAAACATGTAGCAATTGGTATAAAACAAGCATGGAACATCAAAAATTATAGATACGTTTGAGACGTATCAACAGCAGACATTGGTGGTGGCGGCATCATCATTCTATCATTTGCTTCGACTACTGCCCTCGAGCCTGGCATCTATGCGGCTCGAGGTAGATTATGCGTGGTGAAAGTTAGCACGGGGCCGCGGCTGAGGGACCCGCGACTTCTGATGCCACGGGTGCACGGGCAACTGTTGATGGAGTCGCCCCTACCCGTGGTGCGTTGACTGCGACTGATGGGATCGCAGCTGTATTTGTAGGAGCCGCCTCCGCTGGTCTTTCCCGTGGTGATTGGACAAAGATGTTGGATCTACTGTGACTACTCCAGGCTGCAGACGGCTCTCATAGCGCCTATCAGGCTGAGTATTGATTTCACTTTGCTGTGTTTGCATAAGGGCCGCATCGGCCGTGAGTCGCTGTTGCTCTTGGCGAAGCCGCTGATCTTCCCGCATAAGCCTGCTGCGCTCATCTACTATTCTTTGGACTTCGTCGTAGAGCCTGATCCTTGTGGCTTCAATCTCCGATACCCTTGCCGCGGCGTTTACCGTTGTTATGGGTGTGTAGAGTGGGCCATATGGTGTTTGTTCTACGATTGGCGCGTAGCAGGCCCCGCAGGGGTACCGATTACTCGAGTTGTGCCACCTGCTATTCCTTCTGAAGCCACAGCTCCGGAGTGAGCGATCCTGGCGCCGCAACTCCTGGTGTGGCTAATCGGGCACCGCGACTCCTGGTGCGGCTGGTCCTGACGCCGCGACTCCTGGTGCGGCTGATCCTGACGCCGCGACTCCTAACGCGGCTGGTTCCGTGGGTTGAGGTGGTGGAGGGGTCCAGCTGCCTGGCGGCATGCCTAGCCTTTCTCCAGCTTCCACCGTTGCATAGATGCCTTCTGTGCGCTGATCACCGCAGGACGGCGAGCTGTTCGCTTCATGATATCTGCCCAATCTCTCCTCAAGTACGTACTCGATCGACTGGGCTTCCTCTTCTTCAAGATGCGGTTGCTCGTTGTTTATTGAGTCTTCTTCTTTGATGGTCATTGTGACCCCTTCTTCTGAGTCGCCTTCGTGTTGCGGACTCGTAGATCCGTCGCTGATGAAGCCGACGAAAACGTGGATGGATCCGAACGGGATGACGTGGCCTATTTCCAAGTAATCAGCTTCGGGCCCCCAATCTGAATCATCGATCAGAGGCACGCCATCGACCATCTTGATCTAGCCGGTGACGAGATCTTCGACTCCCTTGATTGATCTGGCGCGGAACGTGACGCTTTTGACCACAGGCCCCACGGTGGGCGCCAACTGTCGTGGGGTAATCTCGGCAGATGTCATTGCGATGACTTCGTGGATGTGGGGTTTGTGCGAATCGAGCGTCTCCGAGCTTAAGATCACAGGGCACGAGGAAGACAATGTTTACCCAGGTTCGGTCCCTCAATGTGAGGTAAAGACCTACTTCCTGCCTATCCTAGATTGGAATTGATATGAATATGGTGTTACAAGGGTTGGCGATCGAGGTAGCGAGTCGCCGTATGTTCTAGGGTTTAGGGCTTGGTCCCTTCTACGTCCTGCGAGCCCTCCTTATATGCACGGAGGCTCGCTAGGTTACAAGGAAAGTCTATTCCCTTAGGAAAGTGTCGACCGGAGTCCATCTAGAAGACTACATATCTTCGTGTCGTCCAAATCAAGTTATCTCTGGTATTCTAGATCCTTCTTGCTGCAACCTTGACTCGGCCCATCTTCGTGTAAGCCCTTTTAACGGTGCGGCCGCGATCCCATAATGAGTCGCACTTCTCTTGATGAGTCGTGGGTTAAAGTATTCCCCCGACAGCACCAACAATGTCACCGAATACGAAGCCCTCCTACATGGCCTACGTGTGGCCAAGGAGATGGGAGTCAGCCGCATCAAGTGCTACGGAGACTCGACCTCGTCGTTCAACAAACGATGGGGGACATGGGATGCAAACGATCCAAACATGGCGGCTTACTGTCGGCTCGTCCACCAAGTCGGCGGCCACTTCGCCGGCATGGAGCTGGAACATGTGGACCAAAGGAAGAACGAAGCAGCCGACGCGCTCTCTCGCTTCGGTTCCAAGCGGGACCAAGTCCCACCCGGTGTCTTCCTCGGCCACCTTCACAACCCATCGGTCAGGCCGCCGGCCGAAGTCATCATCGCCAACCCGCCATCATCAGATACGACTCTGGTGGCGGTAACACATGAGGCTAACAACTGGAGGGAACCCTACATCGAGTTCATGACCACCAAGAAGCTGCCTGCTGATGAAGTCCAGGCGCGACAAATCGTGCGCCGGGTCTCGGCTTATGCCATCATCAACAGCGAGCTCTATAAACGCATCACGTCGGGAGTTTTCCTCCGCTGCGTCGAGCCGGAGGAAGGAAGGCGCATCCTCCACGAGATCCACTTGGGTGATTGCAGCCATCACGCTAGCGCCCGCAACTTGGTCGTCAAGGCATTCAGGTATGGTTTCTTCTGCCTCTCCGCCCACCAAGATGCAGTCGACATCGTTCGGCAACCCGCGTGGCGGGCTCAATCAGTAGGGTGTCATCACCCAGCGCCTCCTCCATGTCGCTGAGGGAAGCGTCCTCCGCCCTACGGCAATCGCACGGCTCAAATTCGAGATAGCGACACCAACGAAACTTCGGGCGAGGAGCAGCAACTGACCTGTCACCCGCAGGCGGGAGGGTCGAAATCCGGACTCCCCTCAAGCGAAGAGCAGGAGGCGAAGGATCCCGAGCTCTTGCGGGTGTGTCCCACAAAGCCTTCTGCCTCCGCTCGGTGGCGACGGTGCACTGCACGGAGGTGCCTATCGAGCGCTCCGTGGACGACGACTACGCAGCCGCCGACTTCGAACGCTTGAACCGAGGCTTCGTGCCCTTGGCCCCAGATTTGTGCTTCCTCCGGAAACGGAGCGGTTCATCATCTTCATCTTCGTCGAGCGCCGGGTTCTTGGACCCGGCGAGTTCTTCTCTTCCTTCTTATCCTCCCTCCATGTATTTGTCCCCAGACGGGATGGGGATTGGTTGGCAGGAGGAGGAGTCGGCCTCACGGATCTCGGCGGTGGCGTCGGCCTCGTCGTCAGAGTCGCGCTCGATGACATCGTTCGGGCCGGCGGGCACTGCAGGAGCGTCTCCACGAATCGGAGGCATCCCGACGAGCGTGCGAAACTCCTGTGCCTAGAAAACGGGAGAGATCGGCATAAAAAGACCAAGAAGAGGAAAGCAACACGACTCGTCAAGAACAAGGACTCACCTGAGAAGCCGGACGCCTGGCAGAGTGGGCCTTCAGGCCCCCACGTTCCACTCGGGAGCGGGTGGATGGTGATCCGCTTCATCCGGTGCGTGAACTGCTCCGTCGACTCGAACAGCTCCAGGTCATGGTGTTGCGGGTCCTCAAGACCCGAGTACTCGCATATCAGCGAAGGCCGAGCCTGGCGCAGCGCAATCTTCCTGTTCACCCAGGTGGTGATGAGATTCAGACCCGTCAGTCCTTGGGCCTTCAGCTCCTGGAGCCGCTTCATCAGTCGGTTCACCATAGGCAAGTCGGCAGCCTGCGGCAACTCCTGAAGATTGTGGGGCTGGCTCGGTGACGCGGAGAAGGGAAGAATCCCGATCTTGCCATCAGGTGCCGGCTTCCGCATGTAGAAGCATGTTTTCCTCCAATACACCTTGGAGGGAAAGCCGAGGTCCAGGTAGTCGACGTCGCCACGAACCTGGAAATTGAGGCCACCGCAAGGCAGCATGTCGCCACTTTTCCCCAGCTTGTCGTGGAAGATCCGCAGCCACCGCGGGAAGAAGGCGGCGCAGCCAAAGTAGCCCTCGCATAGCAACACGAAGCAGGCGAGGTGGAGAATGGAGTTGGGCGTCATATCGTGAATCTGCAGCCCGTAGAAGTCGAGGAAGTGCCGGAAGAACTCCGACGTGGGAAATCTTAGCCCGCGCTCGAGGAAGGCGAGAAAGGCGACGAACTCGCCTGGCGCCAGACGCGGGCGCGGATCCGCGGTGGCAATGCACCACCGACCCTCTGTCGCTGGCGGCAGAAATCTCTCGGCGACGGCTTGGTCCAGTGCGTGGGCCATCACGGATGACCGCTCCCACTGGGATTTTGGCGCCACCATTGTCGCTAGAGGGGGAAACAAAGAGAACGAATGCCCGATGAGGACGGCAGCGATACGGCGAAGAACTTGAGCGAGAATGGCTTCGAGGAGAAGGAGAGAAACGGGCGCGAGGAAGGAGAGTGGAGTGCGAACCACTTGGCTGCTCCCCTTCCCTTTAAATAGCCACGACGAGTGCGGCTGTTACTGCAGTAAATGGCGTCGCCCATGTCACCCACTAGCTCCACGTCACACGACGCCTCGGGTCTCGAGCAGGTGTGCCGAAAAGTTCAGCCTTGATCAGGCCATGTCGCCTTGTCACGTTCTTCCTGACTGTTGGATCAGGCGCGTGCGGCTCGTGGCGCCATCATTACCTTTGCTCCATCCCGAGGTGGAAGCAGTCGAGGCGCTGTCAAGTCCCATCAATTGACTCGGTGTCAGACGGACAAACACTACGGGACAAGTGGTCAAAGATGTCGTGACGTCAGCCGGAGAATACAAGGAGACTACCGCAAGGAGGCGAGTCGGCATGGCAAAGCGTCCCCACAGGCACGAGCCGGCGTCAAACAAAACTTGAGTTAGACCGGACGCTGACGCCTCAATCCACCACTCCGAGCCTTTGTTTCTTTTCTCTGTTTCAGGAGTTCGCTCAACGACACGACCCGGCAGTTTGCAAGACGAAGGCCAAGCCGGAGACGAGTCCCTGACGAACTCGGGGGCTAATGATGGGGGATGTCCAATCGGGTAGGCCCAAGACCCCGAGTCGGCCCACGAGGCTGGGTGGCCCAGAGCCCACCCGGAGGACATCTTCCAGGATACCGGGTCCCGAGGATCCCGGTACGCCGGCTCGGAAAGGCGGCAGCGGATATCTCCGAATTGGTTTACGATCTGTGTATCCCGAAGAGTGCGCTCCACGAAGCCGCACTTGTAGCAGATTAGCTAGCGCCACCTAGGTCGCCCTGTAACCAATTCGGAGATATCCTAGAGGCAGACTCATCTCATTCCATAGCCTCCGGAGCAAACTCAATCTCTGGTGCGCATACTGATACGTCTCAAACGTATCTATAATTTTTGATGTTCCATGCTAATATTATATCAATTGCTACATGTTTTGGCTACACTTTATATCATTTTATGCATTTTCTGGGACTAACCTATTAACAAGATGCCACAGTGCCAGTTCCCTGTTTTCTGCTGTTTTTGGTTTCAGAAAATCTATTAAGGAAATATTCTCGGAATTGGACGAAACAAAAGACATCGTCAATAATATCACGAGGAGATCACGGAGTCCAAAGGGGGGTCGGAGCAGACCCACCAGGGGGCCACGCCACACTAGGGCGCGGCCCAGGGTGAGCCCGCGCCCCCCTATGGCGTGGTGGCCCCCCTCGGCCTCCGACGCCGCCTCTTCGCCTATATATTCTCCACGACGCGAAAACCCTATGACGGTCGATCATATTCCACGAAAAGTTCCGTCGCGGCCATCATCGTCAATCTCAGATCGGAGGAGTTCTGAAGCTCTTCCCGGCACCCTGCCGGAGGGGAGATCATCACCGGAGGGCTCTACATCACCATGCCTGCCTCCGGAGTGATGCGTGAGTAGTCCACCCCTGGACTACGGGTCCATAGCAGTAGCTAGATGGTTGTCTCTCTACCTTGTGCTTCCATGTTTAGATCTTGTGAGCTGCCTAACATGATCAAGATCATCTTATTGTAATGCTAGATGTTGTGTTTGCTGGGATCCGATGAATATTGATACCATGTTTATTCAAGTTGTTTATCTATGTGCTCTTGATCTTGCATGCTCTCCGTTGCTAGTAGATGCTTTGGCCAAGTAGATGCTTGTGACTCCAAGAGGGGGTATTTATGCTCGATAGTGGGTTCAGTCTCTAGATATCTGGATCAGTGACAGAAAGGTCTAAGATGGTAGATGTGCTGTTGCTACTAGGATAAAACATTGGTGCAGTGTCCAAGGGCACTTGTATTGATTACATTACACACTTTACTTCATGCAATAATCTGTTGTTAGCAACTTAATACTGAATAGGATGCGGATGCTGCCTTGAAGGTGGATTATTTAGGCATAGATGCGGTTGGAATAACGGTCTATGTACTTTGTTGTAATGCCCAACTAGATTTCATAGTAGACATCTTGGCATGTATTGCATTGTTATGCCCTCTCTATTTGTCAATTGCCCAGCTGTAATTTGTTTACCCAACATGCTAGTTATCTGTTCTGAGAGAGACACCACTAGTGAACTGTGGACCCTGGTCCAATTTCCTCATACTGTTTACACAACCTGCTGCAATCATCTGTTTCCTGTTACTTGCTGTTTTTCCTGCTGTTTTCCACACCATACGTTTAACTCTTTGTTTCTGCAAGACCGGAGAGATTGACAACCTCTCTGTTTCGTGTTGGGCAAAGTTCTGGTTTGTGTCTGTGCAGATTCCACGTTGGTGCAAGCTCCCTAGCGCCAGGGGGAGTCAACATCAACAACCTTCCGATAGATCGTCAAGTCCTACTGGATTGATAACCTTGGGTAGATTTCTCAAGGGAAAACTTCTGCTGTCTACATCATAACCTTCCTCTTGGGGTTCACCAACACGTAGCCATCAAGCTGTTTTCTGGCGCCGTTGCCGGGGAATAGAATCAACACCCAATATATTCCCTCGTCAACCAGCGCACAGCAGTGTTTTCTGGCGCCGTTGCCGGGGACTTGGAGGCTATTGGAAAGGGGAGTCTCTCAGTTCCAATCTCTTTACTTTGTTTTTGTCTTGTTTTAGTTTTGTTTTGCTTGCTGTTAAAAATCAAAAACCCAAAAAAATTAAATTCCTGCATCTAGTTTATTTCGGTTTGCTCATCATGTCTGGTTCTTCTTATTTTGTTTCATCTCCTGAGGTTGAGGTTCGAACTTTTAAGCAACAAGGGGGAGAAAGTTTAAAAGATGCTTGGTACAGAATTAGTAATGCTCATCATAGGTGTGCTAAAAAACATTCCACTACAATCCTTCTTAGGAACTTTTATGTTGGCATTACCAATTGGTATAGATATGTTTTGGACACTTTGACAGGGGGTAACTTCCTAGGAACACCTGCTCTAGAGGCTAGCTACATCCTTGAAAGTCTAGTAGGAATACCACCTGTTAATGAAATTAAAATTGAAGTCTCTCTTGAGGATGTTATGAAAAAGCTTGAGGTTGTAGAGAATCTTCCAAGTATTGATGTTAAGCTTGAAAAACTACTTGAGAACACTGAAAAATTTGATAAATCCTTGGAAGATCTTAATAAAAGAATTGTTGCTCTAGAAACTTGCTTTAAAAATCATGATCAAAACTCTAGGATTGAGGAGATAGAGGAAGTCATTGACACCATGAGTAATACTTTTTCCTCTTTCAAAACTAAGAAGCAAGGGTATATTCTAGATAAAGGAAAGAAATTCATGTATGTACCTAAGGGGCCTAAACCAAAACTTTCAACTTCTGATGTGCTGGATAATGGATTTTATGAATTTACTAATAAAGCTTGCAGTGGGCCTCTCAAGTTTTCTTCTCAAGAACTAGCTAAAATGAAAACCCCTCTTGTTGTGAATTATGATTTATCTGAAGCTTTTGGGAACCTTGATGTTTCTGGTCTTGACAATACTTGATGCATCTCTTCATGCCTAGCTCAAAGGCATTAAAGAAAAGCACTTCTGGGAGATAACCCATGTTTTTATTTGCTGTTTTATTTTTGTTTTCTTGAGTCAAGGATGCTTGTTTACCTCTGTAGCAACTCCTTTGTATCTTTTATTTGCTGTTTTGTTGTGCCAAGGAGAGTTACTAATGCAAAGTTGGTATTTATTTTCGGGACTGCATTGGGACAGATTGCTGTTCGTCACCGTTTAATTCAGTAGAAAATCAAAAAAAATCGAAAAATGCTGAAACTTTTTGTGCATGTTCCTGATGATGTTACGCAACTTTCATTATTTCAAAAGTTTTTCATCTGAGCATCGTAAGTGCCTCGAAAAAATTCGTCATTACAGACTGTTCTGGTTTGACAGATTCTGTCTTTTATTTTGCATTCTCTCTTTTACAAGTTTTTAAGTGGTTTCTTTTCGTGTAAAAGTGCCCACTTGAGCCTAGTAACAGTGGCTAATGTTTAAAATAGTTGGCTTGTGAGTTTTGTCTTTGCTAGAACTTTGAAGTATTATCTTTTAGTGCACTAACCTGCTAATGAGAAAAGCTGTTAAGTTTTGGTGTGAAGGAAGTTTTCAAGTGTTGATAGAGGAGAATGATATTACATGATCAAGAAGAGTGAAGAGCTTAAGCTTGGGGAGGCTTACCTCCCCAGCATATTTCAAGAAGACTCAAGCATCTAAGCTTGGGGATGCCCAAGGCATCCCCTTCTTCATCTACAAATTATCAGGTCATCTCTAATGGTGCTATATTTTTATTGCTTCATGCTAGTGTACTCTTCCTTGGAGCGTCAGTGTGTTTTTGTTTTCAGTTTGTTTTGTTTTGTTTGCTGTGCTATACTTGTTGGATCCTAGTATTCATGTTTGGGAGAGAGACACGCTCCACTTTTTCATTAGAATACTCTTGTGCTTCACTTATACTTGTTGAGTATTCCTGTCTAGTGCTGTTATTGCTTTAGCTCTCAGTTTTTCATGTATCTCTTGTTAGAGCTTTCAGTTTCTTTTGAAGAAAGTACTCTCTTGCTTCACTTATATCTGTTTGGAGAGTTGTCAAATAAGTTGATTGGTGTTTGGTTGGACCAGAAAAATGCTATGCATGTGGTAGTGGTATAAAATGCTTACATGAATCTTTTTAGATCGTTGTCTTGAGTAATTTGATGCTTGCCAATTGTTTTGAGCTGTCAAGTAATTAATGTTTAAGCTTGTGCATCATGTAAGTAATGGCTATTAATGAAGAACTACTATAAGGATTTTCTGCTATAATAATCTGTTGCATAATTGGAAGTCCATAGTAGTCTAGATAATTTTTGGATGAAGGCTATGTGTTAACAAGGAAGACAGTGGGAGTCTATGGTTCGTCAAACCTTGTGTTTTATGTACACTCTTGCTATTCCAGTTGATAATGATGTTTGCTTATAATAACCTTGCTAGCCTAAACTCTGTACTAAGAGGGAATGCTTCTTGTACATCCAAAACCTTGAGCCAAATCCATGCCACCTGTGTCCACCATACCTACCTATTATGTGGTGTTTTCACCATTCCAAGTAAATTTCTTCATGTGCTATCTACTAACTACTCAAAACAATTTCCTTTTTGTGTCACTACTTGAAAAGCTCATAAGGACGTAGATAGGTGGTCTTTATTTCCTGGTTGATCAAATTTTACACACCTGGACTAGTGGCATATACATCCGCTTATCCAATAATTTTGCAAAAAGAGCTGGCAACGGGGTGCCCAGTCCCAATTAATTACAACTTTAACCAAACAATTCTCTTCACATCTTTTTGCCCCTGATTCGTCAGTCAAGCAATGTTCACAAGTGTGTAAACAAAAGAGAAGAGGGATGATCTGCCCGCTGGTAGAAATAACGTCCTTCATGGGAGCCGCTCTTGTAAAGTTTGATCAACTAGTGAAGTAGAGTATTGCCTATTTGCTGATTTGTTGACACCTGTATACACCATTACCTTACAAAACAATATTTTATGCTCTCTATATGCCTTCGGGAACTACAGCTCTAGCACATGATGTTAATCCCTGCTTCCCTCTGCGAAGGGCCATTCTTTTACTTTTATGTTGAGTCAGTTTTCCCACTTCTTTCTGTCTACTTAAGCAAACATCATTGTCAACTCCAGTATAACAGTTTTTACATAACTTTGTGTTTGGTTGATCATATTCTTTGCATTGACATTATCTATATGATATACATGTTGAAAGTTGAAGCAAAAGCTGAAGCTATTATCTTCCTTTGTGTTGATACAAACACTTTCATGTTGAAATTATTGCTGCTGTGAACTAACTATTATGTTAGACTATTATATCTCTAAATGTTTTATAGTGTTATTCATGAAAGTTTGCACTTGTGTGATCACTTATGTTTACTCTTTATTTACTTGCTTGCAAACTATAGACCATTGGCTTGGATCACTTCATTCAGATCATGTGCATTACATTGTTATTTGATCAAAGATTGTGTTGGTAGCATGTCACTTCAAAAATTATCTGTTTTTATCGTTTACCTACTCGAGGACGAGCAGGAACTAAGCTTGGGGATGCTTGATACGTCTCAAACGTATCTATAATTTTTGATGTTCCATGCTGTTATTATATCAATTGCTACATGTTTTGGTTACACTTTATATCATTTTTATGCATTTTCTGGGACTAACCTATTAACAAGATGCCACAGTGCCAGTTCCCTGTTTTCTGCTGTTTTTGGTTTCAGAAAATCTATTAAGGAAATATTCTCGGAATTGGACGAAACAAAAGACATCGTCAATAATATCACGAGGAGATCACGGAGTCCAAAGGGGAGTCGGAGCAGACCCACCAGGGGGCCACGCCACACTAGGGCGCGGCCCAGGGTGGGCCCGCGCCCCCCTATGGCGTGGTGGCCCCCCTCGGCCACCGACGCCGCCTCTTCGCCTATATATTCTCCGCGACGCGAAAACCCTATTACGGTCGATCATATTCCACGAAAAGTTCCGTCGCGGCCGTCATCGTCAATCTCAGATCGGAGGAGTTCTGAAGCTCTTCCCGGCACCCTGCCGGAGGGGAGATCATCACCGGAGGGCTCTACATCACCATGCCTGCCTCCGGAGTGATGCGTGAGTAGTCCACCCCTGGACTACGGGTCCATAGCAGTAGCTAGATGGTTGTCTCTCTACCTTGTGCCTCCATGTTTAGATCTTGTGAGCTGCCTAACATGATCAAGATCATCTTATTGTAATGCTAGATGTTGTGTTTGCTGGGATCCGATGAATATTGATACCATGTTTATTCAAGTTGTTTATCTATGTGCTCTTGATCTTGCATGCTCTCCGTTGCTAGTAGATGCTTTGGCCAAGTAGATGCTTGTGACTCCAAGAGGGGGTATTTATGCTCGATAGTGGGTTCAGTCTCTAGATATCTGGATCAGTGACAGAAAGGTCTAAGATGGTAGATGTGCTGTTGCTACTAGGGATAAAACATTGGTGCAGTGTCCAAGGGCACTTGTATTGATTACATTACACACTTTACTTCATGCAATAATCTGTTGTTAGCAACTTAATACTGAATAGGATGCGGATGCTGCCTTGAAGGTGGATTATTTAGGCATAGATGCGGTTGGAATAACGGTCTATGTACTTTGTTGTAATGCCCAACTAGATTTCATAGTAGACATCTTGGCATGTATTGCATTGTTATGCCCTCTCTATTTGTCAATTGCCCAGCTGTAATTTGTTTACCCAACATGCTAGTTATCTGTTCTGAGAGAGACACCACTAGTGAACTGTGGACCCTGGTCCAATTTCCTCATACTGTTTACACAACCTGCTGCAATCATCTGTTTCCTGTTACTTGCTGTTTTTCCTGCTGTTTTCCACACCATACGTTTAACTCTTTGTTTCTGCAAGACCGGAGAGATTGACAACCTCTCTGTTTCGTGTTGGGCAAAGTTCTGGTTTGTGTCTGTGCAGATTCCACGTTGGTGCAAGCTCCCTAGCGCCAGGGGGAGTCAACATCAACAACCTTCCGATAGATCGTCAAGTCCTACTGGATTGATAACCTTGGGTAGATTTCTCAAGGGAAAACTTCTGCTGTCTACATCATAACCTTCCTCTTGGGGTTCACCAACACATAGCCATCAAGCTGTTTTCTGGCACCGTTGCCGGGGAAATAGAAGCAACACCGCAATATATTCCCTCGTCAACTTAGCGCTCAGCACATACCATTGTACACCCCATCAAGATCCAAATACATATAAGCAGGAGTAGTTCTTTACCTCGTACAGATGGGCCGAACCTGGGTAAACTCTACGTGTGCTACCTCTCTATGAATACTATGTCGCCTGGCTCACACCCGAGTTAAGCCACCCCGTATGGCATCTGCCGTGACTAACCCACGACACATGCCTGCAAGATCAAGGGCTCCAAGAAATCAATTGCAATCCGTGAACACGCCGCCGCCGACCACGCCGGTCGGCGGTCCACTAGACGCCAAAATCAATTGCAATATGTGGCCTGCCCTCGCTCCCTCCGCGTCGCCGTCGTCGCCGACCTTGTCGCAGGCTTGGTGAAGAAGGGATGCGGCGGCGGCGGCTGACCTAGTCGCCTGGTCGCGGGCCTCGCAGCTCAGTTTGCTCACAAATTCACGATGGACTTTTTTTTGAGATGGGTCACGATGGAACAGGTGTGAGCGTTACGGGCCTTTCGGGGATAAATTACATGTTTTTTTCTAAGGAGCTATATAAATTTTAATCAACGGCACATAAATCATGTCTTAATCAATGGCTAAAAAAATCACAACCCATGGTACCGACGGTACCACGGGTACCGTGCCAATGACCGTAAAAGAGCTCACCTTTAACTTTTTTGGAACCACGTGAACAATTTGTTGGAACTGAGAAATATTTTCTAACCCGTGAATATTAGTCAGAATCACGTGGAACAATTTCCTAACCCCCCAGAATGCTTTTTTACCAAGATAAGTTTTAAGTACTTTTAACAAACCATGTATTTTTTTTGAACCATCGTGAATATAGTATTTTACCCCGTGAATATTAATTTTAAGTAAACCCATAAAAAGTTAGATCATGTGAACTATTTATTTAGAACCAAAGAATATTTAAGAACGGGTGATATTTTGGAACCACTGAACCTTTTAGAATTGAACCTTTTATTGGAAAGATGGAACTATTTTTTAACAGGTGAACAATTTATGTTTTAAGCCCACATTGTTTTTTTAATTCATCAAATTCTTCTACCCCTAAATATTTTACAAAGCTCATGATTTCCGTTTGAACATGTGAACATCTACTGAATCTTGTGCGACTATTTTTTTTAACCATGAAGAAATAACCATGAACCTTTTTTTAAACCCCGCAAATATTTATTTAAACCCTTAACACTTTTAGGAATTGTGTGAACATTCTATTGGTATCGTGAAAATATTTTCCCGTGAATATTCTTCTGAATCACCTGGAAGTATTTTCTTACCCCATGAATGCTTTTACCATGACAGGTAAAAAAACATGAACATTTTGTCTAACCGTGAATATATTTTTTAACCTAATGAATATTTTTGTAACTCAACCATAACAAATATAAAACCATGTCAAGTATTTTGAACTAGTGAATATTTTTTTCAATCCAGTGAAAGTATTTTCCTACCCCGTAAATGCTTTTACCATGACAAGTTTACAAAAAAGATGAACATTTTTTCGAACCACGATTTTTTTTAAGTCGTGAATTTTTATTGAATTCAACCCATAAAAAATATAGAACCATGTGAAAAAATAGAACTACTGAATATTTTTTGAAGCGATGATAGTTTGGAACGAGTGAACCTTATACTGGAGCCAGTGAAAATATATTTTATACGTGAACATTTTTTGAATGTCGTTGAAAGTATCTTTTTTAAGCCCACAAATGTTTTTAAACTTATCTAATATTTCTACCCCCTAGAATATTTCAGAAATCTAACAATTTCCGTTTTGAACATGTAAACATTTTCTGAATCCCGTTCAACTATTTTTGTGGAACATGAACAAATAGTTTTTAAAATATCAACATTTTTCGTACCCACAAATATTTATTTAAATCCTAACATTTTTTGGAACCACGTTAACATTGTATTGGAACCATAAATATTTTCCAACCCGTGAATATTTTTCTGAATCCCGTGGAATTATTTTAAACTAGTAATATATTTACACCCAGTGAACAATTTTTCGAACACGTGAATTTGGATTTGATGTTCCTCCCCACAAACTGCACGCAGGAGTATTTTTCAATTACTGTGCAGCTACATGTTGTCCCTGTCTTCGCACGGGACTTGATTTCCCTCGCCATAGCCATTTAATACCGGGCCTTTAATTCGTTCTCTTCCTCGTATGTACACATCTCCACAGCACGGTGCACATCCTTTTAGACGAACACCCCTACAGGTCCAGCGTACGCGCTATCATCCTCTCAACCACTGCCGTCCAGCCACGTTACGGGGAGCGCGCGAGCTCGAGTGCAACAAATCCGCGTCCATGAACATGGCCATTATTTTAGTACTATCAAACATTCATAAAATTTCTGAATTGTTTAGTTGCACGGCAATACACATTATTTTAACTCATTGTTAGATACGAGCATCTTCACCGGGGAAATTTTTCCTACCCCCCTCCCCCAGGCCACCACCCTAATTATTTCCGCTTTGGGGGGTGCCGGATACTTGTCCGGCCAATCGTGAGGTGCCGCCCACACCGGCATCCGCAAACAAAATATTGTAAACAAAAAGGTTTACATTTTCAAATTTTGTTATATTTTACATGGATTTGAATAAAATTTAAGCAAAACTGGGCTCGCCGGATCCCTAAACTTAACTCTTAACTACTCCTCGCCGTTGTCCCAATCGATGTTGTCGAGATCGTCGTCGGTGTTGTCGTCGCATGGGAGGTCGAGGCGTCGCGCGAGGTCGACGCGCCGTCGGAGGAGGACGCGAGGCCATCCGTGCCGTGGCCTCGATGGTCTCCAACCAGCTAGACGATTCCTTCTCCATCTCGTTTGTCGAGGTCATGAGAGAGTTTAGGCCCAGCCTCCCCGAGCCGTGATCCCCGGCCTCCTCCATCACCAGCCTATTACCATTATTTTATTAATATCAAACATTCATAAAATTTCTGAATTGTTTAGTTGCACGGCAATACACATTATTTAAACTCATTGTTAGATAAGAGCATCTTCACCGGAACCCACGGAAATTTGTCCTACACCCCCCCCCCCCCCCCCTCCAAATTATTTCCGCTTTGGGGGGTGCCGGATACTTGTCCGACCAATCGTGAGGTGCCGCCCACACCGGCATCCCCAAACAAAATAAATTATGAATAAAAAGGTTTAAATTTTCATTCAAATTTTGTTATATTTTACAAGGAATTGAATGAAATTTAAACAAAACTGGCCTCGCCGGCATCCCTAAACCGAACTCTAACTACTCCTCGCCGAGGGTTGTCCCAATGTTGTCGAGATCATCGTCGGCGAGGTAGATGACGATGGAGGAGGAGGCAACACGGGAGGTGGAAGTGCCGCCAGGAGGCGCGCGGGAGGTCGAGGCACCATCGCGCGAGGTCGATGCGCTGTCGGAGGAGGGCGCGAGGTCATCCGTGCCGTGGCGTCGATGGTCTCCAACCAGCTGGGCGATTCCTTCTCCATCTCGTTTACCGAGGTCATGAGGGTCCCGTAGCGGCTAGGGCACGTGGTAGCCCGGGCAGCACCACCACCACCGGTGGTGGCTCCGTTTCAACTCCGGGTTTGAGTGGCGCAGGAAAAGGCGGCTGTGCGGTAGCGATCGCCGGGCCGGGGTCAAGTCGCGGATCACCGGACCACCTCGTGGTGGCTCGCTGCAATCAAGGATGACGATGTTGCCGTCTCCGCCTCCCTGACGCGGCGGTGGGCACTGCTCCTCCTTCACGAGACGGTAGGCGTGGGCGGCCTGGTTGTTGTGGCGTGGCGGGATTGGTGGCAACAGCCGCAATGGGGTTG
Organism: Poa pratensis; assembly: GCA_947311845.1. Lineage (NCBI taxonomy): Eukaryota > Viridiplantae > Streptophyta > Magnoliopsida > Poales > Poaceae > Poa > Poa pratensis. The sequence goes on from CAMZMU010000037.1 coordinate 89,195,543, forward strand.
GGTTCCCTGTTGCGACATGCTGACGGGCCGCCTCAATGGCGGAGGCGACCGTGTGTCCGGTCCCCTCCCACCAGCGGTGCCCCGCCTCCACATTGTAGCGTGTCGGCTGGACTGGGCTGTCGTAGAAGGCAAGGGGATCGATCGAGGGAGGGCTTTTTTTTCCCGCGTTGGTTTAGGCCCAGCCTCCCCGGGCCGTGATCCCCCTCCTCCATCACCAGCCTATTACCAATCCTCCCGCAAAAGAAAAAACTATTACCAATCCTAATCGGATACCAACCGGAGCGTTACCAAGGAAGTTGACCGACTTGGACATAGCAAACTCACGTGCTAGTACTACTTGGACTCGGACTCATACCAACGTATATATACACCGCCAAGCCCCAAAACAGGATACACCAAGACCAGCTAACAAAGACCAGCTAGGACGCACGCACCGGCGGTTAAACACCAAACACGCACGACCGCCATGGCCGCCATGCCGGTGTTCGAGGGCGACGTGCTCCTCGGCCACGTCGACGTGTTCCTTCCACCACCATCATCTGCCGGCGGCGGAAGGGAGCATGCAGTACTATTCCCAAACAACGAGATTCGGATCATCCGCCGGTCGCCGGCCAGCGGCAGGTGCCCGCCGGTGGCCGTGCTGCAGGCGATCAGCGCCTACTCCATGCGCTGCAAGCTCCGGGAAAACACCACATCGCCCCTCCTTCGCAGCCTGCACTCCACCTGCTTGAACCAACGCACGGTACGTTATACACATCTTCTTTCTATACGGCTTTTAGTCAGTCCATAAATTTTTTTTTTTTTTTTGCGATAATTATTTTAGTCAGTCCATAATTAGATTACGTGCACACTCTCTCCGTTCCTAAATACGGAGTATATAAGCCCGTAGACCTTTTTTTTAGTGTGAATCTTGCTGTAAAACATGTCTAGATACATGTGGGTCAGAAAATGTTAAAAAATCTTACATTTAGAAGCGGATGGAGTACGAATTATTTTTCTCATTGACTGTGGATTTCAGACCGCTGTGGTGGACGCCGGAGCGGAAGAACTGCATCTTGTGGCTATGCAAAGCCAGGTAGAGGAGGGTGTGCCTGCTGCTTGTTTCTGGTGTTGGTCCGCACGAGCAGGGCTCTACGCCGCATGCCTCGCGATGCTTGACAAGCGATGCCTTGCCATCGTGTTTGATCTCGACGAGACCCTCGTGCTCCCTAACGACGAGGACACGTTCAAAGCTCACATGAAAAAGATCGAGTCACGCTTGGAGAATTCCAAATTACATAAAAAAGATCGAGGCACACTTCAGGATCAACTCCGTCAAGTCTCTACAGACGACAGATTCCTCAAGGATTTCGTACGAAAATGTGCTATCACCGTCGATCGTGAGACTGTGAGGAGCCAACTCGAGAAGAACACGTTGTGTAAATCCGGCGGACGACAACAATCCCTTTCCCGGCCTGTGATCAGGGTACCGAGAAGGAACGCGGTTCTGACTCGCGTCGTCCCAATGGTACGCACACCAAAATATCCTTTATTAATATTAAGTTCTACGTAAATTGATGTTGATAAATTACTTCATTTCATGCATTCTCATGGTAATACAATATAGATATTGCTTTTATAGTTAACTAGCTAGTGTTTATATTGTGTACAAAAAAGTTGTTATAGAGAGCTCCTATATATGTGTTTGATATTTTTGGCTGGTGTATGTGTTTTAGTTTCTAAAATCAAATATATTTACGTTACTAAATAGCAATACTAATCTGATAGATGGAGGGTGTATGGTTCGACTTACATATTTTATAAGCCAATGCAAAATACAAGTGTTTATTGGAATTGCTAAATATATTTATGTTATGAGTACTAAATATCAATATCAATCTGATAGATGGAGGGTGTATGGTTCCACTTACATTTTTTATAAGTCAATGCAAAATACAAGTGTTTTGTTGGAATTGCTATCGAATATGCATATAGGGATACAACTCGGTTTGGTATTGGAGGTGGGTTACTGTTGGACACCTTGTAACCGAGACCAAATTATATATATAAAGAACTAGAAGAAGGTATAGGTTAGACAGGAGATGAAGAGAGGACGGTTCAATTCAGGCATCCGTGGCAGGGATGGTCGGACCAGTCGTGGCGGGTGTTTGGAGAAATATTTGGAAGGCCTTGACAAAAAAAAATTCATTGGATGTATTATTTCGACGTATACATGGAATGAGTGTCCATTGTCATGCCCGAGAGATGTAGGCATTTACAGCCAACGCTGTTAACAAACATCACCTCGCCGTCCACTATTCTGCAATGTTACGATCAAGGTTGTTCTATTTTACATATGGTGTTGATATTGATCTAGAGATTATACCCACTTTAGGGCCATAACTTTTGGTATTTTATATCTTGTGAATTATGTAAGTCTAATTCCAAACACCATACGTTAATTTCACTAATTCTAGTAGAAGAACACATAGACTACTAGCACCTTATGTTATGCTATAAAAATAGAGTTCTTTGTTCAACATTATGAATGTATTATTAGCTCCTCTTTATTCATAAATCAAAGTGTCATTTTTATTTTATTAATTTATTAGAAGCACCCGATATTTTTGCAGTGCATGCTTAAAAACCTTCTTCTATTTGTTAATATATCCATTTCATCTCTTCTTACCTGCTGCAACAATATATGTCATTTAGGATCCAACAAGTAGTTATTTTGTGAACATACGGCCTGGTTGGGATGATTTGAAGAGTGATCTGATTACTATAAGTGGATGCAGAAGATATAAGGTCTACGTATGTACAATGGCTGGAAAATATTATGCTCTTGAGGTATGGAGGCTGCTTGATCCAGAAGGCAGTTTGATCAGCCCAAAGGAGATTTCACAGCGTTTAATATGTGTGAGGCAAGGTAAAATTTAGCGTGACACTTTCTGGATTCATGAGACCCTCTCTGAATGCATACTAAATACTAATAGCTAGATTGGATAGGGATAAGTATTCTGACAAAAATAATAATTTGCAATATTTGTATCAACATGTATGTTGCTTGCAGACACAGCTACTAGAACATCCTCATGTGCAAGTATAAGAGACATGTGTTGATGCCTTGATGGATGGAAGACTGAATAACATAGATTATGTTTTATGTTTGTTCCACATGCATCTTCTTTTTATTTATTTTGTATTGACTGCCAGATTCCAAAAAGTCGCTTCAGCGTGTGTTTGAGAAGAGTTTATGCCATCCAAATATGACCATGGTGATTGATGACCGTATGGATGTATGGCATGAGAAAGATCAGCGACGAGTTCATAATTTGTCGGCTTACAATCCATCAGTTGCACCTGAAGACAAGGTAATTGATTTGCATCTGAATTCATATCCCTATCTTAATCTCTCTAGAGAACAGATCTGGACTAGTCTTACATGTTGCGTGTATTTTAACTGATCAGGTGGTGCATGGCCGTGGTGTACTTCAGATTCTGAGAAATACTATATCGAAAGTACATCAAGGATTCTTCAGGTTTATATATAAAAACACAATACGATATAGCCTAAACACTCAATATTGTATTTATTTGGCCATCGTCTCTATCTAATCAATGGGGTATATATCTTGCAGCGAGTTTGACGGGATGCTTCTGAAAGCAGTAGATGAACTGATGTATGAAAATGATGTACTGGATCTTCCATGCCCTCCAGATGTTGCTGACTACTTACAACCGAGGGTATCTTCTTGCTACCTTTGTTATTGTTTGGTTGTGGCTAAAAATCAGACATTTATATCACTTGCTATTGCATTCCAGAACAACAAGATTTTAAAACACAACGATGCCCCTATATCAGCTAAAAATACAAGTAGGGATGACATACAGAGTGGGAGCAGGAATTAATGGAGAGGTAAGTTTTGCTCAGTTCTTTCAGCTTAGTCGTTTGCCTATTCAACTAGAGAAATAAGTTAGCGAATATACATTTGAGAACCTGATACCATTGCACCTGATATGTAAAAAAATAAAAATTCACAAATTGGTCAAAAAAAAATCGAAGCTGGCATTTGGGCAAATATTATCAAATATTGTATCCATACAAAAATCTTCGCCAAAGATTTATTTTCTTTGCACTATGTGTCATTTTGTTTGCTAAAGTAGCACTATAGACATGCTATATTCGTCATAGATTTCTCTTTTTTGCCCAGAAGCAAATGAGAATCATTTCCTGACCAAAAAATTGATACGAGTGGAATACTTGATCATCTTTGGGTGCAAAAAAATATTCGATGTTCTTACCATTTTTTTATTTTCTAAATTTGTTTTCCATATGGAGTGGAGCCAAAATCTGAGTCCAAAAAGTCAGGGGATATCTTATGACATATATGGGTAGTAAAGCAAAGTTATTATCGAATATTACGTTCTTTTGTGGGATCAAATATGACATCATTTGATGATAGATGTCGAGGTTTGGTCGGTCTCTATGGTGATAAATAAACTATATACCTAGCTCAACGGACATTATCAGTAGAAAATAATTTTTTGTTTGATCATAATCATCGATTCCCTATTGTACCCTATGTCCATGCACTTGTGTATTCCTACCTTAATCAGTTTTCACGCATCTCGATTTTCATGACTGTATACCTAAAATTATTCTAATGGCTAAACCAAATAATTTCCTTTTTGCAGATTGGTCCCGTCGGTTCATCTAAAAACTATATCATTAGGCTGGCAAGGAAATTAAGTTTCGTGGCAATTCTTTTCCAGGGACAGCACTTTAAATCTTAGTTAACGGTGAACTCCTAGATATGCTCTTTTTTTATATGGCATGATCATCAAAATTGGTATGTAGCGTGGATGGAGAATGCTTACCTTTAAAAGAAATCTCTGGATGCTAGGCCACCATTGGAAATTTGTACTTTGGCCACGCATGAAAATGCTGAAACAAGATATCTAACTATGGTTGGGAAAATGTTCCATATTATATGGTGACCAATTTCTTAGTATACATGGCTATTTGTTCGCAATATATTAAGAGGCAATAGCAAACTGACCCCAAAAAATGCTATTCAATGAAAATGGTGAAAGCAAGTTTTTATTAATATCTATAAAATTTTCATCCTTACATAAATTTGAACAAATTTGCACCACATTACTTTTTTGAACTCTCAAAAAAGATTTTTGCAGAAATACGCAGAGTGAAGGCAAATATAACCGGAAAAATTAATCCGAGATAATATCTAGCTTTTCGTTAGAAGCGGCCACAAAATTAAAGTGTATATATAAGGCAATAAATTCACATTCTTTTAATCTAAAAAGGTCTTGAGTAAAATATTGTTAGATTGACATGAACATGACCGTGTGGCCGGTCCCTTCCCACCAGCGGCCACGCCTCCGTGTTGTAGTGCTTCGGCGGGACCGGGCCATCGTAGAAGGCGAGGTCTCACCGCGCTCGCGTTGGAGCCAACGGGCACAGTTGTTGTCGTCGTACTCCAGTAGGGCTCGCTCTTGTCGTGGCAGCCACCGACATTGGTTAGATGGCGTGCCGAATCTGCTCTTGCGTCTTCGGCCCTGGGAGCCCATCGTTAGAGGTGCACCACCCCTTGGGCATGCAGGAATCCGGCGGGACGAGGAGGCCGTACCGGTACATGGCCCACGCTTACTCCGATAGCCTTCAGGTGTGCTTTGGGGGTGTCAGTGAAGATGATCTAACGTTACTCTCTCGGATCTGAAATTTGGTCGGCGCAGATTCATTAAATAGGGGTGTATCTACACATTAAAATTGTCTAGATAGATCCAGACAACATCATGTCGATCATTTCTGATATGAGAGGAATACAATCTATCTACACATTAGTTTTGCAAAGATTTTCCCATGACCGTAGAACCGAAGGGAAAGGGAGGAAGGAGAAAGTTGCACGTGGGACGTGGCAGCAGACACGGGTGGAGTAGGAGTGAGTAAGCAGGAGCTCACACGTGGAGCGAGCCACTGTCAGCTCAGCTCAGCTCACTCCACTTCCCCTTTCTTCTCTGGTCGCCACCTACTGTAGCTTCCTGTGCGCCGGCCGCATCCCCACTCCTCCCTCCCACCGGAGCAGAGCAGATCGCCGCCGCCATTGCCCTTCCCCTCCACCTCCACTCCCACCCCGTGCCCTGATGGAGACCCCGCCCGCGGCGTACGGCGCTGGGGCCGAAACCCTCGCGGCCAAAGCCAAGGCGAAGCGCGCGCGCAAGAGGAGCAGGTACCTCAGCAGCGACTACGACACGGCCATCCTCATCGACGACGACGACATTGCTGCTGATTCCCCAAGAAAGGGGGACTGCGAAAAGGAGGAGGAGGATGCGGCGGCGCTGCTCCTCCGGCTACAGCAGGCCAACGTCGCCGCGGCCGACCTGCTCGCCTCGCTTCTCAGGTCCGCCGCCTCCCCAGGCGAAGACACCTCGCCGGGCCCAGGCGTCGTCGTCGACGACGGCGTGCTCCTCCGCTTCTTCGCCCTCCACAGGGCCTCTGTCCTCGCCGGGTCCAAGGGTGCCGCTGTTCCTGCTCCTGCTCGCCATGGCCACGGGCTGCCCAACACATGCGGCGCCGTGGTCGCCCTCGCCGCCGCCGGATCCGTGGGCAAGAATCAAGACGACGCTGTTGCCATTGGACCAGCAAATGCAGCAGCGCCGGCAGCACCTGAAGATGGACCCAGTAAGAGGAACAAGAATAAGGTGACATTTGCATCAGATGTGTGCAATGCCGCTGCCGCCGCCGATTGCTCTGCTCAGCCCGCTACTGCCAGGGCCATGGGACACGCATATGCTCACCACGTTGCAGGACCAGTAGATGCAGCACCGGCGGCAGCAAAAGCCGGACGCAAGAGGGGGAGGCCGAAGAAGGTGGCATTGGCACTCGATGCGCACAATGCCGCTGCAGCCACCGGTTCCTCTGCTCAGCCCACTACCGGCATTGCCAATGGCTTTAATTCGGCGCCCAAAAAGAAGAAGAATAAGAAGGCCAGGAACGGCTCCGGGCAAGGACAGCATCCCGGGAAGCCGGTAGCCCTCATCCTGGAGTTCGCCCAGGGCACCGCCACCGTCCACCGGCCTTCCAGGGAGGAGCTCCTCTCCATGTTCCGCGGCTTCGGCTCCCTGATCGAGTCCGACACCGACATCGGCACCCGCCGTGCGCGCCTCGTGTTCGGGAGCAGCGCCGCCGCTGAGGCCGCATACAGCTGCGCCCACACGCTCGGCACCTTCTGCAACCGACGGCTGCAGTACCTCCGTCCGCCACCGCACGCTCCGAAGATCCCGCTGATGGACGTGAGGAAGAACCTCGAGAAGATGATCGCGTCGCTGACCGGCCCTTCGTTGCTCGGCGGGGAGGGCGTGCTCGACCTCGCCGGGCAAATGCTGTGCCTCATGGCCAAAGTTGATAAGACCCTGGGCGCCGCCGGGGCGCCGGGGCCTTCCACTGCAACAGCTGCTCATCATCGCCATTGAGCTCTGCTCTGCTCTGCTCTGGTGTGCTATCTGCTGGGTGGAAATAAGCTCAGTAAGTGAGTGAGTGAGTGATCCAGCTGGTCTTGTACATTATTATCTGTAGCTGTAGGGATGCTAGGTACTGGTACTGCTCGAACAATCATCGTAGCTGCTAATTTTCAGTGCCTTACAAAGTGGATTCGACGGTCTGCAGGAACGATCTACGGTAGAGTTCCTAATTTAGTCTGTAGTATCTACCTATGGCACTTACTGATGATCAAAGTTAGGCAGTGAGCCAGCTGGTCTTGTATATATTAGCTGTTTGTAGGGATGCTAGGTACGTAGCTGCTAATTTTCAGGGTTTCAGGGCAGATTCTATGTCCTGCAGCTACGATCTACGACCTAGTTTCCAATGTAATGTAATGTGTAATAATATCTACCTATGGTGTGCTGATCCCTCTTGGCATGATGATCGTATCCACTTGTTACACTGTGTCGTGTATCTGTGGTTGATAAGCCTGGGACACCAATCCTGGAGCTGATTTGGGTGCCATCTTCAACCTGAGACAGCAACAACATAGAACAGAAAAATATATGCACAGTTGCAGTCTGATGATGATTAAACACACATATACATGTTATTTGCTGAAAAATCAGTCCATCGGTAAGCATCACATCATTTCAAGATCCAGTTGAATTGGCATGCACAACAGAATGTACGGCAAGAATGATGCATGTTTAACTGCCCATGACAAGAATGTATGGCTGGCATGTCAGGCAAAACCACAAACAAACCAGCTGAAGTCCAAATCCAGATCCATATCTCAAGATCAAACAAACAACAAACAGATTTCTGCAAAAAGGCAAAAATCACAAACAGATTTCTGCAAAAGGCAAAAACCATAACAATCTTTTTTGTTATTCTTTTCAGTATAGAGAGTAGCATAGTCCAAATCCACATAGCAAGATTTACTTGTTTTATTCCAGCTCTGACTTGTTCGCAAACTTATGACAACAAACAGCTAGATGTAATTTGATGCCTTCGTGTGTCGTTGGTTATCCCAACTGCTACTTAGATGGCCTCCACCTGATCTTCGATGTCACCGCGCCCAGCGTCGCTCGTGGCACCATTGTTGACCGGCGCCTCGGCAGGTGCAACCGAAGACGAACTCTGGGCCATACCATTCAACTGCGTCTCACCAGCTGCCTCGGACGTGTCACTCGACGGTTGCTTTGCGAGGGACTTAGGTTGGCGTATGGCGGCCGCCGCTTCTGGCATGGCGACGCCCGGGGGCTGAGGGGGGACCCAGCGGCGCTGAGGTGGGGGCCTTTCCTCGGCCCCGGTGCTGTACGCCAGCGGCCTGGGCTCTTCCGCGTGGTAATCTGGGGCCTTTCCGTTCTGGTGGTATGAAGGAGCAGGGGCGTAGTTCTCCTGGGCTTCGGAGTATGATCCATCCTCGCTCAAGTGGGTGTTGATCCGTAACCAAGCTTTGGCTGGGCGTATTGCTGCTGCATCTCCCATGGCTGCTGTTTTGTAGCAATAAAAGGTTATGTCAGTTGCAAGTTAAGAGAAACAGTCTTGTTTGCAGAAAAGAAAAGGTTCAGAGCCACACCTTACTCCCGGAAGACCTATCCCCTCGCTGCACTGTCTGCTGAAAGCATAAATATATTTAATAATTATTAGGATGGCAGCTTGAGCTCTCCTAGGGATCATTATCTCCAAGACAAGTTAAACAGAGATGTATGATAATGCTTAAAAGTTTGGGTGTGATGATAGTATATCTTATTATAAGTCAGACAATATTCAAGAAACAAGGTGTCACCATATGCACACTACATGTAAATGAGGAATGTGCACACTATCTTAGATGAGAGTAGTCAGATTTTGTACAGTAAAAAAGGGCATATGATACTTGCTTTGCTGGAGCTAGATTTTGCATAAAAGAAAGAACATATATACAGGACATCAAAGCATATCTGGTTAATGTGCATAAATTCCATAAACATCTTCTGAAGACGATAAACTTAAATGTGAACTTTCCCGAAGCTGGACAGAAGGGTCTGCTACAGCCAATGATATAATTTGTCAAATAAAGTTTTCTCATAATTCATAAATACTCAATCCAGCTAATCTCAGTCAAAGCAACAAGTGTGTCAATTATAACCTGATTTGTCGCTTACCTCAACGTAAGACCTTGAAAATGACCCAGATGTCGGTTCAGTAGGTGCTGGCGCAAATGACGGCCTTCCTGCTCAAGAAACACACACCATCAGTTAAGTAGCAAGAAAGAGGGGAGCGACTAGGAGCTTAACAGGATATATATACTGACCTGAACCAAATTCACCGTTTGGCACACCGTACATATTAGGTTGCTACAAAAGGGAGAACGCAGTTGAGAAAAAGGAATTCACAGCATATATATCACTGGAAGTGTGTAACAGGATCAACAAGATATGTGCAGACCTGAGAAGGTCTCCAGGGAGTGTTAACAGGCCCTGAACATCGTTGTCAAACAAACAATAGTATGGTGAGATCCTCATATTTATCAGCGTCAACATCATATGCATTAAGATCTTTATAATCTAGGACACTCTATGGCTTTTAGCAAGGTTCCGTCAGTAACTAGACTAGTCTTGCATCCTAATAAACTTGATGTGGAGCGACAGGCACAGAAGTATGAAACAGTAGATAAATTTCGGTACTGACCATTCCTCGTGGCATTCTCTTCCAACGGGCGGTAGTGCGAGAACCTATCCTCCCTGGTAGTCACATTCACGGAGTCCCTGCTATGGCTCAGCGACTCACTCAAGGATTTGAGCACCTTGGCCTGGGAATCCAGCGCCTGCGTCAGCGTCACCAGTATCTTCTTCTCTGTCAAACAAAAATGTAAAATTTATACATGAGACAACTGGAACCCGTGGAATCGACTTGAAACAAGACAGAATGAATTTTTTGACAGGGCAAGTGATTAGCTGTGAAGAAGCATGGATGGATGGATGTTGAACCTTCGTCCTTTGATGCGAGCAGCTCCTGGTTGGTCTTGGCGATGGCGGAGATGGCCTCGGACGATGCCCTGACGGCCTCCTTGGTCTCTTCGTCGATCTTGGACTTGAGGCTGGCGGCCTCGTCGGATTCGGCGACGACCCTGCGGATCCAGGACTTGAGCCTGGGGAGGAACAGTTTCTGCACAAGCAAGCAGTCGAGCATGGTTGTTTTGTTATGTGTTTGAGCTGGGTTGGTAAGCTTGGAGCATGTGTGTGTAGAGGAGAGGAGAGATGTGCAAACAGCTACTACCTTGATGAATACTGCGGCGCTGGCTCCGAAGCCGAGCAGCAGCCCGGCGGCGACGAAGGCGCGGTACCAGGTGAGCCTGGGGTGCTGCTGTTGCGCGACGACGATCTGCCCTGCTGATGTGTGCTGCAGAGGTTGCTGCGCATACTGTTGCGTTGGCGCGGCGGCTGCGGGAGTGGGCTGGGTCTGGGTCGACGGCGGATCCTGCGGCAGAGAGGAGCGGAGGAGAGGTTCAGGTTAGCTAGCTCAAGCGGAGAGACGAGCAAGAAGCAAGGGGATGAGAGCGTATTGCGTACGGGTACTCGTCGGAAGGCCTCGTCGATCTCGTCGTTGGTGAGCCCCTTGTTCTGTAGGAAGGATCGGCGGTAGACGACGGCGGAACCCCTGACCTTGGGGTGGGAGAGGAACTTGACGGCGTTCTGCACGTAGTCCTCCCTCACCGGCTGCGCCTGCTTGGGCGCGGAGTCGAAGTCCAGCGGGTGCGGCGGCGGCTTATTCTCCTCGCCGCCTCCGGCGGCATCTGGTGCTGAGGACAAGAATTGACTGAGTAATTAGCGATCGAGGGGGGTGAATCGATCGAATTATCGAATTGGGGATTGAGCAAGGATGAGGGCGGACCTGGCGGCGGCGGTGATGGCTGATTGGTGGTGTTGGAGTCCATCTCCGGATCTCCCCGATGGATTCAGGATAGAGCCGTCGTTCGTTGGTGTTTAATTTTGTTGGGAAGAGTCAGTCAGTCAGGAGAGCAACATACTCATCGTCTCGATCGTGTGTGTACGCGTCAGCGTCAGTGAGTCTGGCTTCCTTCAGTCCTCCTCCTCCTATCCTCTGCTCTCCTCTACCTTCCACACGATGAATACATTTTTTATTTTATCTTTTTTCAATAAAACAACACCTCTCAATGGATGAATTTATTTTCTCCGTCGCAAAGCAGCCCATCCATGATCCATTCTAGTATACCGGAAAATGAATCACAACTAGATGATTCCCCGCGCGTTGTTGCGGCAATTTACAACAATGCACATGAGCATAATATACAATAAAGAAGAGGATAATTTTGAAAGGTGTCATCAAAACTCCAAGTTTTGTGATTTAATTTTGCCATTTTGGTGGGTTATTGCACATTGTTTTGCGGTTTTGGGACGACTTTCAGGGCTTGTAACGGGTTCACACTGTATGAGTCATCGTCAAAACTCGTCGTTTTCTGATTTTCTGGGGTATTGGTCGGTTATTGCACTCTTTTGCGTCTTGGAACAACTCTCACAGCTTGTAACCCCTGGTACATGGTATGTAAAGCATTGTCAAATCTCCTCGTTTTCTAATTTTCTGACTGTTTTGGTGGTTTACTTCACATTGTTTTGCCGTCTTCGGATGGTATGTGAGGTGGCGTCAAAACTCGATGTTTTGAGATTTTTTGGCCATTTTTTGTGGATTATTGCACACTGTTTTGCCGTCTTGGACAACTTTCAATAACCCCCAGGTGCACGGTATGTGAGATACTACCCATTGCTTTGATCTCCAGCTGCAACACATATCTTGCATCCTAGTAGACCGGAACACATCACTGTCACAGGGTAAATGAGAAGAGGTCACTGCCTGCCTATATCCATCCTACACAGGCACCGGGCCTCCTTACTATTGCAACAATCTTCTCTTCTTTCAAGGACTATCTTCGTAACATACATTCACATAATCTACACACCAAAACACACATTCTCACATTTCCGGTTCCGGTCTCTAAGTCTCTCTCAACGGTCCGGCAACTCATGCCCGCCGTCGTCGACCACCACCACAACGTGACTCCCCGCCTCGCTCTGAACATCAACTGCTGATGAACCTGCACGCCTGCTCCCGTCCTCCTCGTCGACCACCACGGGACGGACCATCCGCCCCTGCAGCCGCACCAGGCACGTCCGCCCCACCGCCGGCTGCGGCCCCCTCGCGTACCGGCTCGCCGCCACCGTCACCTCGCTGCTCCCCGAGGGGCGGTCGGCCTCGCTGCTGGCCTGGATGCCGTTGAGCGCGCTGAGGTCCAGGTTGGGGAACACGGAGCAGCGGCAACGTGGGCACTTCACGTTCAGCCGCAGCCACTGGTCGATGCACGCCACGTGGAAGTTGTGCGCGCAGGGGAGGCCACGAACCTCGCTGCCCACTCGGAACTCCTCCAGGCAGATCGGGCACTCGCTGCAGTCCGTCGGCACCGCCTTCAGCATGAACTTGGGGAGCTCCTGGATCAGCGCCTCCACAGCTTCCCTCTGCAAGGAACAGGCTTGGATGCAGTTCTTCTGATACTACAAAAGTATATATGTGGATGGATTGCTACTATTTACTATGCTGACTGATTGATAGGAGGAGTAACTCTTTACCTGGGCTGTTGTTAGGTAGAGGCCGGGATGGTACGCAGTGTCCTGGCCCATTCCTCTCAGCTCCAGCCCGACGGCCTCAAACGCCCAGTCAGGAACACGGATCATGTCAACCAATACCTGCACACAGATGGACATCACATTAACATTAGGGCGCCATATACCTTCTTATTCCTAGAAATAAGCATAGCTATCTTTGGTGCAGCTCTAACATAGGGAACCTGTGCGCTCAAACAAAATATGTAAAATCCTGGACGGCTGCATTGTCCATACTGAATTGAGCACAAGACCGCGGGAAAGATATGTACGCCAATGTAAATACTTTTCAAGCTAGTACTGCCGACAGATCACTTCCTATAGGTGCAACCAGACATTGCTGCAGTACAGCAAGGAAACAGACAGAAACATTACCCCGTATTCAGATATTGGAATCCCCTGCTGCGCCCTCAGCTGGAGTGCGTGCCTTCGGTTCAGCCACTGCCACAGAAAATAAAAGGCATAGAAATTATCTGTGAGCTTACACATACTCATAACAGGAAGTTTAGCCTTGCGCAAATAACTAAATAGATTCATCATGTTTTCGTTAACTCGTAATGATCCTAGCTGATGCAAAGAAGCAGACATTAACAAGCCAATGTCGAATTGACAACAGAAGCTACACACCAATGCAACTGCGGTCAAGTAATAACACAAGCAGGCTAATTGACTAATATTGTGTATGAAGAGCATTATGCTACATCACTAGATTTTGACAGACATGAACCTTCCTAAAGCTAAATATTGACAGAATTCACAACTCACTGCACACATTGTAGGAGATGTTAAATAATTTATACATTCAGTGCAAAACGCAACTAAACGCCAATGCACCGGCTGTCAATTACAATCAGCTTGAATTAACTACTATTGATTGTGTGGGAAGAGCAGATGCTACATCACTAGATTTTGAATGACATGAGCCTTCTTAAATCTAAATAATGACAGTATGCCCTTTCATTTGCATAATAAACACTGAAAAGAAAGAATTCAATAACATTTGGATCCCATGCAAGCTTTCAGTTTGCAACACAGAATATCACAGCAGTACCTTTCCAACAGCCACGCATGCAATACAGGCGAGCCCACAGTAACTGAAGAGCAGCCATATGAGGAAGCCCCATTTCTGTCCTTCCTCTGGCAACTGTACAGGGAGTGAGTCAATGTGCAGTGAGTAGCTCCCCATATATCGGGATAGCAAGATTTCCATCCACGATGAAGAACTTACACAGCTCCTGGCACTGCTAAACCACAGTGTTCCTATCACGGTCCAAACCCACAGAAACGGGTAGAGAAGAAGTACAAGAACTGACAGAACAACTATCCTCCCGCAGAAACGAGTATATCTCTGTTGCCATCCAAGATCCCTGCAATATGCAAAAAAAAAAAAAAAAGATGTACAGAAAAGTCTAGAAGTTAACCCGGTTCTTTCAGGAAAGTGATAAGAGTGCTAGATCTTAGAACACTGATATAAGACTCATAAACATAGGCAGAGTAGCATCTATTGTTGTAGAAAAATGTTAGTCTAAAAGACTATTATGTGTTGGAAGAAATGATCATGTCATGTTTTTTCCGCACATTGTGACTATTGGTCCAGTATCAAAGAACTCTATGACATGATGTAACTATAATCAAAGAATCATGCACTCCCACAGCAACCTCTTGTCATCTCTGAAAATATTTTATGAGCAGACTCTGTTTCAATATTTTATGCCTAATCAAAACATTACAGTGCCCAAAACGTGAGCGTTCACTCCAGTGAATGATAAAGGCTTCAGTGTGTGTAATGCATAAATGATTTCCATTATTCAGTTGGGTTGTTTAGAGCGAGATACATGGGGCCGCAAAGTGTGTCCCTTATCCTAGTTGTAAGTGCGGTCTTGTTTACTACTACAATACAACTAGGGAGTCTCTCACAACTGTGCAATCGGACTAGGTAAACTGGAAACGGTGGTAAGAGTAAGATGGGGGGGGGGGGGGGGGGGGGGGGTAGCAAAGAAAGAAAGAGACTCACAGTCCCATCCCGGCGGCTAACCCGTTGTCGAGGAACATGAGGATGCGGAAGAGGAATACGGCGGTGTAGTCGACGACGATCCATATGTGGAGCGGGTGCGCGCAGAAGCGGTACCTCCGCCAGTTGATGGACACGATGATTCTGTTCCATTCCACCAGCGCACGCGGTCAGTCAAGGAAAGGAAAGCAGGCAGCACAAATTCTTGAGAGAGAATGAAATCAAATCAGTGGTAGGGTGAGTCGAGGGAGGGTACACGCTGGTGGCGAGCATGGAGAGGAAGAAGCCGTCGTACCTGCAGGCAGGCGAGATTCGTTCGACCCGGTCAGTAAAGGAAGGAGAAGGAGCAAATCGAAATCGAGGGAGCGGGGAAGGAGGTAGGGGGAGAAGGGAGACGGACCACTTGAAGTCGACGCCGCGCATCGCCATTTTGAGTCGGATCTGGTGGTGGCGGTCGGAGCAGAGCGCTACTCCGGCGGCGGAAGAGGCCTCCGTCGTCGAGGGTTTGGGCTGGTGATGGTGGGTGGGGACTGACTGGGCACCAAACGGAACGGGATCGGAGACAGTGACAGTAACCGCAGGGAGGGCCAGCTACATCCACCTACCTGACTAGTGGGTCCGCGTCGCCAGGGCAACAAACGGATGCAGTGTACAATTACTAGGAGAAGAGGTCACAACTCAAAATGAGACCGAGCTGCGTGTATCGGTCTCTTTATTTTGACAATTCATTTAAAAAGGTTTAAAAAAAGGTCTGTATGTATGTAGACATTGATATATACTATCAGCGTGCAAAGTCTTAATTTGAAATACTTCGTATGTTCAGTCCGTGCAAATATGGCAAAAATGAAAGAAAAAAACACCAAATTTTCTGTAGCCTATAATCTATACCAAAAAACAAAACTGCATTGAAATTTTGCATGAGTATCGTGGACAACATCCACACATTTATTCCTTTTTTTGGAATTTCAAAAAAATTAGTTTTTTGAATTCTTCAAAATAAGGATACGAGAGTCTGCACGCTTGGCCAGCACCTCACTCTGTTTTCAATGGGCTTTGGAATTCCCGTTGTCAGAAAAAAAAACAAGGTCTTTGGGTGTTTAATGCTTGTGGATAGAAAGAATACAAGGGATTTGTTACAGAGGAAAACTTTCTTCTTAGAGGATTGCACAACCGTGTCATGTGTAACATAGATGTTGTTGAGACTAGAGATCATTTGTTCTTCCACTATCCATTTGCTCGAGTTTGTTGGAGATTGTTGACACCATCTAGTGTGTTACTGGATAAACAAGGGGATGGTCGCATTCAGCACCTGAAAGAGAGAATTGGCAAGCCTTTCTTTGTGGAAATCATAATGATGGGGCTTTGGGCTATTTAGAAAACTCGAAAAGCTTTTATTTTTAAGTGAAAACCCCCAAATTTATACCAGTGCAGAGCGTTTTTTTTGGAGGAGATGCAGCTGTTGAAGTGGAGGGCAACAAGGAAAGTTATGTCAATTTTGCAGCTTCGGTGGACAACTTTATTTGAACTCGTGTATAGTTTTCTCTTAGCCTTTTCTTTGTTTTCTAGTAGTACAAATCTCATGTGCTTGTACATTTAAAATAGAAAATCAATAAAATATGCAGTACCAGTACTGTAGTTCCTAAAATAGAAGCATCCATGGCTATTTTTGGTAAGAGAGGCGGCTAGTTAAGCATTTTTGTAATATAATATAGTACTCCCTCCGGTCGCATTTGATTGTCGCAGGTTTAGGGAACGTGTAGGCAAAATTTGTGAAGCCCCGCGACAACTAAATCGGATCGAAGGTAGTAATAAATAAGCACTCGTGAGAGGGCCTGACTACTCTCTTCCTTATCCCCTCCCCGTCACTGTAGCAGAGGAGAAAGGCGATTTTTGGGCGACTCCGTCGATCCACCGCGTGCGCGCCGGCTGTGTCGTGGGATTCCTCTCCTCCGTCGGCCGCTTCGGCGGCGGGAGGGTGGGGATCCCCGGCCCCGGCTTGTACATATGGTAGGGTAGGGTGGAGATCCCGTCGGCGGCGCCTGGGAGGAGTTGGTGCTGGTGGCGGGTGGTTTGGTGTCGGTGCGGCCTTCTCCGGCGGTGGAGCTCCTCGGGGCCCGGTGTGGTTCTCGAGTTCTTCTGTCCCCCGTCGGATCCGTGGTGGCGGCGGATCCGGTGGCTGGAACTCAGGACTGGGCGAGGTCGGCGGCTTCGGCCTGCGTCGGAAACGAAGATGGCTGCGGCAAGGTGGAGTTGCTGGAGAGGGAGGGCACTTGCCGTGTTCGTTCACCGGCAGAAGCTCCGCCGCGGCGCGGCGGACGGGCCTTGCGGCATCTTTCAAGGAAGAAGGTGTTCTCAGGCTGTGGTAAGAAGGTGGCCGGCAGTCTTCGTCGTCGAGAAGAAGCCGATGTCGGATCTGGTTCTGTATCCCCTGCGTATTGTACTTTGCTTTCTGTATTTGTACTGTGTACGGTGTATGTGGTACTTTGTTGAATATACGTGGGCTTTCAAAAAATAAAAAAAATAAGCACTCGTGGTTAGTAAATTTTTCTAAGCACTTGGCATTGCACTCGCCTACAATACTCCATCGATCCAAGAATGGTTTATTAGATCCGGCGATCCATTCATTAACGGGAGGAAAAGTACTTATATCGTTGTATTTGCAGACGTAGAGGTCGAATCCATCCCCACTCCACTGGAGCTGCGACACCACAGACGGCGAATCCATCCCCACTCCCCTGGAGCTGCCCTCCCCTCCCTAGGGTTCCACCTCCCAATCCAAGCCAAGCCATCGCCGCATCGCCGGTATGGCCGCCGACCCCGACGACCTCGCCCCGAGGCTCGCCGCCGCGGCCGTCTCCAGCCCCGGCCCCGACGCCGGCACCAGCAACCTCTTCCAGGTCATGCGCGCCGTCGAGGACGCCGAGACTACCATCCGACAGCAGGTATGCCCGTCACTCCATTTCCCATTCCCACTCAATCCAATCTTTCTCTCACGCGCACCCGCTTTCTTGCATTGCAGCTGGAGGAGAACGGCCGCCTCAAGGAGGAGCTGATGCGCAAGACACGGGAGCTCGACACCATCGTAAGCCCACCTCTCCCATTCCTCCATCCATGCCCACACCATTGGGCCTGCTTATTACAGTATCACACTGGATGAAATGAATGAACGATTCCCTACCTGCCCGATCCACCAAATCTCGATGCACTGTTTGTTGGCCAGCACACCTGCTGCCGATGCATACATACTATACTAGTATAAATGCCGCTCTGATTATGTATGATTAGTCGTGCATTGTTATCCCCTTCTCCTGCTCAGATAGATCATTTCATCTCAGCGCTAGTGCTTTTCCATTTTTTCATTCCGCTGCCATCTACTACTGGCTCTGACCGACCCTGTGCTCTGTTTTTATCTACTATACACACCAGAGGTCGGAGGCTACGAACCAGGCTTCGTCCTTTTCACCCGCCGGGATGTTGGATCAGGGCCGCGCCCTCGAGGCCTATGAAAACGCTTACTCGAACAATGCGGCCGGCAACGGAGCCGGTGCGCGTGGAGATCAGGACGCCAACCGGTCCATTGAAATGCCCACAAGAATCAAATCAGGGGAGCACCCTGATGCGGCTGTGCCGTCCCAGCGCTCTACTCCGGTGTCATCTCGTTCCCTCTCACCAACTAGGTAGGCGCCTCACGATGCTTGAAACGTGTACCGACACTTGAAAGCATCCTTTTGTTTGAAGAGCTGTGATGCAACTTCCTTGCAGGCACCGCAGAGAAGGAGAGTACGATTCCAGGCTCAACTTGGCTGGACAGGGTATGGAGATGAGCTCAAACATCATCTGGAAGCAGGTTTTTTATTTATAACTAATTCGCTTGGTCCGTACCGGCACGAATGTCATCTCATGTTCTGATGAGGACAGTCCCTTCCGCAGGATCTCCTTGCCAAGGTTAAGGAACATGAAGAAGAGATTGCACATTTAAGAAGGCATCTCGCTGACTACTCAGTGAAGGTGACTGCATGAGTACAAATAATCTCTTGCCTTTTTCCCTCACTTCCACTTTTCTGTTTTTGGTGTCTGATCGGATGTCTTGTCTTTCCCGATAGGAAGCCAAGATACTCAACGATAAACATGTTTTGGAAAAACGTATTGCGTATATGCGAATGGTAAGTGTCTTTACCTTATAGGGTTGAAATACTAGTATCTTTGGGTACACCGGCCTATTTCTATAACATGTTTTTTTCAGGCATTTGATCAGCAGCAACAAGATTTGGTTGATGCTGCATCAAAAGCTTTATCCTACAGACAAGACATCATTGAAGAGAACATCCGCCTCACATACGCGTTACAGGTAACTTTCTTCACTGTTATACTTCGTGGTAAAGATAAAGAGAGCCAATTACATTTCGATGGCGGACTGATGCTGTGCTCATGTGCTTTATTAAACCTTACTATACGCTTAGAACCATTTGATTGCATTTCTCTAGTTTTCTTATGTGAAATCAAGCATTGATAAAACTGAACTTTCTTTCTGTTCCCACAAAACATCCAAACCAGTGTAAGTGACTTTTATGGTCTACGTGTATAAATAGAGTAATATCGGAACCTATGTGGTACGAACCACCCAGAATATAGGTTATTTCTTAGTCATTTCTTTTGGAAGGTTATTGTATATGGTGCAATGAGTCCCCTTATCTTCTTTAATTCTCCTTTGTCTAGTTTTGGTGATAATTTCCTTTCGTACTCCATAGGCAGCACATCAAGAAAGATCAACTTTTGTATCTTCTTTGTTGCCTCTTCTGTCAGAGTACAACCTTCAGCCTTCTGTTAATGATGCTCAATCAATTGTTAGCAATCTGAAGGTATGTAACACTTTTGGTACGTGCCATGATATTTTTGTGCTTGATTGTACTCTTATTAAACTGCTCTTCTCACCAAATAAGCCTCTACAGCCTGGACTAGGAAGTTTTTATAAGTTCATAGGTGTACTAAGAGTGAGCTAAACTACCTTCCTAATAGGGATTCTTTGTGATGTGATGTAGACTATACAGATCATTTAGCAGACAACAAATATCTATGGTTTCTAACATAGAGGTTTATGACTTGGCTCAAGTAAAAATATAGCGCTGCTCCAGCCAAATGTCTTAATGGGATTTGGGTCAACTTTCCTTTAGCTTTTTTTTGTTTATGATCGCTATAATATTATTGCCGTGCAACTTATATGGCTCGTTTTGTTCCTTGCTTGGTTTGAAGCTGCCCCTATATTACATAACTTTGTGTTCAGACTAAGTGTTTCCCTTGCAGGTTTTGTTTACGCATTTGCAAGAGAAACTCATTATTACAGAGGTGAGTCACGTTGAGCTTTGGCTGGACTTTGCTCCTGACACCTAGCACGGACCTACATCTTGGCCAGTAGTTGGCTTTTTATGCTTCACAGCTTAGTGCCGATATTTTCTCACAGAACTTTGAAGTTGCCTTGTGCAAACTTGGATGGTGCAGGAGAAACTGAAGGAATCTCAGTACCAGATTACTCCTTGGCGTGTTGAATCTTCAAATAATACAAGTGGTCCTGGGCAGTCACCTTCTCATCCTCCTGGAAATGCGTTGGTTGCTTCTGTACGACTCTACACTGCTTTGTCCTTTACTCGTTGAGTGCATGCATATGCTAACTATCCACATTTCCAGAGCCAACCCAGCCTTGAGATTGTGCCCCAACAAGCATATTCTCATGTGCAATCCCCAATTTCTTCTCCAGTTCGAACTAGACGTGATTGGGACTTGTTGGCGAATGAGAACAGTCAGGTCATCCCACCTGAGCTTGCTTCAACTAATACAGAGTATGACAATGTTGGAAGGACCTCTCCTCCAAGCAGGTTACTATTGTTCTATTAAGAGCTCAACATGACGACTTCCACGTTACTTTTATTTCATTGTTTAGCACCTTTTGCTAAGCATGATCCCTGTGTGAAACCGCAGTTTTGTGAGCTCCAAATGGTAGATATTTACCCTAGTATCTAGGAATAGTTTATACCTGAAAATAAATATGTTTATAACATCGAAACCCAAAGAAGTGAAATTAGAGAATCTGAACTATTGCTTAAGCCCACCTATTTGCAAATAATGGAGAGATTTGTGTCCTTGAAACACCAGTTCGGCCATGGTGCACAATGCACCAAGGCAAGGTGTGCCATTCTTTTTCCATTTCTGGTGTTTTCTTATACAGTTTAACTTCTGTATGAGGATTTTTTTAGCAAAACGATTATGTTAGTCAAGCAACTTCTATTACACCAAAAGGCAAAGTTGGTTGTCTTACTGGATCCGTTTTTTCTTCTTTATACAGCAACCAGGTTACCAAGGATGTTCAAGCGCAAGGAGCTGAGCGTGATTCTCGTGCTGTACGATTTAATTTTGAATCCAAGGATCAAAACCCATCATTCAAGGACCTTGTTAAGACCGATGTCAATGTATCAGAAAATCTAGAGGGTGCTGAAAACCAAATTTCACAAGAACCTCCTGCAGAGTGGGGTCCTGAAGGCCCACCTGATTCAGCATCTGGCCTTGATGAAGGAAACTTGCCTTACCCTTATCTTCCTACTGTGCTTGAGGAGCCTAGTTCTTCTTTCTCCGAAGGTCTTACATATTTTGATTTATGCAATTCCCTTCTCCATATTTTTAAGTTCTGAGGGTAAACACCGTGTTTCATGAATATGCAGCTGCAGAGGATGACCCACTGCCAGCCATAGATGGGCTAAGAATCACAGGTGAAGCTTTCCCTGGAAGAGAAATTCAAGCAAGTGGGTATTCCATCAACGGGACCACAAGTTGTAATTTTGAGGTGCGCTTTGTAGTTGTGCTCCAACATGCTCTGATATATCAAATTCCTGTCCTTTTGAACTCGTTCTCAGTTCACTACAATTTCAATGTTTGAACACAATTTGTGCCTACAGTGGGTACGCCATTTGGAAGATGGATCAGTAAATTACATAGAAGGTATTATGTTTTCACCTGTTGCTAGGAGGCTTTTATTTTGCTTGGTGTGCTACGAGAAAATTAATTAAATTTGCCATTGCCTGACGTAGGTGCAAAACAGCCCACATATTTAGTTACTGCTGACGATGTGGACTCTTTATTAGCCATAGAGGTCCAGCCTCTAGATGACCGGAAAAGAAAGGTAAATCTTCTCGTCTGATCATTCTTAAGTAGAACTTTGTCACATTAGAACCAATAGGTTGGTCTGATTTGGTTCAGAGGAGCTTGTATAGGTTGAGCATCATACCTATATTCACGTGTTTTTTTTGCGGGAAAAGGTCCATATATTATCTGAGACCAGCCCTTACAAGAACATCCTTACAATAAAAGAAATAAATCTATATCCATTAATAAATCAGTAAACATTGTTGTTTGTTTAGAAACTACAAAATATGTTGACCATTATAACTTTTCAGTAGGACACTCATGATATTTAACTTTGTCTGAAGCATTTTTTTTTCGTTTGTAGGGGGAGATCGTGAAGGTTTATGCTAACGAGCAGAGAAAAATTACTTGCGGTGAGTTTGTTGAGAAGATAATTATATCTTTCGTAGACAGGGTAAACTTTCGTATGCCTGTTGTGTTTTAGTTGATGAAATATCCGAGCTCCATGCTCCCTTAAGAACTCCTAGAATAATGCTTTAGTTCTGTGCTGGTTCCCCTTCAGTACGGCAAAAGAAAAATATTAGAAGAATCATGTTGCTGATTCATTATCTGTGCAGATCCTGAAATGAAGGAGCTAATCAAGAAAATTCTTTCAATTGGGCATGTGTCTTTTGAAGTTCTGCTACCCGTATGTTCTCTAGTGGTTTGCCAAAGGCTCAAAGCATTCTTGCTGCACCTTTATTTTGGAATTCCTTATAACCAATGAAAAACTTATTTTGCAGGTTAGATTCATAGACATGTGGGAACCTGCCGTATTGGCCATAAAGAGGGAAGGCTACAGCATCAAGTGTAACGGACAGCGTGGTGTTGTTATTACAGAGAAGTTCCAGCAAGCTACCACTGTATGGCTCCAAAAAAAATCATTCCTTAAAATTACTCTGTTCTAGTTTGTGATTATACAATGCTTGGTCAGAAAAAAGTGCGATTTATGTGGTCAAATATTTAAAAATATTGTTGACATTGTCTTTGTAAATAACAAAGAATTTGCATTGCCTGCAAGGAGTTTAAAGTTTTCATAGTTTCCACAAAAGGTACTTATGTAATTGTATGGTTTAATTCGTTTAGTAGGTTCCTGACTGTAATAAAAATGGCTGGTCAAATTGGCTGGACCTCATAAAACGAACACTTTTTGTGTGTGACAGTGGATATTATTTGTTAGTTTTTCTTTATAGGATTATCGTACTTGTGGGTTCTCGAATGATTAACTGAATTCTGCACTGCATTGCTTTTTCAGTATGTAGAGGTGGCAGCTAACCCTGTACTCGTTTACAGATCAACATCCCGTATGGGCGTCCTATCGAGTTCTTGATCCAGTCCGCTGATGGCGCCGAGTATAATCTCAAGCCTGCAGAGAGTTCCCCGTGAGTCTGAGACCAAGTCCATGATTTAATTTCTAGTGCATTCATGTGGCGGCCCATTGAGTTGCATTTTGTAGTACATCATGCAATCACAAAACCTTGTCTTGGAAGAATAACATTGCCCGATTAATTGTCGTTGCTATGTATGTGCATGCAGTATTTATTTTGTTAGAATTATGACTTAAGATGTGGAAACTGCATTTAACTTCTTAGGAACTAATTGTTGGCTATTCGAATCTTGCAGATCACGAGATAGCATTGTTCTAATCTTGAGGCTGTTCAGGATGAAGGTACGGACTACGGTCCCATTTTCGTTTCGTGTTGAATTGGTTTGGATCTGTGTATGTTGTAAAGGAGCAATAAGTTTATGTTTGCTGTATTGTGGTATTGAAATGGAGACATGAGTATAATGTTTTTGATCTTGCAGGCTGTGGAGAAGAGTAAAGGAAGGAAGAAGGGCATCTTCTTCAAGTAGAGTAGATTGGACTAGATAGATGGGGCGATGAGATTGTTGTTTCATTGTAGCCATTGATTTATTCGTATTTGCCACATGATTCTTGTTTGTAGAAAGAAGAACTATGGAGGTAGGGGTAGGTACTAGCTAGCTAGGGTTTTCATGCCTCTGATGATGACAACTTATATTATGTCTATCTTCTGTTTGTGTGTGTATAAAGAAAGATAAGACTGATGAGTTTTGTCTGTTGGGCTTTTGGTAGGTTGTACAGCCAGTTTGGTTATGTAAATTTTGAGTCTTGTGCTGGTGAGAAGGAAACATGTAATGATGCATGTCTTTTTTTCTCCGGAAACGAGGCTGTCTTGTGCTGGTGAGAAGGAAACATGTAATGATGCATGTCTTTTTTTCTCCGGAAACGAGGCAAAATACTTGTCATTTTACTAGTAAGAAGAGAGTGAGAGTTGGCCAGATGGCCACATAGTTGGAACATGACAACCCTTGGGGCGAATTTGACTGATTTGGCTCACATGCACACTGCTCAAGAAGAAAAACACCGTCAACGAAGCCTGAAGTATCTCATTCATCACTTCTTCTCGAGACAGCGTCCTTGCTGTATCGGTCACAAAAAAACCACACATTGTGCCACAAGCGAGACGACAACTTCAAATCGAGCCACGAAAGAGAAATATGGTGAGCCACGAAAGAGAAATATGTATAGTTCAAATGAGCTATGAAAGAGAAATATGGACCACTACTCGCCGCCGCCCAGGACACTATCGCCACAACTTTATCATCAAGGAAACCACGATAGCCAACACGGACATGGTGAAGAGTTGAGTACCACAACCTTGCCACGATGCTCATCTTCGCGTCCAGAGAGCGACGTTGATTTAATCACTAACCGTAGTGACAATGTCCTCGCTGCACCTAGAAGCGTGAAGCCACACGAACAAAACCGCGCAACAGTCACCCTTGCGCGTCGCAAGAGGACAACTTCGAATAATATGCTCGTTGGCATAATGAAGCAACTCCGTATTCTTAGTGAGAAGCAAACAACGATGACCTCGCGGGACACTCCGAAAAGGAGACCGCCACAACCTTATTGTGACCCCGACGAACTCCCGATCATCTTTGTAAATGTTGGTGGCACGCTAGTTGTCGCAGAAACCACCTCGAACCACCAACCCCTCCTTTGAAACGAGCCCCCCCCAAGAGGGATCGTCTGATTCGAGTAGACCGTGGGCAACGGTTTTCCCTGGAGCATTCGGGAGGGAAAGGCGGAAGGCGAGAACAATACCTCCAACAACGATGGAATGAATGCAGTTGATGGTGGATGTCGTCATGTCAACTCTTGCTCCTCCCTTGGTTGGCAGGTAATATGTACAATGCAATATAACAAGGAAAAGAAGGAACTATAATCGCCATACCGCCAGTACATAGATAAATAGATAGGCAGACCGTCGTAGTGACGACGCACGCGCTTGTAGTAAGTGGTCGGGTTCGAAAGGAGGGTTTTCGATGTCTTTTTTTTTTTTGCGAAACACAGTACAACGCAAGCGCTCATATACACGCGCACACACTCACCCCTATGAACGCACGCACGCACACCCTACCCCTATGAGCACCTCCGAGAGACTGAGCCGGCGGGTCGAGTCTTGAGATTGACGAAGTCACCACGGGCGCCTCGCTGTCGACGGGAACGTCGCCTCCCACTGAAGAATATTCCGCCTTAAATGAGAAACACCAGCGTCAAACCTGGGGTTTGAACTCTGGTGGGCTGGGGGTACAACCACCCACCTAACCATCTTGCCACAGGCAAGTTCTCGAGGGTTTTCGATGTCGCGTTGGTCGGATGGCTCAGATCCTCAATTATAAGTGAAATCACGCGGCCGCCTGAGCGTGGCGGTTCGGCTTCCCATATCAATCAGCCGACCGACGCCTAGCACGCGCCATATGACAAGGAAATGAAAAAAAGATAACACTTGGACGGATCGTGTCACTATTTTTTTGTTTTGAAACGAGATTGTGTCACTATTGAGTCATACTACTACAACTAGATGTCTAGATGAGATTAGATTAGGATTAGATAGATGATGTCGAGGAGTGAGTTTGTCTTGAAGTGGTAGACGATGATGCACGCTCTTGGGTTTTGTTTGTGACTATGCGGACACGGAGTTGGAGGAGGAAGACGAAACCGATTACACACAAAACCAGAGAAGAGCTCTTATATAAGAGAGAGCTAGGGAGAGCAGGGAGGCCTGCAAAAGAGAGATCTTTCTGTGTTTGTTCCTCCGACGAGTCAGTCCAGCCAGGGTTTCCCACCAACCAACTCACACCACTCCTCGTCGTCGTCGTCATAACCAGGTAGGGACTCAGATCCGCCGCCCC
The DNA here is from genome assembly GCA_947311845.1 of Poa pratensis. Lineage (NCBI taxonomy): Eukaryota > Viridiplantae > Streptophyta > Magnoliopsida > Poales > Poaceae > Poa > Poa pratensis. The sequence goes on from CAMZMU010000037.1 coordinate 89,222,088, forward strand.
CTGCCCCGCTCCTCTGCGGAGCAGATCGAGATCCACACATAGGATCTCGCCGACAAGATCTTTTTTTTCTTTTTCTGACGGCTACCGTGTTCGTTCTTTCGTAAATCAAGAACAGCAGCGGCGATGGAGGCCTCGTCGGTGAGCAAGGTGGAGGAGCTCCGCCCCTGCACCCAGGGCTACACACTCCTCCTCAAGGTCCTCTCCGCCAAGCCCGTCCAGGTCCACAACCGAGGCGGCGGCTTCAGGGGCAACCAGCAGGGTCAGCAGATGCGGATCGCCGAGTGCATCGTCGGAGACGACACCGGGGTCGTCGTTTTCACCGCACGCAACGAACAAGGTATCAGGATCCACCACCACCATCCTCTGATACCGTTTTCATGTCGCGTGATAGCTTACTTATTTCCTTATGCATAGATCTGGTGCTTGCTAGTCTCGATTACACAATCCTACTCTCTAGATACTACTAGGACCGATCTAACCTGTATTTTTGTACTAGAAGATTACACGCAGTCGCGTAGCCAGACCTGCTGGCATTTACTAACTCAGCTCACGCTGTCCGGACCATGATTCATCCGCGACCCTATCCTAGCCTGTCAAGTGCTCTTCGCTGACTAAACTCAGTCGCTCTGTTCCTTCCTTTGCATTGCATCGCTAGCTCTTGTTGGGAATTTGAATAATTGTGAGAATCTCCCAGGCTTTAGGCTCATGGTGACGGTAACCTTTTGAATGATTATACTACTTCATCTAACCCTAAGCGAGCGCTAGATACGATCGCATGCTTGAGGGGTGACGGCGCTAGGTTGGCTACCCGAAGGCGCCCACTAGACAATGCCCGAATCCACTAGCCATATCATGTTTTATTAGTGCTGGTAATGACAATTGATACCTGTCGGATGCTTCCAAGTTGAACTCATAATGCCCAAACTCTCTGTAGCATGGTCTTGTTCAAATATCCCGCTCATGCTTTACCTGATGCCTTAATTATTTACTCTGTTTCTTCTTTTTTTACATGCCTCGCTGTAGTACACTGGTTGCTAGGATTTAATCCTACAACTCTCCAAGTCTTTGGTCATAGATGCATCCTAATATGTTCCCGCGAATACTGCGCATTTAACGCTCCATGACGTAGTCGGGTATCTGGGTTTGCAAAAATTTCCTGGAACCCAGACTTGACTGCTCGGTTTTCAACAACTACTTTTCTTTGAATCTGTTTCTGGATTCTCCTTTTTACGAAAATCCCCCTGCAGCATATCTCGTTGTGTTCGTCCCAAATCACGCCATAAATGAAGGAACGGGACCTGTTTTTTTGGCTGGTTCTTGAGGGTTTTCTAACCCTAAGTGTAATACAGCGGTTAGGATTGCTTGACATGTTTCAAGGTACCGCCACAATTTCCTATTGAATTGTGTCATGGCAGACCTATGGTCATTAACGCTCTCCCGCTGTCTCTGAATGGAAGTTGTTGGATATTGACAATTAACATGTGGTCTTTGAAAAACAAACCTACTAAAATCTAGTGATGCCTAATTATGTGCTCAACGGGGATACCGTGAAAGGAAACACTCGCACATGCTCATGGTATTTGGCAAATTATTAGTTGGTTTTCCTCGCCACAACCAGCTCTTTCTTTATGTAGCAGAATATTATACTTAGGCCATATATGCTTTTTCCCCCTTGTGTGAGTAACTGTTTCTGCTTTTAGCCCTAATATGTCGGCGAAATTAATATATATGTATATATCCGTGCCCTTAATAAGTAAAATGTGAAAAACGACTGACGTGAATTCATCTATTTTCCGCAGTTGACGTGATGAAGGTTGGTGCGACGGTGGAGCTGAAGAACGCGAAGGTGGACATGTACAAGGGTTCGATGAGGCTGGCGGTTGACCGGCGTGGCATGGTGAAGGCCGCAGAGAGCCCCGCGGAGGTGAAGGAGGACAACAACCTGTCCCTGATTGAGTTTGAGCAGGTGACGGTGGTTATGTGAGGAAACGACGGTCTGCGCCGTACTAGGAAGGGAAGGCGGAACAGTAGAAGCGATTCGTTTTGAAACAAGCAATAAGCCTGGTCGGTCGTGGCTGGCTGATGTAATCTCGGATTTGATTACCATTGTTATGTAGATTCCTGTGTTGGACCTGGCGTTATTATATATATGGAACTGATGAATGATGGCATATGAGTTGCTGCTTGCTTGTTGCCTTTGTTGAATTCATTCTATTTTTTTTGCTGCTGGAATAGGGCACTGCATGAGGGATTGGTGGTAAATGGTACTTTTGTAGTGCAATGTTGATGGCCTATGATTATTGTGAGAAGATGGATTTAGTGCTAGTGGTGGGTTAACAGGCAGGCATGATAGATGGCATGGCAGTTGGCACAATCTCACCTAATCTGTCTGTCTGCCTAACTGGGTATGGAATGGAGTGAGGAAGTGGGCAGGGCCACCATGTTGTTTGTGGCCTGGAAAGTTTTTGTGTTTTCAGTCAAAGCACTAACTAATCTTGTGGTTCCATGTTGTAGTGGCTGGCTGGTAATAATTATTTATATCTATCAGACATGTTGGGTTTGGATAATGTAAATTAGTAACAATAGTGATGATGCATCATCCATTATTGTGCTGCCATCGCCATTCTTCACCATTGTTCGATGGACACTCGTAGCACCACATCTGGCCAGGTTTTTGACCAATCACACACAAAAAGACACGGTTTGTTTGGATTGAAAATAATTCAGTTTTGGATTGAAAATTTACCTGAATTTGCAATTTCCACGAGTTGACCGGTGTTTATTTCTCTGTGGAAAGAGAGAGAGAGAGAGAGAGAGAGAGAGAGAGAGAGAGTGGAGTAAGAGTGACAGCAGCATCAGTGTGAAACAAGGGAGGAAGGGGAAAGCGAGAGCCATTGCTTCGATCCTTTATTCCAAGTCATTTTCTGCACGCACGCGCGGAGTATTTGTGCCGACAGCGAAATTGTTCTACCTGCCTTTATATCTTGTTTTTTCCTTCTGTTGAGAAGATTGAGAGAAGTCGATTGATCATCAAGCAAAGAAGAAGAAGAAGAAGAAGAAGGAGAGAAATTGATTGTTCAAGCAAAGGAGAAGGCATCTTGGATTCCATTGAGCAAAGGAGAAACTGATTCTGGATCTGTCTCGCCCTTGGTCTCCGATCGGCTGCTCAAGTTTCTTTCTTCCTCCTTGGTTGGATAGCCAGCTCACAAATCCACTGATAGTAGATAGGTAGCCACCGAGAGTAGAGTAGGCGGGCGGCTCTCATGGCGGCGGCTCCTTCCTCCTCTCCGGCCGTCGCCACTTCACCAGCGCCCGCCTCCTCCAGCTCCAAACCCAATGCGACTCCGCCCGCCGCCACCTCCCCTCCGCTCTCCTCACCGCCACCGGCCCCGTTGCCCCCTGCCCCACCTCCACAGCTCGCTGCCTCCCCACCGCCGCCTCCAAAGCCCGCGCCTTCCGCTCCGCCTCCAGCAAATCCACCCCCAAAGACTCCACCTTTAGCGCCGCCGCCAATTGATTCGCCTCCGCCGCCCGCGCGCTCCGCCTCAGCACCACCGCCCACCGCTTCTCCACCAACAACCACGCCGGCAGCCGCTGCTCCACCGACGCCCGTGCACCGCTCCCGCCCGCCCACGCCTCACCGCCGCCCCCTAGCCACAAGCCGCTACCAGCCACCGAACCGGCCAGCCCGCACTCGAGGGGCACCGGGCCCAACAAGTCCTCCACCCAGTCGTCCCCCGGCGCGCCGCCCAGGCCCCAAGGCTCCAGTGGCCTCGGCAACGGCGTGGTCATCGCCGTCGGCACCGTGCTGGCCCTCCTCGTCATCACCCTCCTAGGCGCCGCCGTCTGGTACACCAACAAGCGCAGGCAGCGCGGTAGGAACGACTACCACGCCGGCTTCATCTCGCCGCCTTCCTACTATTCATCCTCGCAGAGACCCCTAGGTAGTACTCCGTAGTAGTTTATCATCAATCTGGTGCCGCTGCACTTTCTTGCATTATCACATACTACTACATTCTTGCTTACATATGTATCTTCTCATTCGTTTCATCCAGGCGACTCTGCGAACGCATTATCATCGTCGTCGGCTGACCCTTCCACCCACGCCACAAACCACAGCGCCGCCGGGAGCCCCAGGATCCTCAAAGCCTGCGCGTCCGACATCAGCATGGGCAACTCCCGCTTCTTCACGTACCATGAGATGCACCAGATCACCGACGGCTTCTCGTCGCGCAACCTGCTAGGGGAAGGAGGGTTCGGATCCGTTTACAAAGGTCGCCTGCCCGAAGGAAAAGAGGTGGCCGTCAAGCGGTTGAGGGACGGGAGCGGGCAAGGGGAGCGCGAGTTCCAGGCCGAGGTGGAGATCATCAGCCGCGTGCACCATCGGCACCTGGTTTCGCTCGTGGGGTACTGCATTGCCAATACCCAGAGGCTGCTCGTCTACGACTTCGTGTCTAACGACACCCTGCATTGCCATCTTCACGGTATATGCTTTCATCCTTCTGCTGTATTGTGCAACAAGACCAATGCCATATGTATTCTTATGGCTATACAAGTTGAGGTGGTTCTGAATGATATATGCAACCACAGGAGAGGGAGGCCGGTTTTAGATTGGGCGGCTAGGGTTAAAATCGCTGCTGGTGCTGCTCGCGGAATAGCATACCTACACGAAGATTGTAATGTTCCTTCTTACCTTTTTTTACCACCTTTCCCAGTTGTTTGGTTCATGTTTTGACTCGTCTTCCTTGTTTGCCCTTTTGCAGGCCATCCAAGGATAATTCACCGAGACATCAAATCCTCAAACATTTTGTTAGACAATAACTTTGACGCACTGGTAAGTACATTTGCTTAACGAGCCTGAGAATATCTCACGATATAGTTACTTTGCTGATTATATGCTATCCATGAATTCTAGATGGCTGATTTTGGTCTTGCAAGATTGGCTTTGGATGCTGTGACACATGTAACTACCCGTGTTATGGGGACATTTGGGTGAGCAAAAAAAGGAACGGCAAATTCAGAAGCATCTACCGTGATCTTTATAGAACTGATGACTAAAAATGTTCTCTCTTTCTTTCAGATACATGGCTCCAGAGTATGCATCGAGTGGTAAATTGACTGAGAAATCTGATGTATTCTCTTTTGGTGTTGTTCTATTAGAGCTTATGACTGGTCGAAAGCCCATTGATGCATCAAGACCACTGGGTGATGAGAGCCTTGTTGAGTGGGTGAGTTATATAGCTCTGAACTATACTTGCCTAAACTTGTTTTCACTTAGTAACCATCGATTATTTGTACCTGATACTTAGTTGACACGTGCTTGTCATATTGAAGGTCTCCTAGTCTTTCTTGACTAGGGTAGTCATGGAGTAGAGACTTGTTTCATCAGAATTAATGGATTAGTCATTGTAGATGTTATAAGAAGAATTCAATTTTAATGCCGGGTTCCCAAATCTGCTATTGCACTAATAATTTTGTGTGATAACCAAATAGGCATAACTTTTTTGCATATGTTGGGAAATGATAACGCCATTCCTTCATTTTTTAGACATGGAGTTACAGTGTCTGTGCCTGAGGCATGTCATAGTTGCTGCAAGCCTAGGACCTGCTGCATGTTGATGTATGGCTACTTGGGCACTTGGCTATGCAATCAGTATGGTGCATGATGATTATATTGTCTAGAAATATCCTGACACACTCATGTGTGCGTTGAGCAAGTTTAAAGAGGTTCTGATCAGAATATTAAAACGCACGTATATATTTACCCACAGTGCAAGCAATCATCTCCTAACGGTGATTGTAATATTTGTCAAAAAATGCAAGGGAAAGGTTTCCACCTGTGGTTCACATTGTTGCAATAACAGCATGTCTCTAGCAGTCGAAAATGGGCAGCATCTAAACTAAATTGCCTGCAACTTCAACTTTGCAAACCGTCATTTCTTCATCACAGCATGAATTTCTGTGCCTAATTCTTCTCTACTAAAATGAACATGCAGTTCCTCCTACATGTACCTTCATTTAGTTGGTCTATTCTTGTTTAAACCTTGCAAACTGACATTATTTTGCAGGCCAGACCATTGCTTAGCCGAGCCCTCGAGACAGGAAATTTGGACGAGTTAGTCGATCCTAGGCTCGAGAAGAACTTCAACGAGGTCGAAATGTTCCGTATGATTGAATCTGCAGCAGCCTGCATTCGACACTCGTCATCAAAAAGGCCCAGAATGAGCCAGGTATATATATAGAAGCTCATAATCGTATATAAGCGTTTGTCTATCTGACCACCATATGTTTGTACCACTGGACACTGCTACATCCACCAAATAAGATGTCTTATGATAGTTGGGAGGTAGCAACCACTAAAAAACCAAAACTATCATAAACAAGGTTTAGGTAGTGTTGTCCTCATCAAACCCTTCTGCCATCAGAATAAATAAACAGCTGTATTAACTCGTGATGTCAGCACCAACCCAATGCGCATGCAGAAGAAATTGTACACCAACTTTACTTTGTTGATCATGTCCCATGGAAGGGAAATAACATCATTTACCCGTCACTGTTTTTCAGGTGGTGCGGGTCCTCGACAGCTTAGCGGACATCGATCTGACGAACGGTGTCCAACCAGGGCAGAGTGAGCTCTTCAACGTGGCGAACACCGCAGACATTAGGATGTTCCAGCAGATGGTGCAGGGCAACCACCAGGACGACGACAGCTCTGAGTTTAGCCAGTATAGTTGGATGAGTCGCAGTAGGGCGGGTGCAGAGGCCACATCCTCGAATTCCAGGATCTTGTAATCAACCAGCAGTAGCAGCCTCTTCCTGATTTCTTTCTCTGCTTGGCAGCAGCGTGTAGGTGCGTAGTCAGTCATTCTTCTCGACTCACTAATTCGGCCAGGTTTGTATTGACCGTTGAATGTAATTATTGCACACTTATAATTGCTCTTGTGTCTTTTGCTGGTTGAAAAATTAAGGTAGGTGTTGGTGTTGTGGTTGTCAACATGTTAGGCTGCCTGCCTGCTCTTGACTCTTGTTAGTATAGGCGTTGTGGAGCACTTTTCTTTACAAATAATGCAGCCTTATTTAAGTATTTTACAAACATTGGCATTAGGAAAACATACCAGGATTCAGAATCGTAGCTTTCCTAACTAGACCATCAGCAAAATTGGACTCATCATGCTGCATTGCTAGTGCTAGTATAGGCGTTGTGGAGTTTCAGAGGAGGTCATTCTCGGACCAGAGACTAAACAGAACCTACAAACTGTGGCTAATCAACCTAGAACAAGTAGGAGTATCATCATCTGAAAACATAAGGGTGCTTTCTCCAAAAGTCTGTCCCTATGTCTACGTGGGCCACTGCCACCTCTCTTGTAACATCTCCATCGGCTTCCACCTGTGCAAATCCTCCCACCTGCACCCATTTGCACAGTAAGTCGTTAACAGAGAACCTGGACATACTGTGAAGTTACTTTGATTCTTTCGGGATTCTAAATCTTTCTTCTAAATTGTCACTTCTTTAATAAAATGGCAGCGCAAACAACCATATTGTTGTTGAAAATAGTTCTCTTGGATGATGGACACAATACCTTTTGAGGACGGTAAGCACATGAACCCTTTCGAAACATAGCCGGTTCGTTGTTGTAGTTCATTCCAAACCGCTGAAAAAGTAACTCATTCTTGATCTTTGGTGCCGTGTCCTTCAGAGAGTAATACTAGAGAGTTAGGGAGAATGCACATAACTACAGAATCAATTAGAACAATTAAAAAATTACTTAGATGATGAAACAAGACCTTCAGCATCTCCTTAGCTTCGTTTTCGCCTTCTCCAGATTTCACCAACATCCAAAAGCATGTATTGTATTGATTTCTGTTGTGACCTGCTCAAATTAGCATGTATGTACAATGAGTCAGCTCATTTTCTTAGTATGATCTCTCTTCTAACTATGACAAGAGTTGAACCCTTGCCACAATATGTCTTCAAAAAAGAATGAACAATCATTCTCGAAAAAAAAGAATGACCACATGAATTCAGATATTAATACCATCCACAGATTCGTAAATGTTTCCATTTAGTTAAAGATATGTTCTTTTAGGAGGGAGGAAAACCTCACATTCTGATTGCCTCCGGGACAAATAGTCACAAACGATCGTTGGTTCTGGGCAACATAGAGCAACTTCTGCTATGAAGTGTGGTGGCGGCACTAATTTTTTACCAGGGAAATATTCTTCCCACTTCATCATGTAAAAGGCAGTGAAACACGATGAACATGAAGAAATGATTGACCTGCAAAAGAGATTGCATATTTTATCAAAGGCTCGACCAGTTGAAAAGCATATAATGTAGGAATTCATAAAACTAGTAGTAACTACCTCTCATCTCTCTGGTACAATTCAGTCTTCTCGTGGAACACAAAGCTGCAACAATAACGAATAATGAAAGATGATCATTTGCAACAAATGTTTAAGGTTTGCCACCCAACAAATATAATAAAGCCTGTGTAGACTGAATCATTTAAGCTTCACTGGCCAGTTCACTTACAACTTTAACATGATGCCCCTTATATTGCCAATATATTCAGTTAAACTACTATTACTGATGAGATGAGGCTAATTGTGCTATGCGGAAACACATTTTTTTGATTTGTTCGTATTTTTTGTAGTCTTCTCCATGCAAACATAGCTACTCTGAAGGGGTATATCATACCTGTACTCGTTGTTAAAACCGTAGCCAAAGACAATATCAGGAAATTCCTCCATCATCAGTGAAGCACACATGTTCATCAATCTTAAAGCAGTGTCATCATTTGGCTTGTCAAATGAATGGATCAGTGAGAATCTGTGGAAAAAAATTCTCCATGTTGATAAGACGTATTTGTCTAAATAATTGCCGTATGTGTTTAAATAAATATGAACTAGGAGTCCTCACTGATCAAATTGTCAGGCGCTAATACGGACAATGGCCCAATTAGAACATGGAAGCCTAGGGATGTTGTCGAACTTCTTCACATACTCGTATCCATATTTTTTCCCCTCTAGACACGGGTAGATTGATTCTGTATATTTCCAAAGCTGATAAGAGTTGGAGTGGAAGCATACCTAAAACTAGAATGATTCAACTAACCTTCTCCAAGAATGTATTGATGTTTTTCCCAAAACTCAGGACCTATGATATCAACATTTGATACTGTAGGTGTCCGACGGGTTCTTTTTAAGGGATTACCATAGTCGTCTGTTTTGACCTACAATACATGTAAAACTTTTTCAGTACGCAACATGCACCTAACTGGGTTAGTTGAACTTAACTAAATGTTGAAAAAAATATGTCCACAAAATAACATTAGTCAACAATCAGCCCACAAAAAAGTAAAAGCATAACCTTTGATCAATATCACACAAGGAAATGACAGCTAATGAGTTTCAGATATATCCATATAATCTAAAGTATAGCAAGAACTTCTACATGTACCTATCTAGGCACAAAATATGACAATATGCTAACATGGTCACCCATGTACATCATGCAAACAATAATTTTGTAAGGTAAATATGTAAATACTAAATATCTCACTAGGACTGAGCAGGAACATTAATGATGATCAACTTATTAATGCTTGATAAGCATTACGTTATCTCGATAAACACTGGATCCTTTCCGAAACATAGCCGGTTCATCATTATAGTTGACTTGAAACTGTTCCACAAGCAGCCTGTTCTTGTCCTTAGAAGATGTTCCCTAAGAGAAAATACATGGTTCAGAAAAAAAGGAAAAATGATTCATACACATGGTATGAAAGATAAGTATAGCGCTAGATAATTTAGATGACCTCCAATGCTTGATGTGCCTCTGTTATAGTTTCTCCAGACTTCACCAACGCCCAGAAGCATGTATTGTACTGATTATTTATATGACCTAAAAACACGCACGAATTAAGTACGTTAATCTCCATCCATTAAATCTAATAGAAAACTAAGTACCCAAGCAACCGACATAGAAATATCATTGCAGCGACGCTTGCATACATTACATTATTTATTATATTTAGTTAGTGTTGCTAGAGCTGAATAGTTTTAAAAAGGGGTAAATAACATACAAAGCATGATTTTATTGTCAAGGACATCAATACACATAACTTCGAAATATAAGTATATGGTTATTTATACTAAGAAAAGTTGATTTTGGTTCAAGAAGCTTACAGTCCACTTGTCTCCATGCCAAATAATCCCGAAGAGTCTCCCTATTTGGATAGCATATAACTCGCCCATCAAAATATGGATCTTCCCTCAAATCATTATCAGGAAAGAAATCTTTCCACTTCCTCCGGTACACAGATGTGAATTTACAAACACATACAGAGAGAATTTTGCTGCATATATTGGTAGAGAAGTCAATAACATGATGAGATATTATAGTTGAATTGCTCAAATAGATTTGGATATGGCAGTATCCTAAATACTAAGTGGAGAAGTGAACAGATCAAATAACGTGCCTTTCCCTCCTTTTATGGAATTCTGTTTTCTCTCTGAAAACAAAACTGCAAAACAAACAGAAATATAAGAAACAAAGATTATTATGCAAAGAATGAACAAAGTGCTCTCAAAAAGGAAGAATAGAGCCCGTGCAATTGAAAACAGTCTCCGCAACAGTATTTGTATATACTTGATTTACGAAAAATCTGCAAACAATTTGTAATTAACTTTGTTAGAAGATGTAGTTATACCTGTACTCATCACTAACACCGTAAGCAAACACTATGTCACGGACTTTGTTGAGCATAGAAGTGGCACATGCGTTCATCAATCTTAAAGCCCTCTCATCATTTGGTTTGTCAAAGGCATGTAGCTTCGAGAATCTAACAAAAATAAAAGTGAAATTAGTGGACGCTGGAAAGAACAGAAAATATAAACTATAGCTAAATACTGGTGCGACAACGGATGACTTTAGTTGCTTAACCACTAGCAACCATGTCAGTGTACAACTAGGAAGTGAGCAGAATAAAACTAGAGTATTCAGTTAAGGGTAGACACTTTCCGATATTATAGAAAGCAGCAATCACTCAGCATGGCTGTGGAAAAATGAAGAAACACATATCTTTCCGTGTTAGCCTTTTAGGAGGAAGAAACGAATTATACCGGTGGAAATGGCAGCCATCGATGCGGACGACGATCCAGTTGGAGGCCGGGAGGCGGCGGCCAAACTCGAAGTCCCTCTTCACATACTCATACTTGCTATTGGCCATCACTAGACTGCACAAGACAACTGTTCTTAGAGCTACGCCTACAGAGAATCATAGAAAAGGGTCGGTCTAGATATTAGCACCTGGGGGTGAAATCCGCATTGGATGTTTGCTACTAGGATTGTCAGGTTTTACATATTTCCCATTGTAAACAAGCTAACTGCCCGGTGATATTCCAAAGGTGGGATTATGGGCAATGATTTCTTTTCCATTGTAACTAGAGCAGCAGGGGCGGAGGAAAAAAAGGTAGGACGAACTATAAAGCAAATAAATTGTTTGATGCCAAAATCAAAATAGTTCAGACACATGAAGGCTACATATGGTCCTAAACATAATCACTTGGTATAATGAAATTCCTCAACTCGTGAGTTATTCAGTGTAATATAAATCAGTTGTTTCATATTCTTCATGGTACTTGCAAGATATTGGTTCAGTAGAATTGATACTGAGTTGTTCCAAGTTCGATTCAACGTGTTGTGATATTTATTATTCTAACCATAATACAGCCATGGAGTAGAAATTTTCACTTAACAAGGATAACATCATAAGTGGTTTTAATAGAAACGTGAAATACCTTGATATGAATTTTTCTTGCTTTTTTTCAATTGCTGTGATTCAGATATGCGGGGCCGAATTGTAACAGCAACCTCCTGACCAGAATAAGTCCCAAGAAACCTTGACATGAGCATAGCAGGCATAATGTGAAGAAAGTGTACTAGCTAGATATAAAACCAAATCTACAAGGACGTGCAAAGCCCCACACACAGGATACAAATACAATACGTGCAAACCTCTCTGAATTTCACGTCTCTTAACTTTCACATCAAAGGATCACAAAATAATTGAACATACACAGAAGAGATGGGGCGAGGAAGAACGGGGACGAGCTGCATGCACTGCGACCCCGCAGGGAAACGGCGACCTGGATGGGGCGGGGAAACCCTAGAGAGCTGGTACGGGAAGACAAGTCGATATTTCGGTCGTGAATTCAAGTCAAGTATTCTTAAAAAAAATCAAGTCAAGTCAATGGGCCGCTTCCCCCTTTCGCAAAAAAGAAGTCAATGGGCCGCTTCCCCCTTCCACAAAAAATAAGTCAATGGGCCGCTTCGTGTCTAGGGTTTAGGGAATGGGGAATGCTCGGATGCTCTCGTCCTGCCAAGTAGTAGTACTATAACGGGGTTGTTATAGTAGTACAAGTAGATGAGATGGATGTATCCATCCACGTAGTTAGTATATAGATTATCAGGATCTAAATCGCCAACCTCAACCTCTGAATCAAAGTCAGCTCTCTCCTCATCGTGCCAAGTAGTAGTACCAGCAGCTGGTATCCAATGTTTCGCCTATAAGTAGCCTAGAATAACTCAAACACACACACATATACATACATACACACACCGTCCTTCTCTTCTCTCCGTCTTGCTCGGAAGAATCAATCCATCCAATGATGGCTTCTACTCTCAAGGTGCTTGCCGCTGCCGTTTGTGCCGTCCTGCTGGTCGGCTGCTGCTCAGCCAGGCACACGATTACTGTAATGTCGGATGCGACATCCACACTGATTTCTTTTTATGTAGACTTGGGTGCTTTTCTCTCAGTACTCCTGCTCCTGGATGCACCCAATGCGATCAACTGAAGATTATTACAGATGTACCAATTAGTTGCTCACGGTATACATTTGGTCTTAGATTTCAATTTGCTTTAGAACTCTGTTTTGTTTGCCCGGACAAGGCTGATTTGGTAGTCTAGATGAAATATTTGTGCTTGCTAAGGAAAGAAGAAACTGACGTCAGTATTTTGTGATGGTGGTGTGTGCTTTACCTGATTTGTATCTACTTAGGGTGCTTGCCTGGTAAGGTTAGGTTTCTGTTGATGGTGCAATTTGGCTAGTTAGTTTGTATAATAGGCCAAATTAGTTTAATCGCTGATTCAGATAATTGATTGTCATATGTATTTGGATCTTTGTTGCTTTGCTCGGAAAGCATCCGTTCGTCGTCACGAAAGTACGGCGGGTATCGTGGTGCTGCGCGGCAATTTTGCGTGGCAACACAACTGGCGACTCCGCTGGGGACGAAGGATCGAGCGGTCTCCGGCCCGTTCTTGCTACGTAGAGAGCGTCATCAAGAAACTACAATCTACAACGGTATCATGTATCCTCAGTATTCTTACGTAGATGCAAATTATTCATATGTTGATGTTGCTAGAAATTCTGATATGCATACTGGATCGGCTAGCCCTACTTTTAACTATGTGCAAGAGCCGACGCAAAATAATATACACGCCTCAAATTATTTTAGCAACGTGCAACATGTAGATCCAAATTTTCATGCATCGGTAACCCCAGCAAACCATATGCCGATGAACACCATGGCAAATTTGGTTAATCAATATGAAACACCTAATGTTAGAAATTTTAATAATATGCCAACAAGTGTTTCATCTTTTTATTCATCGGAAAATAATTCACAATATGTGAGTTCATCTTCAAACATGCCGATGGATAGGGAAATTAGACATGCTACTACTAGCTATTTGGTCAATTATCCTGAACCGTCATGTGTTGCACCTTATGCTGCTGACTTTTCAGTACCATGTACAACTACCGATATGCATAATTCGGCTCCACACCCTTATAATGATTATAGCCGAGTAAGTAAAAATTCAGTAGGAGTTAATATGTCCTTGTCTAGTGTTGCAGCTTATGGCACGTCCCCTGTACAAGTACAAGATTTCGGCAGCACTACATTGCCGAAAGAGACAAAAACCATTGGGGGGCATTCTCATGCAGGAACAATTGATTGGGATGGTGCTGAGCTCAAGAAGTTTAGTTCTTTTGTCCAAGGATTAGGAGAAAAAGCCCGTGATTTCACAAGTTTAGTACAGATACATGAGGCATACAAGAAGTTGCAAAAGGAGGAAGCTTTGCGAAATAATTTGTCTAGTGTGTCTAATTCGGTTATGGAAGAAGCCGAATACAAAAATACACTGGACGAATCTGTTGAACCAAAAGAAGCAAGCTTCAATGATCAAAAGCATGATGAGCATGGCGAAACAGCCGTGTGTGATTTTTCTGGATGTGAGGGAATTTTCGTGCTGCCCAACGAGTTTCGTGCCAAAGAAATTGAAAACATAGCCGAGCCATGTTCGGTTGATAAAGAGCATCAAAGAGAAGAGGCACAAAGTTCAGAGAAAGAAGAAGACAAGGCGTTGGAGAATTATCTAGAGGCGAAGCAAGGTATTGTTCAGGTTATGCCATCATCATATTATGCCAACGTCTTCAAAGAGGTACAGGTAACAAATAATTTACTCATTTTCCGATTTGGTCAAAACTTTATTATTGATGCATCTATTAGCAAAATTCTTATAAGCTTTGAAAGACCAATCGAGAGAAGTAATTTAGTTGTTACTAATAAAATTCTTACAGAGTATATCGGTCAACACACTGTGCCGTTTAGAGAGACCGATAATAATAAATTTTTACAGTCAAAGTTTTCCCCAATATTTTACATGCATGTTATATCTACATGGGTAGCTTTGCTTGATTCACACTTGGCTTATATTTGGTCTCTAGTGAGACATGCGTGCTTTAATTGTTTTGGTTCCAGAAACATAAAGTCAAGTTTAATGAGGTATTATGATCCACGTAGTACAACGATCTTGATTCACAATGCTATGCATTCTATATACACGTGGATAGCTTTGCATATTTCATACTTGGCTAACGTTTGGTCTCAAGTGAGATATATGTGCTCTAATTATTTTGATTTCAGAAATATAAAGCCAGGTTTAGAGTTTTGCAAGAGAGCCGATACTAGTATAATTGTGTATTCAAATACATCGGATAAAGAGTGTGAAAGACAACACATAGCCGAATGGGGTGAGGTAAATTCTGAACCATTTGGTTACTCAATTTCAGAGCCGTTCCCACCACAAGATCGGCTAGAAGATAAAAGGTATACCTTCAAGTTGAGAACATGTGATCATATCTTGGATATATTGCTAGAAAATGATTATATTAGAATTCTTGATCACAACATTGTGCCATCATTACAAGGACAAGTGTATTGCAAGTTGCATGATTCGTTTGATCATAGTATTGATAATTGCAACATGTTTTATCAAATAGTACAATCGGCCGTTGATATAGGACGATTTAAATTGGTTGACATGCAAGTAGAGGATCAAACTATTTTGGTTGATAATGATGGACAGAAGTTATTGCATCGGCTACTTCCAGCCGATTTATCTCAACATGAACAGGTATACAATAAGGATGATGGGATCAAGCCTACAAGTGAAGAAATTGTTGAAGAGCATATTAAAAATATTCTTGAAGGCGAGGGTTCCATTGAATCTACAACGAGGACATCAAGCACTGGGGGGCAAAACAAAAATTTGAAGATCGATGCATGCAAAACCAAGAAAGATAAAGGCCGCAATAAGTACAAAGGTAAGAAAG
This sequence comes from Poa pratensis, assembly GCA_947311845.1. Taxonomy (NCBI): domain Eukaryota; kingdom Viridiplantae; phylum Streptophyta; class Magnoliopsida; order Poales; family Poaceae; genus Poa; species Poa pratensis. The sequence goes on from CAMZMU010000037.1 coordinate 89,237,769, forward strand.
CAAAAGTCACTTTTACGCAGCTATTGGAAAAATATCAAAAGGAGAGTGGAGAAAAAGGTGTTTATCGGCCAAGTAATGCAAAAGCATCAAGATCAGCCCCAAGGCAAAAGTCTAAAGACAGGGATTGGCGAAAGGATAAATTCAGTGCAGCAAATTCATATTCTCCTTTTGGGCCACCAATGCCAATGTCATGGATACCTTCCTATGATTTTTATACGTATCCATCATGGGAAAGGTATGATTCCTGGGCACATTATCCATCAAATTATAGATCATCTCACCCAAATTATGCAGCTATGAGAAGATCAACAATTGATCAACAATCACGTGTCAAAGATCGTTTCGATAAAAAAGAATCGGTCCAGAGCTCATGGGTAAAGAAAGAAGCAGTCAAGCAAGTTTACCGAGTCAAGAAGGATGGACGCAAGTGCGCTGTTTCAGATTTAGCTCCAAATAATGAAAAGCCAGCTGAGTTGACTTTGGCTACTAACGGCAAGGAAGTGAAGCAAGTAACTTTCAAAAACCCAATTGCCAAATCTGAACGAGCAGAGTTGAAAGTGCTCAAGGTTAGAAAAGAATTGCCATTAAGCACAACAAAACCACAGCCGAGATGCCTACTCGGTTTATCAAGTTGGCAAGAAAAGAAACTGAAACAGCTTAGTGCTGAAAAGCTAAAGAGCAAGAACATGGCATGGGTTCCTAAGAGAGGACCTCAAGACAGGGAGGATGTGCAAGCTCCTGTTGCAAGCCAAGTGACAAGGGTGAAGAATAAAAATGATAAATCCAACAAGCGATCAGGCCGAAGATTTCTGAATCACCGTCAAAGGTTTCGGCCAGCACATCATCTATATTATTCTACTCCACCATTAATGCCTATGTCATGGAATTCATCACCAGGTATGATTGATTACCCTCCATGGGCTTATTTTGATCCATGGATGTATCATAATTCTTTACATCATGAAAGGGTATTACCAAATCATTATTCATTTGATTAGTTGCAATTTTGTTACTAATCCAATAGGCCGAAATATTGGAAGTGCATAATCAGATTTGTTGTTTTATTTATTTCGGATATGCATACTTTGGTGGATGGATTATACATAAGGCCGATATTTCTTTTATCGCCCTGAGATGATTATATAATCATGGCTGATGTCATGTGATACCATCGTCCCTAGTTTACGAAGTCTCATGTTGCTTACAATATTTTGCACAAACTATACAGCCGAATATGACTTGTCTATTCGTGCTATAAGTGTTACACCTATTGAGGCTTCTAGTGATTCGTTGTCAGTAATGCAACAATGTTGTCAGTAATGCAACAATGTTCATGGTTTACTGATTTCGACGAATCACTTGTTATTTATTTTGGTGCATGTCTAGATGTAATTTTAACCTTAGATTACTTTGTCATTGCTCATATCTCTAGACGTGAAAACTGCAAAGCAAAAGAAATTGGCTCAATAAACATTCGGCTATTTAATGTTCCACAAGGGCCGATGCTTTGTTTTGCCAACATAGGTAAGGCCGGATTGAAGTTTATTACTTCGGCCACTAATAAAAGATCTAGTGCAGGTACAGTTAATACATGCAGAATTTGAAAAAAGGTTGAATATGACTGTTCGGCAGGGGACCTCCAAGTACGCATTATTTGGTGATGATTTTTATTGCCGAACGGATCAGTCGTATTATTCTGGAAGGCTTGGGTGAAAACCAATGAAGATCGTTGTGGAGAGTAAAATCGGTGCAAGGTATTTTTCGGCACACAAGTTTTACCGAAAAACAGGGGGGCATGTGTTGATGGTGCAATTTGGCTAGTTAGTTTGTATAATAGGCCAAATTAGTTTAATCGCTGATTCAGATAATTGATTGTCATATGTATTTGGATCTTTGTTGCTTTGCTCGGAAAGCATCCGTTCGTCGTCACGAAAGTACGGCGGGTATCGTGGTGCTGCGCGGCAATTTTGCGTGGCAACAACTTCTTAGTTAGGTGGGAATAGTTCTTTAGTAGCCTTCTTTTCATGGGATGCACTACATGCAAATGGATAGGCTGTGAGTTCATGGTATGAGTGTAATCAGCTATGTTACCATGGAATAGTTGTGGAGATATGCCTTTTCCTAGCTGATGTAGCAGTTGGTGCTTGATTCTTTCTTTTTGTAGTCCCAAACTAAATGGCGAAGCGAACAAATAGTGTTTCAGATCCAAAATTTGTTCTTACCGAGAACTTGGAGGTTGCAGATTCGAAATTGTTCTTAATGGAAGTTGTAAAAGAACTGGCACTAGTACAGAACGACATATCGGATACCCCTCTATGGAAACGGCACGAGTTAGGCGACGGAAAATCGAGCTTTCCGCGTGAGAAAACCCGCCCCGTCAGGCAAGCTGGCCCGCGTCCCGTCATTCATAGACAACGGTCGCGAATTTTTAACCGTTGCCAATATATCGGTAACGGAGGTCCTTGTAACTCCGTGTGCGATATGAACTTCAATGGCATCGGACATTTGTATACAACCGTTAGCGAGGCTGCGTATATAAAATTTCTTTTTTAGGACTATCTTGGATATTATAAAAGGCAGTCGATTTGCCCTTGTTCTTTTGCTCCAGCTTGTTTCTACTCCGCACTCATGTCCTCCATGGACAAGAGCATGAGCTCGTCGGGGAGATCGATGGCGCCCTCCTCCTGTGCCGCCGGGGCCGGGTCAGATCTGCCGCTTGTGAAGTGCGTTTGCTGCCGCTGTAGAAACACGATTTGTCGAGTGTCGCGTTCGGATCTGAACCCAGGCCGGATCTACTTCAAGTGTCCAAATCAAATGGTTAGTTCGACGCTTCGACTAGTTTTGATTGATTTCTATTCTATGTGTGATGCTGATTTGGTTCTGAATTCGATTTACCATTTGACAGGGGAGGGGCGAAGAGTATTCTGGGAGCTGTGATTTTTTTTTTTGGATTGAAAATTATGTTGAGATGCTGCTTGCTAATGGCATCGAAGTGGAATCTGCGGAGCTGGAAAATGTAGCCTTGATAGTCAGGAAGACGAACATGGAGATAAAGCCGCACACTGCAGTTGCTCTAGCTAGTTTGGCATGGAGACCAACAAACACTTCGACTAAATCTGACCATGCTGTTGCTGTGCGAAAGGAGCGGCAGAAAGGAACGGAAATAGCTCAGTTAAATGTTCTTATGAGCAATGCTAGAATGATTTTGTGTGTTTGTGTGCTGCTGTTAAGTGTGAACTTGTATGCATCAATGAAAATCTGTCGAATGTAGTAGGTTCGCATGCAGCTATGGAAAGTACAATGTAGTAGGTTTGTATGCAGCTATGGAAATCAGTAGAATGTAGTAGGTTCGTATGCGCGCAGCTATGGAAATCAGTAGAATGTAGTAGTTGTGAACTTGTATGCAGCAACTTATTATTAATAAGTATCCAATGGAAACGGTTATATAAAATGCCCGTTGCCAATTCGGTGCTTATAAATGTACTGCCGACACGACAAGTCATCAGCCTCATTCTCATTCTCTCACTGTCTATGTTCCAACCCTAGCAGCCACACACTGTCGCTTTTTACTCTCCTCACTCTCTCATGGCTTCCTCTACCGGCGCTTCTAGATCCGGCCATCGCGGCCGCGGCTCTAGCGGCAGAACCGATCTAGCGGCAGCCGTTCGTGAGGCCAAGGCCAATCTGGAGGCGGCCAAGATGCGCTGGTGATGCAGCGCATCTTGAGGATCTTGTAGCTGCGCGACCACATGGCGCTCTCCTCCTCCAGTGATGCCCGGCCTCCTCTGGTCCAGGCCGATCTGGAGGAGCTCATTCATCAGGAGGTGATGCAGCACCTCCGGCGGATCTGCCGGCAGAACCACCCAGAGATGCGAGGCCGCCGACGACGGAGGAGGAGGTGGCCGATCTGGAACCACCCAGAGATGAAGGACTACTCCCGCTGCATCACGGGAGGCAGCAAGGTAGATGAAGATGGCTCCGGGGGCAATTCCCCGTCCCGACAGGGTATCGGAACAGGACCTTCTGTCCCCACCATCGTATTCCTCCCCGTATTCGACCGTATAGCCTCTTTCCGTTAATTAATAAAGGCGGAAATGCTACTTTGTGCTCGGATCGTGAAGTTCTCCCGTCCGTCCAGATACCAGCCGCGCACGGGGCCGTGAGCCAAAAGTCCGGGTCACAAGGTAGCACCTGACGAGGTGTACCCTCATCAAATCCCATGGTTAAGGACCTAGGGTTGAGATTATGGGGAGAGAACGTGGTAGTACTGGTAGTTTCGTCGGCTGACAAGCAGAGGCAAAGATTTACCCAGGTTCAGGCCCCTCGGGTGGAGGTAAAGACCCTACTTCCTGCTTGTCTGGTATTGATTGTGGATTATGCGATTACAGGGGAGCTCCGGCGAGTTGATGATCTCGCAAGAGCTTTGGTGGTTCGAGTATGGCTTGGTCCCAGATCGGTACCCCTCCCAGCCTTTAAATAGGCTGGGTCTCGGGAGTTTGTAACCGACCTAGTTTACACGTAAGGAAAGCCTAAACCGACTATGCCTATGTCTAGTCTTGGAGGGTACTCCATCTTCTTGGGCCTCTTGTCTTGGGCTTCGAGTAGGCTCTTCGATATTGGGCCTTAGTCGTCACGTGCACCAGGTACCCTCATGATAGGGTACCCGATATGTATACCCATGTCAGTAGCCCCCGAGTACTTGTCTGACTCGAAGAATCGGGCATGGACTCTTTCGTAAGTGCACGTCATATGCTTTGATTCTGTATATATAATTTGGAATTCCTGTATGAATAGCACACGTTTGGCTATGTCGAGTATCTCATCGACTGTGTTTTATGATGATCAAGGGATAATAGCTTAGCAGGCCCAGTACACTCGACGGATCGGGACTGGTTAACTACACATTCGGGTAAAACCTTACTAGCTTTCAATCAAACTCGAGTCCCCGGACTCGAATCTGGAACAAACTGGTCAGATTCGACTAGGCCGCTGAGGTCTTACTGAGTCGATCTGCAGTATAACTTTGAATTTTACCCAACGCGTCCGTCGGGATTTTTCATCATGTCTGCTGACACGGAAAGTATAAGGATTAACGTTGCTGGAACGGTCCTTAGCCCAGCTCGAAAGTTCGGCGGGTCTTACCTTTGCACTATGCGTGCAGCATCCGAGGTATTTGCGACGGACGCAACTCGGGAATGTTTCGAGTATGATTTCTGAACTTTGTTGGACGAGTCATGCCCTTTGTCGACTGATATTTGCTGTTATGCTATCGGGTGCGCGACAGCGCTCCCGATGGGAGTAGCCCCCGAGATTGTGCTTTATTGCTTTGCAATGGAGGATAATCTCAAAAACTCTTCTTACTCTGCATATGTTAATCGAAGAAATTTGTGCCATAATTCTATCGGGTGCACGACAGTGCTCCCGATGGGAGTAGCCCCCGAGATTATGCTGTATTACTTGTAAATGGAGGATAATCTCAATCATTATCCTAAGCATCTTCAGTCGAAGAATTTTTTGAACATGCTCCCGATGGGAGTAATATGACTTAGTCGAAGGAACGGTCGAGTGACCAATTTTGCCTTAAGAAAGTTTTGTCACACCCGAACTAATCAGGGCAATCGAGTGACCAATATGCGTTGAGCATACTCGAACGTATTTTCTGAACAGATGCTTCAATGACGTCAGGGATGACGTTTATTTCGACTGCGATTTCTGACACGCGTGGCGTGCGTTATGCTGCGATTGATGGGACGTGACACGTAGGTGGGCCCATTTGTGCAGAGCTGACCGAAGACGGTGCCGTTTGGACTTGATTTGACTATACGGGCCCACTTTTTCCGCAAGCGTGATGATGGCTCCTCTTTTTACGTGCGTAGTGGGCGGAGTGGCCGGCGACGGTTGCCCTCCGCGTTTGCCACGTGTACGGTCAGATTGCGTGCGTAACGCACGATTTGGATCTGAATGGCTGTGATTGCTTTTGTCTTGTGGTAAATAGGGGAACGGCGCTGGCATTTGTTTTTTACCTGCCATTTGCTCTGCGCGCCGCCCCTGTTCCATCGTCTTCCTCGCGCTCTGCCTCCATTGCTCCTGCGCTAAAGCTTTGCGCGCTCTCCCACCTGCTCGTTGACGATGAAGAAAGCGGCGGGCAACAAGCGCTCCGCCGCGCCCGATGCGGCGGCGAAGAAGGGGAAGAAGATTGCGGCTAGCACATCTGCGGCCGCCGTCGACCTCAAGAAGACCAATGGGGATTGGATGAAATCCACCCTGAAGGATGCGCAGCTGGACAAGCTGCGCGAGGAAGGATTGCTGCCACCTTCCGACCAACTCCTCGTCCGCGCACCTTCGCCCAAGGAGGTACTTCCCGAGCCTCGCGCTAACGAGCGCGTCTGTTTCGCGGAGTTTTTGCCTAGGGGTTTCTCGCTCCCCCTCCATGATTTTGTGCGAGGTTTGCTTTTTGCCTACGGGGTGCAGATCCATGATCTCACCCCGAACGGTATTCTGCACATTGCGTGTTTCATCACGCTGTGCGAGTGTTTTTTGGGTGTTGCTCCGAGTTGGGCATTATGGAAGTCCATCTTCATGGTCCGGCCAAACAACCGAGGTGGCCGAACCTATCCAGTCGGAGGCCTGCAGATCCAAGTGCGCAGCGACACCCGGTACTTCGCCCTGAAGCCAGTCGACTCGGCGCAGGGGTGGAGGAAGAGGTGGTTCTATGTGCAAGTGGACCAAAATGTGGCCCCAGCATTTTCGACTGCTGGTATAGCCGCTAGGACGAAAGCCTGGACCATGAGCTTTCGACTGAAGAAGTGGCGGAAGCAGCGCCTATGCTGGAGACAATTGGAGGGCTCCTGAACAGCATCACGGGTGTGCATCTGATTGCCACCTTTGTGAAGAGGCGGGTATGGCCACTCCGCGCTCGTGCCCACCCAATGTGGGAGTACGAAGGTCCCCTCGACTCCACTCGAATGAGCAAGGAGGAGCTGTCGAGGAGTGAACTGGTGACACATGTGCGGTCCATCACCAGTACAAACAGAGCGAGCCCTGCAACGTCGACTGCCCAGTCGATCCTTATGGGGCTGAAAAGCCTTTGCAGAGGTTAGTGAATCTTTCGAGTATATGATCTTCTGTTTTTGTTATCCTTCTGTGCATCTTTTTGACTTTCGACTGCTATATCTTGTATGCAGGGCCACTCGACTACCTCCACTCTTCCTCCTCTTCCCGAAGATGGGCCAACTTATGAAACAGAGGTGACAGTAGAAGCGAAGGAGGGGATGAATCGCCTTTACCTTCGGCTACCACTTCACCCACAGAAGAGGTTGAAGAGGAAGGGGTAGAGGAAGCACAGGCAAGGAGCCTGCCGCGAGTGAGGATGTTAGCGAGGTTCCTCTTCGCAAGCGCCGTCGGGCAGCCCAAGTTTTGTCTTCTTCCACGAGCTCACCCGCGAGGGAATCGGATGTGAGGGATGATGGAAACTCAGCTCCGTCTCCTACGACCACAGCTGCTCCCTTGGACGTGAGTCCTTTGAGCTCGGCTCCTCCTCCTCCTCAGTCGGTGGGCAGCTACCTTTTGGAGGCCCAAACTTTGACGAGCTCGACACTGAGGATGAAGAAGAGCACAGGTTTGCTCCTTTTTGCACTTAATAAATTTTTTGTGAGTTATGTACTTTTGCTTATGTTGTATGCCTTTCGGTCACTTGTAGTGCCGAGACTGTGCGACCTCCAACTCCTCCAACCGTGAGAGCCTCGACTCCAGATCAGCCTGAAGCCTCTCCTGTTGCGGCTGAGGTTGTGAAAACAATAGCCACGACCACTTCCATTGAGGCTGCCAATATTGCGAGTACATCGACTCCGCAAATTGGAACTTCTGCTGCCAAGCCCGCGCCTTGGATTGAACACGTAAGTGTCTTTTTGTCGAGTCTTCCTTCTGGACCTATTTGTGTATAGCTTATGTTGGTTTCGTGTGCGTGCAGCCCTTCTACCTCAACCTGGTGGAATCAGGTAAAGCATTTGTCCAGGTTGAACAGGAGAGGGATAATCTGCGCGCTGTTATGGAGCAGCTCACCCGTAAGTATCTTGGGTTTCTGTAAGTCTTTGCCTTGTCGATTGTGAATGACATCTGCCCATCTATCTCAGGTGACAAGGCAAACCTGAATCTCGGGTTAAAGAGTTAGAAGAGACACTCGCCAAGGAGCGCGAGGAGTCGAAGAAGGCCTTGGATGATGCCAAGGACTCCGCCGCTTTGCGCGAGAAGAATTATGCTGAGCGCCTGGCGAGCCTCACCCGAGACGTAGGCGGTGAGTCGAGCCTTTCACTTTTTGCCTACTTCTTTTGCCACTGAATAGTATGTAACATTTTTGTTACTTCTGCTTTTTTGAAGGAGCTGTTGGGGCATCGACACCTGTAGATCAACCGAGTGTCGATTTGTCCCTTGACCGCGCAATCGGCGACCTGGATGTCGTCTCTACCCAAGCCAAGGACGCACTCGCCAAATCTACGAGCACGCTCGGCGCCGTGTTCAAGGATGTGTTCCCCTCCAGCCAACCTCCTTCGACTGTGGATGGCTTCGCAGACGTCCTGGGCCCGGGAACTTCGACTATGACGAACTTTGCTCGCGCTTTGACGGTACGCGGCTCAGAGACCACCCTCAAACTCCTTTTAGGTCATGGGATAGAGGGTGACTTCGAAGCCGCTCTGTCTGCTTTCCCTCGTAAGCCTGGCGGGAAATTGGTGTCCCTAAAGCATTTGAACGAGCCAGCCGCAAAGTTGGCTGAAACTTTTATGGCCACCATGGAGCGCCGGGCAGAAGAGGTCGCCGCTCGTGCGAGTAGGGCTAGGTCAGAGTCAATGTCTGAGAAGTAGGGCAGCCGCGCCTTTGATGTTTGTAATTAAACTTATGACCATGCGAGTATGCATGTGCTTTTGCTACCTTTGTATGAATTTATGTTCCTCGTTATGATTCTGTTTGTAAAGCTGTATGTTGTTGCTCGTCTGAGCTTTGTGACTAGTTTCTCATGAAACTTTTATGATGCTTGGAACAGAAACGGCCAGCCGCCACTTCATCCAGTTCGTCGCGGCATCATACCCCTTCTCGATCTCGAGCTCAGGCGTCAAATGATGCCGCGGTAATACGTTATATGAAGGCTCGACTTGCGAAACAGGAGCAGGAACTGGCGAGTGCCCGAAGCGAGCTGGAAAGGATGAGGGCAAGGCCTGCTTTACCCACCCAACGGGAGGAGTATGTGCTTGGCGAGATGGAGATCGTGAACAGACAGCTCGAGTGTAAGCATGACTGCCTTGATCTTATGAGTTCACAGCCTGTTCTTTTTTGTTCACCCAACTTGTGTTGTTGCAGGTTTTGTTCAAGATTTCCAGGCGGAGCAGGCTCGCGTGGATGAGCAGTTGAACATGGCAACTGACGAACCCACGACTGGCCGCCAGCACTTTCGATTGGACAAGCACCGAGCACGCATACTCGCGACTCTGCAAGATCGGGTGTGGCGGAGCACTATGCTTCTTGAATTGTGCAGGTCGGCCTTCAGTCGAATCAACCAGATGGTTTTTCCGACTGGGCCACAACCTCAAGGAATCCACGCGTTGCTCGATCTCTTCCGGTCAACAGGTTCCATTCGAGGCTTCATCACCCAGAAGCTTGTGGACGGTGCCAACGCAACCATGGCATATCTCCGAAGTCAACGTCCAAATTTGCAGCTACGTCCACCCGTGCCTGGATCGTCTTTGTCCCAGTCGAATCTTGACGAAACATTCGATCACGCGAGGACATTGGTTGATTGCTATCAAGCGCAACTTATGGGCCCTGTTCTTCCAGCAAAGGATGAACCAGAAGATTAGGGTATTTATGTATAGGGAACAGCCCCCGAGTGTAAATTTGCCACTTAGTACATATTTGTTCACTTGTATGTATGCAGCCCCCGAGTGTATCGAGTGGGGTTTATGAAAAACAGTTTACATAGATCATGAATTACATAGCCCCCGAGTGCTCGAGTGAGGTTATGAATTTTATGAGAGTTGAAGCTTCAACTTATGCCTGCAGGCTCAGCCCCCGAGTGATTGATTGGGGTTGAGCAACTTTTTCCTTTGTGTTTAGTGTTACGATCCAGCCCCCGAGTATTCGAGTGTGGCTGAGTATTATGTTTGAAGGAGCGAAAGCTTTTATGTTATGAGATAGCTCAGCCCCCGAGCATACGGGTGTGGCTAAGTTTTGTGCTGATAAGCTATGCGAGTAGTAAGCAGGAAAAGTATGAGGAATTTATTGACTATATTCCATTTATGAATGTTAGGCTGCAGGCCGCCTCATTAAAAACCTTCCAGTCCCCTTAGGTACCCTGGTAAGGAAAAGAGCGCGTCTGAAACCTGCAGCCATCCGACATATGAGCCTATTACATTATGCGACTGAGCAATCTAAGCATAGAAACGGCGCAGCTGCGCAACGTTCCAAGGATTGTGGGAGAGTTCGCCGGTCTTCGCATGCTTCAGTCTGTATGCTCCACCACCTATGACCTCGGTGATGATGAAGGGTCCTTCCCATGGAGAAGCAAGTTTATGCACCTTCTTTGCTTCAGTCGAAGTACCAAGTCACCCACCTCGAAGGACCTGGTACGCAGTCGACGGCTGTGATAGTTGCGTAGATCTTGCTGGTAGACAGCTGTACGTGCTAGCGCTGTGTTGCGTGCTTCTTCGAGCAAGTCGACTGCATCTTCGAGTGCTTCATCTGCATCTCTTCATTGTATGCTTCGACCCTTGGTGCGTTGAACCTTACGTCTGATGGCAGGATTGCCTCTGCGCCGTAGACCATGAAGAATGGAGTGAATTGTGTTGAGGCGTTGGGTGTTGTGCGTAGGCTCCATAGCACAGACGGGAGCTCTTCTACCCAAGCACCCGCAGCCCTTTTGAGTGGCACCAGGAGGCGCTTCTTGATTCCACTCGTCACAAGCCCATTGGCCTTTTCGACTTGGCCGTTTGATTGCGGGTGCGCCACAGATGCATAATTGAGCGTGATATCTTGCTCTTTGCAGAAGGATTTGAATTCCTCAGCCGTGAAGTTTGTACCGTTGTCAGTGATGATGCTATTTGGCACACCAAAGCGGTATATGATGGATTTTATGAAATTGACTGCTGTAGTGGCAGTCGAACTTGTGATGGGTACTGCTTCAATCCACTTGGTGAACTTGTCGACCGCCACCAGAAGGTGAGTATGCCCTCCATGGGAGGATTTTTTGAGTGGCCCAACCATATCGAGCCCCCACTGGGCGAAAGGCCAGGCCAATGGTATTGTCTTCAACGCCGATGCGGGTGCGTGTGGCTTTGTGGCGAATTTTTGGCAGCCGATGCACCTTTTGACTATGTCCTCCGCGTCTTTGAGTGCTGTGGGCCAGTAGAAGCCTGCGCGAAAGGCTTTGGCTACGAGTGATCGACTGCTGGCGTGATGCCCGCAAGTACCTGCATGAATATCACGAAGGATGGCTTGGCCATCTTCAAATGCTATGCAACGCTGGAACATACCTGATATGCTGCGTTTGTAAAGTTCACCGTTGATGACAGTGTATGCTTTAGATCGTCGAGTGACGCGTCTTGACTCTGTGAAGTCTTCGGGTACCTCGCCGCGGAGTATGTATGCGAGGAAGGGTTGAGTCCAAGTTGGCTCGATGAGGAGTACCTCGACTGGTGGGTCCTCTGTGCTAGGTGTTTTGCTCTTGGCTGGTGCGGCTGCAGGAGTTGCCGCTTCTTTTTGATTGATCTGTGCTCGATGCGCTCGAAGAAGACACCAGGTGGCACTGGTGCTTTGGTCGCACCAATGTTGGCTAACTTATCTGCTTCTTCATTGCTCTCACGCCCTATGTGCCGCAACTCGCAGCCTTCGAAGCTGCCCTCCATGATGTTGTACAGTCACGGTAGGCGATCATGTTATCTGCGATTGCGTCACAAGCCTTCATTGTTTGCTGCACCACCAAATTCGAGTCGCCGTAGATCATCAGTCGAGTGCACCCGAGTGCTTTAGCCATCCTCATGCCATGGATCAGAGCCTCGTATTCTGCTTCGTTATTGGATGGGAACTCGAATCCCATTTGCAGGATGTAGCGAGCTTGTCGCCTTTTGGTGATATGAGGATGACACCTGCGCCTGCGCCTTCGTTTTTCTTCGAGCCATCAAAGTACATGGTCCAGGAATTGGACACATCTGGTGCTCCTGGGAGCTGAGCTTCAATCCACTCGGTGTGGAAGTCGGGTAAAACTTGTGCTTTGATGGCCTTCGGGTAATCATACTTGATGTCTCTTGGTGCTAGCTCGATGAGCCATTTTGCTACTCGCCCAGTTGCATTGGGGTTTGTGAGGATGTCCCCGATCCCTGAAGTGCTGATTACAGTGATCGGGTGCTCGGAGAAGTAATGCGTCAGCTTCCTTGAGGACATGAACACGGCGTAAGCCAGCTTCTGATAGTGCGGGTACCGCTGTTTTGATGTGGAGAGCACTTCACTCAAGTAATAGACTGGACGTTGTATGCTTTGGGCGTGTCCCTCCTCTCTGCGTTCGACCACAGAACAGTGCTCACCACCCTATTAGTTGCAGAGACATATAGGTATAGTGGCTCGCGTTCCCTTGGTGCTACGAGGATTGGAGGGCTTGTGAGGACTCGCTTGAGGTCCGTGAAGGCTGCTTCGGCTTCTGGCGTCCACTCGAACTTATCTGCCTTCTTCATCAGTCGATAGAACGGGAGTGCTTTTTCGCCCAGCTTGCTGATGAATCGACTGAGTGCTGCTACTCTACCCGCCAACTTTTGCACGTCGTGGAGCTTTGAAGGCCTTTGCATCGTCAAGATGGCCTGTATTTTCTCCGGGTCCGCCTCGATTCCTCGAGCTGAGACTAGATACCCGAGGAGTTGCCCGGCTGGCACGCCGAACGTGCACTTCTTCGGGTTGAGCTTGATGTGGAAGCGTTTGAGGTTTGCGAATGTCTCCCGCAAGTCATCGAGTAGCGTGTTTCTTCTCTTGTGGTGATGACGATGTCATCTACATAGACCTGGACGTTTCGCCCAATCTGCTTCTTGAGGCAATCTTGCATCATGCGCTGATAGGTTGCGCCTGCGTTTTTGAGCCCGAAAGGCATTGTGGTGTAGCAGTAGACCCCGAGTGGGGTTATGAACGCCGTTTTTTCTTCATCCTCTTCCTTCATCCTTATCTGGTGGTAACCCGAGTAAGCATCCAGGAAGGACAAGCGAGCGCACCCGGCGGTGGAGTCGACGATCTGGTCGATTCGAGGTAGTGGAAAGTGATCCTTTGGACAGCACTTATTGAGTGCTGTAAAATCTACACACATCCGCAGGATGTCTGTATGCTTCTTCTCTACAAGTACGGGGTTGGCCACCCATTGTGATTTCTTGATCTCTCTGATGAATCCTGCTGCGAGTAGCCTGTCGACTTCGGCTTCGACTGCAGTTCTTTTTGGGCCGGATATGCGGCGCATTGTTTGTTTGACTGGTTTAGCACCTGGAAGTAGCTGGAGAGAGTGCTCGGCGAATTCCCTGGGAATACCTGGCATGTCTGCTGGACACCATGCAAATATATCCCAGTTCTCACGGAGGAATTCGACGTGGTTGTCGATATGAGCTTCGAGGTCGTCGAAGTCGCTGAGGGAGATCCCGCAGTCGAAACTATCCTCGAGTGGGAGATCCAGCTCGGGATCGTTTGTGCGGTATGCTGATTCGGCCTCCTCGCCCTGGAGCTCTTCAATGAGCTCGCGCATCTCTCGTGTGGACATGGTTGTTGCAGACGAACAAGCTTGGAGGGTCGACGGTGGTATGGACACGGTTGAGGGATCCGCAGTTGAAGGAGCCGCAACCGATGGAGCCTCGGGTGCGGAAGTCGCGAGTTGGCGTGGATCCGTCAAGTCCTGCACACCAAGCTTGTTGACGAAAAAATTGAACGAACCAACGGTTAAACCCAAACCTGACTCGAGATCGGAGAAGACCTCCTGGAATCCTGGCGAGTGTGGCTCGAAATCCATCAGAGGATCCGATGTGCTTTTTGCGGGTGAAGCTGACGTGTCGCCGTTTGTCGAGTGAGCCGGCGAGTTGCCGTGTGCCGCCTGAGCCGGCGAGTTCTGGTTTGTCGATGCAGCCGGCGAGTTGCCGTTTGTAGATCCGATCGGCGAGTCGCCGTGTTCTGATGGAACCGAAGAAACCGCGGGTCCAGCACTATTCTTTCCCACAGACGGCGCCAATTGACGAGGTGTACCCTCATAAATCCCATGGTTAAGGACCTAGGGTTGAGATTATGGGGAGAGAACGTGGTAGTACTGGTAGTTTCGTCGGCTGACAAGCAGAGGCAAAGATTTACCCAGGTTCAGGCCCCTCGGGTGGAGGTAAAGACCCTACTTCCTGCTTGTCTGGTATTGATTGTGGATTATGCGATTACAGGGGAGCTCCGGCGAGTTGATGATCTCGCAAGAGCTTTGGTGGTTCGAGTATGGCTTGGTCCCAGATCGGTACCCCTCCTAGCCTTTAAATAGGCTGGGTCTCGGGAGTTTGTAACCGACCTAGTTTGTGGTGGCTCTAGGTTGATGAGGGAATATCTCCCCGGCAATAGTGCCAGAAACAATGCTTGTACGTCACACGTCAGTTGGGAACCCCAAGAGGAAGGTATGATGAGTGCAGCAGTAAGTTTTCCCTCAGTATGAAACCAAGGTTTAATCGAACCAGTAGGAAAACGAGGTTTGCTTCGAAGGTGTTGGTGAAGGAGTGTAGTGCGGCGCAACACCAGGGATTCCGGTGCCAACGTGGAACCTGCACAACACAACCAAATTACTTTGCCCTAACTTAACAGTGAGGTTGTCAATCTCACCGGCTTGCTGAAAACAAAGGGTTTAAACGTATCGAATGGAAAATGATGTTTGTTTGCATAAAACAGTAGAGAACAATGATTGCAGTAGATTGTATTTCAGATGTAAAAGAATGGACCGGGGTCCACAGTTCACTAGTGGTGTCTCTCCAATAAGATAACTAACATGCTGGGTAAACAAATTACAGCTGGGCAATTGACAATTGATAAGTGCATATAACATGCATGTGTGAGCTGTGGTGTCTACTATGAGATTCATTTGGGCATTACGACAAAGTACATAGACCGCTATCCAGCATGCATCTATGCCTAAATAGTCCACTTTCCGGTTAACATCCGTACCCCTTCCAGTATTAAGTTGCAAGCAACAGACAATTGCATTAAGTAATGTGCGTAATGTAAACAATACATTCATCCTTGAATAAAGCATTGCTGTTTTACCCCTAGTGGCAACAACACATCTACAACCTTAGAACTTGCTGTCACTATCCCAGGTTAAATAGAGGTTGAACCCAACTATATGATGGATTTTATGAAATTGACTGCTGTAGTGGCAGTCGAACTTGTGATGGGTACTGCTTCAATCCACTTGGTGAACTTGTCGACCGCCACCAGAAGGTGAGTATGCCCTCCATGGGAGGATATTTTGAGTGGCCCAACCATATCGAGCCCCCACTGGGTGAAAGGCCAGGCCAATGGTATTGTCTTCAACGCTGATGCGGGTGCGTGTGGCTTTGTGGTGAATTTTTGGCAGCCGATGCACCTTTTGACTATGTCCTCCGCGTCTTTGAGTGCTGTGGGCCAGTAGAAGCCTGCGCGAAAGGCTTTGGCTACGAGTGATCGACTGCTGGCGTGATGCCCGCAAGTACCTGCATGAATATCACGAAGGATGGCTTGGCCATCTTCAAATGCTATGCAACGCTGGAACATACCTGATATGCTGCGTTTGTAAAGTTCACCGTTGATGACAGTGTATGCTTTAGATTGTCGAGTGACGCGTCTTGACTCTGTGAAGTCTTCGGGTACCTCGCCGCGGAGTATGTATGCGAGGAAGGGTTGAGTCCAAGTTGGCTCGATGAGGAGTACCTCGACTGGTGGGTCCTCTGTGCTAGGTGTTTTGCTCTTGGCTGGTGCGCCTAATGCGGGAGTTATCCGCTTCCTTTTGATAGATCTGTGCTCGATGCGCTCGAAGAAGACACCAGGTGGCACTGGTGCTTTGGTCGCACCAATGTTGGCTAACTATCTGCTTCTTCATTGCTCTCACGCCCTATGTGCCGCAACTCGCAGCCTTCGAACCTGCCCTCCATGATGTTGTACAAGTCACGGTAGGCGATCATGTTATCTGCGATTGCGTCACAAGCCTTCATTGTTTGCTGCACCACCAAATTCGAGTCGCCGTAGATCATCAGTCGAGTGCACCCGAGTGCCTTAGCCATCCTCATGCTGTGGATCAGGGCCTCGTACTCTGCTTCGTTATTGGATGGGAACTCGAATCCCATTTGCAGGATGTAGCGAAGCTTGTCGCCTTTTGGTGATATGAGGATGACACCTGCGCCTGCGCCTTCGTTTTTCTTCGAGCCATCAAAGTACATGGTCCAGGAATTGGACACATCTGGTGCTCCTGGGAGCTGAGCTTCAATCCACTCGGTGTGGAAGTCGGGTAAAACTTGTGCTTTGATGGCCTTCGGGTAATCATACTTGATGTCTGTTGGTGCTAGCTCGATGAGCCATTTTGCTACTCGCCCCGTTGCATTGGGGTTTGTGAGGATATCCCCGATCCCTGAAGTGCTGATTACAGTGATCAGGTGCTCGGAGAAGTAATGTGTCAGCTTTCTTGAGGACATGAACACGGCGTAAGCCAGCTTCTGATAGTGCGGGTACCGCTGTTTTGACGTGGAGAGTACTTCACTCAAGTAATAGACCGGACGTTGTATGCTTTGGGCGTGTCCCTCCTCTCTGCGTTCGACCACCAGAACAGTGCTCACCACCCTATTGGTTGCAGAGACGTATAGGTATAGTGGCTCGCGTTCCCTTGGTGCTACGAGGATTGGAGGGCTTGTGAGGACTCGCTTGAGGTCCGTGAAGGCTGCTTCGGCTTCTGGCGTCCACTCGAACTTATCTGCCTTCTTCATCAGTCGATAGAACGGGAGTGCTTTTTCGCCCAGCTTGCTGATGAATCGACTGAGTGCTGCTACTCTTCCCGCCAACTTTTGTACGTCGTGGAGCTTTGAAGGCCTTTGCATCGTCAAGATGGCCTGTATTTTCTCCGGGTCCGCTTCGATTCCTCGAGCTGAGACTAGATACCCGAGGAGTTGCCCGGCTGGCACGCCGAACGTGCACTTCTTCGGGTTGAGCTTGATGTGGAAGCGTTTGAGGTTTGCGAATGTTTCCCGCAAGTCATCGAGTAGCATGTTTTCTTCTCTTGTAGTGATGACGATGTCATCTACATAGACCTGGACGTTTCGCCCAATCTGCTTCTTGAGGCAATCTTGCATCATGCGCTGATAGGTTGCGCCTGCGTTTTTGAGCCCGAAAGGCATTGTGGTATAGCAGTAGACCCCGAGTGGGGTTATGAACGCCGTTTTTTCTTCATCCTCTTCCTTCATCCTTATCTGGTGGTAACCCGAGTAAGCATCCAGGAAGGACAAGCGAGCGCACCCGGCGGTAGAGTCGACGATCTGGTCGATTCGAGGTAGTGGAAAGTGATCCTTTGGACAGCACTTATTGAGTGCTGTAAAATCTACACACATCCGCAGGATGTCTGTATGCTTCTTCTCTACAAGTACGGGGTTGGCCACCCATTGTGATTTCTTGATCTCTCTGATGAATCCTGCTGCGAGTAGCCTGTCGACTTCGGCTTCGACTGCAGTTCTTTTTGGGCCGGATATGCGGCGCATTGTTTGTTTGACTGGTTTAGCACCTGGAAGTAGCTGGAGAGAGTGCTCGGCGAATTCCCTGGGAATACCTGGCATGTCTGCTGGACACCATGCAAATATATCCCAGTTCTCACGGAGGAATTCGACGTGGTTGTCGATATGAGCTTCGAGGTCGTCGAAGTCGCTGAGGGAGATCCCGCAGTCGAAACTATCCTCGAGTGGGAGATCCAGCTCGGGATCGTTTGTGCGGTATGCTGATTCGGCCTCCTCGCCCTGGAGCTCTTCAATGAGCTCGCGCATCTCTCGTGTGGACATGGTTGTTGCAGACGAACAAGCTTGGAGGGTCGACGGTGGTATGGACACGGTTGAGGGATCCGCAGTTGAAGGAGCCGCAACGATGGAGCCTCGGGTGCGGAAGTCGCGAGTTGGCGTGGATCCGTCAAGTCCTGCACACCAAGCTTGTTGACGAAAAAATTGAACGAACCAACGGTTAAACCCAAACCTGACTCGAGATCGGAGAAGACCTCCTGGAATCCTGGCGAGTGTGGCTCGAAATCCATCAGAGGATCCGATGTGCTTTTTGCGGGTGAAGCTGACGTGTCGCCGTTTGTCGAGTGAGCCGGCGAGTTGCCGTGTGCCGCCTGAGCCGGCGAGTTCTGGTTTGTCGATGCAGCCGGCGAGTTGCCGTTTGTAGATCCGATCGGCGAGTCGCCGTGTTCTGATGGAACCGAAGAAACCGCGGGTCCAGCACTATTCTTTCCCACAGACGGCGCCAATTGACGAGGTGTACCCTCATAAATCCCATGGTTAAGGACCTAGGGTTGAGATTATGGGGAGAGAACGTGGTAGTACTGGTAGTTTCGTCGGCTGACAAGCAGAGGCAAAGATTTACCCAGGTTCAGGCCCCTCGGGTGGAGGTAAAGACCCTACTTCCTGCTTGTCTGGTATTGATTGTGGATTATGCGATTACAGGGGAGCTCCGGCGAGTTGATGATCTCGCAAGAGCTTTGGTGGTTCGAGTATGGCTTGGTCCCAGATCGGTACCCCTCCTAGCCTTTAAATAGGCTGGGTCTCGGGAGTTTGTAACCGACCTAGTTTGTGGTGGCTCTAGGTTGATGAGGGAATATCTCCCCGGCAATAGTGCCAGAAACAATGCTTGTACGTCACACGTCAGTTGGGAACCCCAAGAGGAAGGTATGATGAGTGCAGCAGTAAGTTTTCCCTCAGTATGAAACCAAGGTTTAATCGAACCAGTAGGAAAACGAGGTTTGCTTCGAAGGTGTTGGTGAAGGAGTGTAGTGCGGCGCAACACCAGGGATTCCGGTGCCAACGTGGAACCTGCACAACACAATCAAATTACTTTGCCCCAACTTAACAGTGAGGTTGTCAATCTCACCGGCTTGCTGAAAACAAAGGGTTAAACGTATCGAATGGAAAATGATGTTTGTTTGCATAAAACAGTAGAGAACAATGATTGCAGTAGATTGTATTTCAGATGTAAAAGAATGGACCGGGGTCCACAGTTCACTAGTGGTGTCTCTCCAATAAGATAACTAACATGCTGGGTAAACAAATTACAGCTGGGCAATTGACAATTGATAAGTGCATATAACATGCATGTGTGAGCTGTGGTGTCTACTATGAGATTCATTTGGGCATTACGACAAAGTACATAGACCGCTATCCAGCATGCATCTATGCCTAAATAGTCCACTTTCCGGTTAACATCCGTACCCCTTCCAGTATTAAGTTGCAAGCAACAGACAATTGCATTAAGTAATGTGCGTAATGTAAACAATACATTCATCCTTGAATAAAGCATTGCTGTTTTACCCCTAGTGGCAACAACACATCTACAACCTTAGAACTTGCTGTCACTATCCCAGGTTAAATAGAGGTTGAACCCAACTATCATGCATAAATACCCCCTCTTGGAGTTACAAGTATTCACTTGGCCAAGGCTTCAACAAGTAACGGAGAGCATGCAAGATCACAAATGACATAGACATGATAATATAATATTCAGCTCCACATAGGTATCAATATAAGTCAGATCCCAGCAAACACAACATGTAGCATTACAATAAGATGATCTTGATCATGATAGGCAGCTCACAAGATCTAAACATGATGGCACAAGTGGAGAAGACAACCATCTAGCTACTGCTATGGACCCATAGTCCAAGGATGAACTACTCACGCATCACTCCGGAGGCGGGCATGGCGATGTAGAGCCCTCCGGTGATGATTCCCCTCTCCGG
Source organism: Poa pratensis (assembly GCA_947311845.1). Classification (NCBI taxonomy): domain Eukaryota; kingdom Viridiplantae; phylum Streptophyta; class Magnoliopsida; order Poales; family Poaceae; genus Poa; species Poa pratensis. The sequence goes on from CAMZMU010000037.1 coordinate 89,257,756, forward strand.
CAGGGTGCCGGGAAGAGCTTCAGAACCCCCCGAGTTAGGGTTGACGACGGCGGCGGCAGCGAATATGTTCTGGATGAAAGGCTCGGTGTTTTAGGGTTTTCGCGTCTCGGGGAATAAATAGGCGAAGGGGCGATGTCGGCGGACCCCCGAGGGGCCCAAACCACAGGCAGGCGCGGCTGGGCCCGCGCCGCCAGGTGGTTTGGCCACCTCGTGGCTCTCCTTCGTCTCTCCTTCGGACTCCGTGTACGTGCTGGAAAAATAGGGACTTGGCCTTTTGTTTCGTGCAATTCCGAGAATATTTCCAGAAGTAACTTTCTGAAACCAAAAACAGCAGAAAACAGGGAACTGGCACTGTGGCATCTTGTTAATAGGTTAGTCCCAGAAAATGCATAAAAGTGATATGAAGTGTATATAAAACATGTAGCAAATGGTATAATATAAGCATGGAACAGCAGAAATTATGGATACGTTGGAGACGTATCAAGCATCCCCAAGCTTAGTTCTACTCGTCCTCGAGTAGGTAAAACGATAACAACAAATAATTTCTGAGGAGACATGCTTTCACACAATCTTGATCAATATATTGCAAGGCTCATGTCATGAATGAAGTGACTCAAAGCAATGATCTATAGTTTGCTAACAAATAGATAAAGAGTAAACAATGAATCATATAAGCAAAAACTTTTCATGAATAGTACTTTCAAGACAAGCATCAAAAAGTTTTGCATAAGAGGTAACTCATAAAGCAATAGATTCAAAGTAAAAGGCATTGAAGCAACACAAAGGATGATTAAGTTTCAGCATTGCTTTCAACTTGTAACATGTATATCTCATGGATAGTTGTCAACATAAAGCAATATAACAAGTGCAATAAGTAAATATGTAAGAATCAATGCACACAAAGTTGACACAAGTGTTTGCTTCTAAGATAGAAAGGAGTAGGTAAACTGACTCAACATAAAGTAAAAGATAGGCCCTTCGCAGAGGGAAGCAGGGATTAAATCATGTGCTAGAGCTTTTTAAGTTTTCGAAAGCATATAGAGAGCACAAAATAAGTATTTGAGAGGTGTTTGTTGTTGTCAACGAATGGTAGTGGGCACTCTAACCCCCTTGTCAACCAGACTTTCAAGAGCGGCTCCCATGAAGGACGTTATCTCTACCAGCAAGGTAGATCATCCCTCTTCTCTTTTGTTTACACATGTATTTTAGTTTCTTTATAGATGACACTCCTCCCAACCTTTTGCTTACACAAGCCATGGCTAACCGAATCCTCGGGTGCCTTCCAACATTCACATACCATGGAGGAGTGTCTATTTGCAAATTAAGTTGCTTACTGATAAATCAGGGCAAAACATGTGAAGAGAATTATTAATGAAAGTTGTAATTAATTGGGGCTGGGCACCCCGTTGCCAGCTCTTTTTGCAAATTATTGGATAAGCGGATGTATATGCCACTAGTCCATTGGTGAAAGTCTGTCAGAAGTAAATGACAAGATTGAAAGATAAAACACCACATACTTCCTCATGAGCTATAAAACATTGACACAAATAAGGAGTAATAAAGTTTTGAATAGTTTAAAGGTAGCACATGAAATATTTACTTGGAATGGCAGGAAATACCACATAGTAGGTAGGTATGGTGGACACAAATGGCATGGGTTTTGGCTCAAGTTTTGGATGCACGAGAAGCATTCCCTCTCAGTACAGAGTTTAGGCTAGCAAGGTTGTTTGAAGCAAACACAAGTATAAACCGGTACAGCAAGAATCACATAAAAACATATTGCAAGTATTATAAGACTCTACACTGTCTTCCTTGTTGCTCAAACATTTTACCAGAAAATATCTAGACCTTAGAGAGAACAAATATGCATCCCAAGTCTCAACAAGCTCTACGGTAGTTCTCCACTACTAGGCTTTAACTACATGATGCAAGAGCTTAAACATGATCTACTTGAGAGCTCAAAACAATTGCAAAGCATCAAATCAAAACAAGACAATGATCTACAAGAATGCATATGTCTTTTCCAATACCAACTACTACATGTAGCATTTTCTTTCTTCCAAACAAACACCAATCAATTTATTTAAACATAAACTCTCCAAATGATAATATAATGCAGCAAGAGAGTATTTATAAACAAGTGCTAACAGCTCGAAGAGATGCATGAAAAACAGGAGCTAAAAGCACTGCAGTAGCTAGTTAAGAATACTCAACAAATATAAGTGAAGAACATGAGTATTCACATGAAAAAGCGGAGCGTGTCTCTCTCCCACACAAGGATTGCTAGGATCCGAATTTATTCAAACAAAAACAAAAATAAAAACACACAGACGCTCCAAGTAAAGCGCATAAGATGTGAAAGAATTAAAATATAGTTTCACTAGAGATGACCTGATAAGTTTGTTGATGAAGAAGGGGATGCCTTGGGCATCCCCAAGCTTAGACGCTTGAGTCTCTCTGAATATGGTTGGGATGAACCACGGGGGCATCCCCAAGCTTAGGCTTTTCACTCTTCTTGATCACATAATATCACCCTTCTCGCTTGATCCTTGAAAACTTCCTTCACACCAAACTCAAGACAGTTCTCATTAGAGGGTTAGTGCATAATCAAAAATTCTCATATTCTGTAATGATACAATCAATCCCAAAGCTTCTGGACATTAGCTACAGCCACCAATGCTTTGTGGAGCAAAGAAATCCACACAAACACAGTAAAAGAGCGAATGCAAAACAAAAGGCAGAATCTGTCAAAAACAGAACAGTCTGGAATGACGAATTTTTTCGAGGCACTTAAGTTGCTCAGATGGATCTGGCCTAAAATAATGAAAGTTGCGTACATATCTCAGGAATATGCGTGATTTTTCTCAGAATTTTTTGAATTTTCTACAGGGAGATAAGCTCAAATCCGTGACAGCTAAAAATCTGTCACTGCGCAGAAATCCAAATCTTGCATCAACTTTCAATATAGAACTTTACTTGGCACAACATTGCGATAAAATAAAGATACAAAGGAGTTGCTACAGAAGTAACAAAACTCCTTGACTCAAAGAAAACAAAAATAACAGCAAATAAAAACGATGGGTTGTCTCCCATAAGCGCTTTTCTTTAACGCCTTTCAGCTAGGCGCAGAAAGTGAAAATCAAGTGTTGTCAAGTGGCAAATCATTCAAATCATCAAAAGCTTCTTCCAACACACAGCTTGTAACAATGGGTATCTTAGATGTTCCTGGAGGTGTTTCATTACCTTTAACCGTACTAAAAGTTTTATCAATTTTAAGCTCATAATGAGTCTTTGGTTTTGGCACTTTAGGAACATACATAAACTTTTGCTCTCTACCCACATAAACTTTCTCCTTTTTAGACTTAAGAGAAGTAAAGGTTGAACTTAAGGTTTCAATAGCTTCCTCTAACTCATCAATTCTATGATTTTGGGTGTCATGGATATTATTATCCTCAAGAACAGTGATTCTTTCATTGATGGTGGCTATTGATTCATTAGTCTTACCAATACAATCAAGAAAATTTGGAAAAAAATTCTCCATAGAGTCTAACTTATTTATAACATCCTCCAAGGTGATCTCAATTTAATATCTTTAGTGGGTGGTGTTCCTACCAAACTTTCAATAATATTACAGGCTTCTAAAGCAGGAGTACCCAAGAAATTTCCACCTGTAAGAGTGTCTAGAACATACCTATACCAACTAGAGATACCAACATAAAAGTTCCTAAGGAGGATAGTGGTAGAGTGTTTCTTAGTACATCTATGATGAGCATCACTAATTCTATACCAAGCATCTTTCAAATTTTCACCTCCTAGTTGCCTAAAAGAACGAACTTCAACTTCAGGAGCATTCATTTTGAAAAACAAAATCAAACTGAATTAAACAAGTAACTAATTTTTTTGTGTTTTTGATAAAGAGAGCAAACAAGACTAAATAAAAATAAACTAAGCAAGACAAATAACAAAGTAAAGAGATTGGGTGTGAGAGACTCCCCTTGCAGAAGCAATTCGGTTTTCCCCGGCAACGGCGCCAGAAAACGTGTTGGTGGCTCTAGTTGACGAGGGAATATCTCCCCGGCAATAGTGCCAGAAACAATGCTTGTACGTCACACGTCAGTTGGGAACCCCAAGAGGAAGGTATGATGAGTGCAGCAGTAAGTTTTCCCTCAGTATGAAACCAAGGTTTAATCGAACCAGTAGGAAAACGAGGTTTGCTTCGAAGGTGTTGGTGAAGGAGTGTAGTGCGGCGCAACACCAGGGATTCCGGTGCCAACGTGGAACCTGCACAACACAATCAAATTACTTTGCCCCAACTTAACAGTGAGGTTGTCAATCTCACCGGCTTGCTGAAAACAAAGGGTTAAACGTATCGAATGGAAAATGATGTTTGTTTGCATAAAACAGTAGAGAACAATGATTGCAGTAGATTGTATTTCAGATGTAAAAGAATGGACCGGGGTCCACAGTTCACTAGTGGTGTCTCTCCAATAAGATAACTAACATGCTGGGTAAACAAATTACAGCTGGGCAATTGACAATTGATAAGTGCATATAACATGCATGTGTGAGCTGTGGTGTCTACTATGAGATTCATTTGGGCATTACGACAAAGTACATAGACCGCTATCCAGCATGCATCTATGCCTAAATAGTCCACTTTCCGGTTAACATCCGTACCCCTTCCAGTATTAAGTTGCAAGCAACAGACAATTGCATTAAGTAATGTGCGTAATGTAAACAATACATTCATCCTTGAATAAAGCATTGCTGTTTTACCCCTAGTGGCAACAACACATCTACAACCTTAGAACTTGCTGTCACTATCCCAGGTTAAATAGAGGTTGAACCCAACTATCATGCATAAATACCCCCTCTTGGAGTTACAAGTATTCACTTGGCCAAGGCTTCAACAAGTAACGGAGAGCATGCAAGATCACAAATGACATAGACATGATAATATAATATTCAGCTCCACATAGGTATCAATATAAGTCAGATCCCAGCAAACACAACATGTAGCATTACAATAAGATGATCTTGATCATGATAGGCAGCTCACAAGATCTAAACATGATGGCACAAGTGGAGAAGACAACCATCTAGCTACTGCTATGGACCCATAGTCCAAGGATGAACTACTCACGCATCACTCCGGAGGCGGGCATGGCGATGTAGAGCCCTCCGGTGATGATTCCCCTCTCCGGCAGGGTGCCGGGAAGAGCTTCAGAAACCCCCCGAGTTAGGGTTGACGACGGCGGCGGCAGCGAATATGTTCTGGATGAAAGGCTCGGTGTTTTAGGGTTTTCGCGTCTCGGGGAATAAATAGGCGAAGGGGCGATGTCGGCGGACCCCCGAGGGGCCCAAACCACAGGCGGGCTGGTGGGCCGCGCCGCCAGGTGGTTTGGCCACCTCGTGGCTCTCCTTCGTCTCTCCTTCGGACTCCGTGTACGTGCTGGAAAAATAGGGACTGGCCTTTTGTTTCGTGCAATTCCGAGAATATTTCCAGAAGTAACTTTCTGAAACCAAAAACAGCAGAAAACAGGGAACTGGCACTGTGGCATCTTGTTAATAGGTTAGTCCCAGAAAATGCATAAAAGTGATATGAAGTGTATATAAAACATGTAGCAAATGGTATAATATAAGCATGGAACAGCAGAAATTATGGATACGTTGGAGACGTATCAGTTTGCACGTAAGGAAAGCCTAAGCCGACTATGCCTATGTCTAGTCTTGGAGGTACTCCATCTTCTTGGGCCTTTTGTCTTGGTCTTCGAGTAGGCTCTTCGATATTGGGCCTTAGTCGTCACGTGCACCAGGTACCCTCATGATAGGGTACCCGATATGTATACCCATGTCAGCACCTCTAATTATCTTCTCATTTTTCTTTCTTTACCTTCAACGCTTCATCCATTGTTCACCTACAATGCACATATATAAAAGTTTTTAGTTTGTCAGCATTGCTTCATCTAATATACCAGCCAATGTATGATTCCTTCGAATGATTTATCAATTATGTTTTGTTCTTTTGTTTTGGCTTGACGATGTTTTAGTTACATCTGAAAAATGGCCATATCAGACTATGTAATCTATTTGATATCTTCAGTTCCAGATTGTTTGTTGGCATGACTTGGTTTGCTTGCTTCGACTGATGAAGTTTCGGTTATCAAAAAGCGGAGCAATCTATATCAGTCAAAATGTGACTCAACATTTTTGTTCATAATACTCTGCAGTATATGCAAACTAATCCTTTAAGTGCAATTTCATTCTTTCAGTTTAGAACAATTTCACAGTTAATTAAAATAATTAGTTTTCATGAAAATTGGTACGGCGCTACTAATCTCTATGGGATATATTATGAAATTGAACACCAAGAGCTAATTGGTACACGTATTGTTCATCTTTATTTTGAGTGCATGTCATGCTTTACAAGGCTATACATTGAAGGGCTTGACGAAGTCTAACTTTTTCCCCATTTACTCCATTTGATCTTTAGTTACTACTTCCTCTTTTCCGAAATAATGGAAGGACTTCAAGTTAATGCATTGCTTTGTGAAGCTTGAGAACAACAAGAAGTGGAGAAGACCCGGATCGATCTCAACAGCGGCCATGAGCCCCGTGGGCCGAATGACCTTGCGTTCCCCACGTCGGAGGGCGCCCTGTTAGAAATAAGAAGGCCAATTCAGACAAGAACGGCGTAGCGTCCGCGACATCCGTACAAGTGCCCATTCACAAGTGCCTCGCCGAGGTCACAACCATGTCGAAGCAAAATTCAAGCACGTTCGCCGACAGTTGGTCCTCTTTGATGAGCAAGCATGACAAGAAGATCGCCAAGGAGAAGCTCGCCGTCGAGAGGGAGAAGGTGGTCGTCGAGAAGGAGAGGCTTCTCGTTGAGAGGGAGAAGGCGCATGCAGCTATCATGCAAGCCGACACGACATGAATCCAAGAAATGTCGGAGGCGTCGCAATCCATCGTCCGGAAGACGAAGGAGGACTCCAAGATCTTGACCACCGACCTCTCCACCTACACACCGCCATTGAGGGCTTGGATTCTGCTCTGTCAGGAGCGCATCTTGCGTGACATGGGTCTTCTGTCGCCGGAGCCGACGCCGATGGACACGACGGGGGAGCCAATAACGAGCACGACGCCGTTCGATCAGGAGCCAACGCCGCGCTCGGGCTGGCAAAACGCCGAGACACAGGAGGAGGCGGAGGAGCCGGTGATGACGATCGATTGATTTGCATGATCAACGTTTTGTAATATGATCGCCGGACCTAGCGATGCTTTTGGGTGTGTGAACTTCGAACCTGACCATCGCATCGTTTTTATTCGAATCTGATCGTAATTCTATTGGGAGCCGTCTATTGGGAGCGACCGGTGGGCGAGACGCTCCCAAGTCCCGATAGCGCTGCAACGTGTACCGGCACTCCCAATAGCACTTGTCACGTTGCCGGGCGCTCTATCAGGCGCGCCCGGTGGAGATTCTCTTAGCTCATTTTTGTTGGTTAGAGTGGATGGACTCTTATGCACAAGGATAGTAAAAGAAAACACTAGTCATGATTAATTGTTTGAAATACCTCTTGTTCAAGTGGTCACATCACAGAGCCCCATGCTAGCCGCGGCACGGTTTGACACTATGTACACGACGAGGAACATAGCAAAGAAGTAAAGCACGTAAGCACCGGTGACTCGATCCAACAACCTCAGCTCCCCAATCATGGAAAAAATATTAACAGAACAAACATAACAGTGCTGTCACAAACATAACAGCCCTGTGTGGTCATCGTGGGTTGAATTTGACGGTTCTGCTTCACATTCCTCTCGTTTCATGTCAGGCTGATCACTAACTTGCAGTGGCTTCAGGACTGGTATCATGTGGCTTACCACGCAGTTGATCTAAACTTCCGAGTGCCATTCTACTTTACATTCAGGATGATCTGGCACGGGCAGTTTGTGCGGAGCGGTTACAGAACTCTATACTAGCTAGCTAGAGGTTGAAGATGAGGCTCATATGTACTTTCAGATCTTACTTTTGTGTGTTCCTGGTGAGGTGAATTCTACTATATATAAAAGACGGCGGAATCCACCCCTCCTCATTCGTCTCCACGTCGCTGACAATTTACAGCCGTTCGATCGCCCGATCGGACGGTCCACACCTCACCACGTCGTCCCTGGCGGGGTACTGTAGCTTAGCTACAGTACGCCCTATTTTCTACCAATAGTCTGCGGACACGTCGTCCCGGTTACCAGGCAGAGCAACCGGCTCGCCCCCGGTCACCCCCCTGCACGTTTTTTGGCGCAAACTTTTCCGGAAAACCCCCGCGGAAGGACCGATTTGCAAAATTTGGAAAGCTCAAGGACTTTCGTGCAAAATCGCCGGCAAACCCCCTTCTCCCTCTCTCTCCCCGCGCGACGCCTCGGGTCGCCGCCGCCATGGCCTTCCCCGGCCAGATCCACGGGGATGGACGGCTCCGCCGTCGCCGCCTCCATCTCCTCCCCGCAGATCGGCCGACGCGCCGCCGCACCGACGCGGGAATCGCCTCCGCGGCGCCCGCCGCCTCCGCCGCGTCCATGCGCGGCCGGCGCCGCTCCGGTGACCTAAAGGGGCGGCGCCGCCACCAGAGGTCGACCGCGGCGAGGCGCGTCGAAGGTGCCCGCGTCCGCCTCCTGGAACGCGGCGGAGCGCCGCCGGCGAGCGGCGACCTCGGCGCCACCGCGACCAGCTCCGACCGCTGGTTTTTTTTTTTCCGGCGGCCTGGGCTGGGCTGGCGGGCTGCTCCTGGGCTGGGCCGGCTGGCAGGTTTTTCCCCCCTATTTTATTATTTCCCAAAAAAAATGTATCTTTTCAAATAGAGCTCAAAATCAATTTTCAAAAAATTGGGAAAATCAAACTGGCCTTTGCAAATAGTTTGGAACTTCTCCAAATTATTTGAAAACTTATAAAGTTCAAATATTACATAAAGGCTTAATCCACACGAGATTTCACACAATATGGATTCCATTGTTTGTTTTTTTTTTAACTCAAATGAAATCCAGAAAAATAAAATCCACAATATCATTCAGTACGATAAACCCAATAAAATAATTTGGCACAAAGAAAATTGCTTACATAAAGTTTGACAACTCATTTAAATACAATTACCCATTTATAACATAGCCTTAAAAATATGAAAATAAAAATACGGCAAATGTAAATGTTGAATATACTTTAAATGTAAACTTCCACCGGATTTCAGTACACGCAAACCTAAACAAAATTTAAATTTTGCACCGCGGTTCCCACAATTATTACAGATATTACCGATAGATCATTACCACAAAATCTAAACATTTAATAAACTAAAAACAATTCAAATATGAATAGCTCCCAGCTTGACCATTTCAAAATCTAAACAACTTCTCAACCTAGACGTGATAGCAATTCAAATATGAATAGCTCCCCAATTTCACCATTCCACAAATTTGAACAACTTCTCAACCTACACAATTTTTAAATTCCAACAATTTTACGATTACATAATTCAAAATTTTAGCCCACGGGCGCGGCGGAGACCGCGCTTAGTCCCCTAGTCTGATTCTTATACTTTTTTTTTTTTTTTTGCGAAACACAGTACAACGCAAGCGCTCATATACACGCGCACACACTCACCCCTATGAACGCACGCACGCACACCCTACCCCTATGAGCACCTCCGAGAGACTGAGCCGGCGGGTCGAGTCTTGAGATTGACGAAGTCACCACGGGCGCCTCGCTGTCGACGGGAACGTCGCCTCCCACTGAAGAATATTCCGCCTTAAATGAGAAACACCAGCGTCAAACCTGGGGTTTGAACTCTGGTGGGCTGGGGGTACAACCACCCACCTAACCATCTTGCCACAGGCAAGTTCTCTGTCTGATTCTTATACTTCGTGCCCCTCTGTTTTCATCTCAGGCTGCTCAGGAACTGTCAATGCGTGAGATGCAGCACCGGAACTGGCAGGATGTCAAGTGATGGAGGCAAAACATGCAAGGTGCCATGACAAATCTCTTTTTGTGTGGCCGATACCTGTGAGGTATTTCGTCTGCTGAGAATGCTCAAACCTCGCCATGTAGAATAGAGATGACAACTTGTTGGGAAGATACCAGCTCCCACATGAGAAGAAATAAAACTAGTTGTGCAATACCATATGTATACTCCCTCCGCTTAGATGTATAGGGCCTCTAAAGAGGAGCAGCGCGACCAAGGTAACAGCTGATAGGGCAAGAAAAAATTCCCAGTTTTTGTGTTACCCAATCAAACAGAGCAAAATTTGTGGTTAATCCCAGATAATTAGGGGAGTTATTATGGGGAGGCCAAACAACAGCCAATGCCGATGGAGCATGCAACGGAATTGACCAATCCATCGAGAGAAATAAGCGCATGCAATGATTAGGGAGTAATTATAGGGTGGGGTTATTTAGTCAATTAAATGCAATGGAGCCTTATTTCTCTACCGTTTCCGAACAAATCGTTTTTGGTGAGGGGTCTAAGTCTAACACACCTAAACGGAGGGACACTTATTGTGACACATATTGTGAGACTTATTTAATTCTTGATGAATGCAACAAAGCATTTAAATGCATAAAAAGGAGCCTCCTGGTAACATTGCACAACCGCAGTTTAACGAACGGGGGTCATGTGAAACTACATTGTTCAATGGCTACCTACTACTGCTCCGATCCAGAAAATTGTTGTGGAGTGTGTACAAACTTTGTACTAGCGCAGTTTATTCTCTCCGACAGTTAATAAGGATCGGAGGGAGTATATGATTTCTCACATTTACCGAGTGCTCTTGTACTTATACGTTCGGAAGAGTAAACGGGGACTGCCTCTTAGTCGGTGCTCGAATATTGTGCCTAAATCAGATGAACAGTCGTGTCATGTACTAACGCACTTGCATCACCGACGCTTGGTTAGAAGTTTAAGGAGAATCTCATTGAACGTGTCCACCGGTCCGGGAGGCAGAAGTGGAGGCAGTCGCTCTGTAGCCGCTTCGGCACACCGTGTGCGAACGGTCAGGTCTCCTGTAAACGCTGGGGTGCCCGTCTGGCCGCATCGTCGCCAGCTTCGTCACGTCCATCACCTCAAGCCTCGTCCCTTTAGTAATGTTCCTTGCCGCCGCCGCCGCCGTCTCCTCTCTCACGATGTTTCGAAGCTCCGCGTGCATGGTGTCCACCTCCCTCTCCCCCTCCATGTACGGCCGCGTCCTCACGCAGGTCGTGAGGTCGTCATGCGCCTTCTCGAAGTGCGGCGGCGAGAAGGTCGACACCACCACCGTGCGGCCGGTCTGGCCAGTACCGGGGCTGCTGACGAGGCGCCGTATCATCGTCCGGATGATCTCCCGGTATATGGAAAGAAGCCGATCTCGGTGTGGTTGAATTGAGGGAGAAGGTGCGTTCTGAGCACCTCGCTGCTACCGTTGTACTCCCTCCGTTCGGATTTAATTGACACACACTTAGTTACACACGGATGTATCTAGACACCTAACAAGTATAGATACATCCATATTTAGACAAAAGGAAGTCAATTAATTTGGAACGGAGGGAGTAGTATATAGTGGGCCTCGGGAACCAGTGGCCGATGGTGACCACCGCAACGTCCATGGTGTCGACGTCAGCGGACCACCGCGGCTCGAGCGCGTCGAGGAACACCGAGTTGTAGGGCAGGCACCAGGAACGGCGCCCAGTACGTGGATATCGTCACGTTGTGTGACGGGAACGCCCAGCGCCAGCACCTGCGGAAGGCGGGGTTCCGGTCGCGGTACACCAAGCGGTACGGGAACGACGTGGTGAGGAGGCAGACGAGAGACTCGGCCTGGTTCCGTGCCATGGAGTCGCCAAAGAAGGCGAGGTGCTTGCCGCAGACGGCGTCGAGGAACCTGGCGGCGTCGAAGTCCGGGAGGTGGCACCCGGCAGCCGATGGCTGCCACCGCCAGTCAAGGAAGCCGGTGTCCGGGCGTCCATTGCGGATACAGCTCTCGCCGACCGTAACCATGCGCTCCGAGCCGTTGTAGCACCGGGCGTGCCCTGGCGCCGAAACCCACTGGCCCTCCGAGTAGTCGCAGCCGCCGTCTGTGGAGGATGCTGCTGCTGCTGCTGCAACGAAGAACACACATGCATGATTCAGTAGCACAGGAACAGAGGATGCAGGAGTACTGAAAAGCAGCCGTTGTACGCTCGCGCACCTTGGTTGTAGGTGGTGGCGATGTACTGGAGCAGAGGCGCGCCGTGTGGGGAGCAGCAGAGGAGGTGGAGGAGAGCCAAGCATACAAGGGCGCAGACGAGCCAGGCAAAGACTGCCAAACGTCCTCGTCATGATGATCTCGATCGTCGTTGCCTTTTAATTACTACTACCTTGCACCACGGCCTCGTATCCAGCTTGCATTGGCCTATATGTGTATACACAAGAAAGATGGTGGTGAAGAGATCATGGAGCGCTCATCATATTCACAAGGTTAAACTGCAATTAGCTTGTAATGCTCCACCCTCTAAGTAGGTCTATCCTTAATCTATCTTTTGGCAGGGCCGATACGCGCGTGTATACAATTCGGAAGTCAATAACTTGCTTAGTGAATAGATGCTGAGAGTCGTGTTGTGCGATCAATCTCGCAAACTTTTTCTTTTACCGATATACGCATTACGTCTAACTTTGTTCATTGATTAAGAAAGGACTTGGCTCATAATACAAGCGAGCAAAATCATGTAGAAAATGCCCTCTCGCTGCATGATTAAACTCAAATGTCTCGCCCCCCGTCTTGCCAGCATCTCCACCGGCGCTGTCAATAGAGTGTCTGCCGAACAAATGATATTGGGAGCACACACACATGTTGCAGCTTGCGGCTCGGTCGCTCCCAACAAAATTTGAACTAGATTTTCTTTCAAATACTAGAAGACAATTCAATCTAAAATATCCAGAATAAAATCATACTATTATATCACATGTCCGGATAGAACAGCCCAAAGTGGCGTCCCCAGTCTTCCTGTTCTCGTTGAACATGGCGAACAAGTACGTCTCGATCGTCCTGGCCGCCTCGGCGTACCGTCCCGGACGTGGTCGATCAACCCCCTGATTGTACCTCCTCGCATTATCCACGGTCGCCTCGAACCCGCCGGCCGACGGCCACCCGCTCTCCGACACCACCAACCTCACCGCAAGCGCGCCAGCCTTCTCCAGCGCGGCATAGGCGGCGTCGACCATGGCGTCAAACAGGCACGTGTATACCAGCCCGTTGCCAGAGTCCCTGACTGTGGTACCCGGCTGGAACTTCGCGTAGTTCAGCCGGATGTCCGCCGTGCTCGCCAGGAGCCACTAGTAGAAAAAACCCTACTAGTGGCGCACCAAAATCCACTACCAGTGGCGCACGGTGTGCGCCACTAAACTCACGCCACTATAAGTGTTATTTGTGGCGCACCAGCGGTGCGCCACAGGTAACACAACTATCAGTGGCGCACCGGCCCGTGCGCCACTATTATTGTTTGTTCCTACAGGTCTGTTTTTCACCGTTTTCGTATTTGTACATATGTACAAAAGCAGTATCAATACACATCAATAGTAATAAATAGACAAGTTTAGACAACTAACATGAATTACATATAACTCATCTTGATAAAACGGTTCTAGCTAGGTTTAGAAAAGTAATTTAGTCAACTAACTAGAATTACATATAATACATCTCGATCGAGTCGCTAGCTAGCAAGATAAGTTTCTCTGATTCATTCTTCCTTCTTCTTGACCCAATACATCTCAAAGTTCTTCCAGAAGGTATCCTCGTCCTCGCTGTCGTCGTCCTGAGACGGAGCCGCACCGTGTGAAGGACCCGCCGACGACGAAATGTCTACACCCTGTGAACCGAACACCTGGCGCTGGTACGCCATCAGATCCGGCTCCTGCTGGGGGCGGATGTTCCGCCGTGCAATCTGCGCCTGAGCCATGCGGTGCTCCCTCTCCATGTCCTTGGTAATCTGTCTGATCCCTGGCGGTGCTAGTTCGTTCACGCGGTGGCGATCCTCGGGAAGTTGAGCTTCTTTAGTGCACGTTCCTCTCCGTACTCGTGCATGCAGAAGTAGTCGTACGCACGTGCCGCCTCCTCCTCGGTCGGCCACTGCCCGACCCAGCGCTTCATCTTGCCAATGTGGATCTGGCACCCGTACATGATCGTCCGATCGGCCCTAGACCTCACCCTTACACCTGTATATTGAGACATATCTTCCTGAAAATAAAACACAAGTAGCAAATTAATTAATCGAACATGATAATGCACAAGAATATAACAAAAGTAGAACACCGAAATATTTCACCGAATAATTCACCGAATATAAGAAACCTCCATGCATAATTTTTTCATCATATTTTATCATGATAAACACATGAACCAAATAATTCACCGAATATATGAACACATGAACCAAATAAATAATTGCTCCATGTGTGGTTTGATTTGTAGGATTGTTCCATGTGAATTTTAACAAATAAATCAACAAGAAATGTTGATGCCAAGACGCCAATGATGGAACTAACAAACAAATATGTCGTTCTCCATTTCTTTAACCAGAACCATGCATCTCATTTAATCTCAATGCCTATGTACGTTATCGGACTATGTAAGTTATGCTGAAATGTTGGAGCAACCAGGCTTATATTCAGTTATGACCAAGCAGCAGGAGATCAAAAGAGCAACGCCCATGCTAGACAGCAAAGAAACAGAAGTAGTACTAGCTAGCATCGCACAACAAAGAGCGTCCATAGGATGAATCTTTGTACTAAATTGCTGAGAAACAATATCATGCAAGTAACAATATCATGCAAGTAGCTAGACAACAAAGAAACAGAGGCCGGAGGAGGAGCACCTGGCCGGACTACCGGAGATGCCGGAGGTCGCGAAGTCGTCGGAGGCCGGAGGAGGAGCACCTGCTGAGGAGGAGGCCGCCGGAGCACCCGCTGCGTCGAGGGGCGCGGCGCGGCGGACGAGAGAGGAGACCGCGCGGCCCGCGCGCGGCGTCTGGGAGGGCGGCCGGAGGAGCACCTGCTGAGGAGGAGGTCGCCGGAGCACCCGCTGCGTCGAGGGGCGCGGTGCGGCGGACGAGAGAGGAGACCGCGCGGCCCGCGCGCGGCGTCTGGGAGGGCGGCCGGAGGAGCACCTGCTGGCGGCGGCGGCGACGAACCTGGCGGGCGAGTGAGGCGCTGGGCGGCGTCGCTGGGTGGCTGGCCGGCGGCGCCGTGGAGGAGCGCCGCTTGGGGTGAGAGGAGAGGCCGGGGTCGATGAGACGCGAGACTGCCCGGTGACTGTCTGTGGAGAGAGAATGTAGATCTAGGAAAATGCGTGTGTTTTTTTTTTCACAATACCAGTGGCGCACTACTTACCGGTGCGCCACTGGTAAAAAAATTACCAGTGGCGCACTATGCTATGGTGCGCCACTGGTAGTCTCTCTCCTCCGCCGGAAATTTTTGCAAGTTTAGGTGAAACTTACGTGTGGCGCACCAGGTTATCGGTGCGCCACTGGTAAATTCAGTGGCGCACCGATAACCTGGTGCGCCACAGGTATATTTTACCAAATCCACAAAACGAGGTGAGAGACTATCAGTGGTGCACGGGAAGCATGGTGCGCCACTGATAGCATCTCACCTATAAGCTTTTTTCTACTAGTGAGCCGGGCAACGTCGGCGATGAAGGGTTGCGCAAACGCGCCGCTGGATGGCGGGAAGGTGTTGGTGAACACGTCGAACCGCACCGACGTCGACGCCTTGATGGAGCCGCCGAGGCCGGCTGCGGAGAGGGCAGTGTTGATGTTCTGTATGGCGGGGAGGAGGATGGGCGGGCCTGACGTCGCCCGGGGGGATCTCGTTCCCGACGACGACGTACCGGATGAAGACGTCTGGGTAGGCTTGGACGTTGGTCCGGACCCAAGAGGCGGCGTAAGACGCGTCAGCAGTGAGGCGGCGGACCTCGT
Organism: Poa pratensis; assembly: GCA_947311845.1. Taxonomy (NCBI): domain Eukaryota; kingdom Viridiplantae; phylum Streptophyta; class Magnoliopsida; order Poales; family Poaceae; genus Poa; species Poa pratensis. The sequence goes on from CAMZMU010000037.1 coordinate 89,273,720, forward strand.
CGACGCCTCCGACGTCGAGGACGAGGGCGATGCCGCTGCCGCGCAGCGTGGCGAGGACCTCCTGGTCCGGGTTGTAGACACGCATCGCGTAGATGTTGCGGGACTTGCAGAGACGCACGACCTCGCCTCACGACGGGAGGTCATCGCCGATCATATGCACAGCTGCGCATGCAGGACACGATTCAGAATCAATTATCCCGACAGAGCAAAGTAGCTAGAAATTGATCTGTGGAAAGACAGAAGAACAAGGAAAAATGTTGTACTATACCTCCCATTTTTTTGAATTTAAGGCAGTCGTATCTGCCACCCGATTAGATAGATAGAATGTCTATGTACATTGTCATTTGCCTAAGCAAAAGAAACACCGAAACAAAAAACTAGCCAAAATCAATCTCTCGGGTCGTGCCCATGGGCGAGAGCCGCTGCTCAATCTCCTCCCACACAAGGTGTGCCACCATGATCGGCTGCATAGCCGTGTTTCGAAAAACCTCCAGTTCCTCTCTTTCCAACAACCCCACATGGCGTAGACGAACGCTCCGCTCGCCTCTCTCCTCTTCTCCTTTGGTATCCACTAGTACAGAACGACACATCGGAAACAGGCCAAAAACCCCATCGGCAACGGAGAAAGGGTCCGTGTCCTCGACTCCGTGACAGATGTGAAGGCCTTCATCGGTAACGGAGGCGAAAAAACCGTTTCCGATGAGGTCTCCATTTGACAACGGTTATGCGCAGACCTCCGTTGCTGTAGTTTTCCTACATCAGATACGGAGTTTTCTATCTACCCGTTTGCACTGAGCTTTTCTCATATTTCGGTTATATGCCATAATACATGAAAGGCTGATTGCACAATGCACTAAAACGTTATTCAATTCATAACATAGAACAAATGCCATCATTACATTGGTATACAATAATATCACCATTTTTTACAATTTGACTACAATCATATCTATCACACATTGGCATAATGTAATATCACCTATTACACTTTGACTACAATCATGAACTCTAAACCTACAAGCAACTAACCTAACAAGATGGAAGGCTGGCTTAATTAAGCCAGCCTTCCATCTTTGACTTGGAGCTCACCTTCTATGAGCTCTCGGTCGTCGCTGTACCCACTCCAAGACCAGTATCCACGAAATTTCCTTGCCTTAAGGTTTCTGGTTCTCGGAATGATACATTGGTACTTTTATGCAGTGTTGCCGAAATAAACTCCTGCGTAAAAGAAAAAAAAGTTAGCGAAATGTACAAAATACATCTGGATATTAAAAAAATCGGTGGCTATTTTCCAGCAACTGCTTTGTTCGGTTGCCATTTTCGAGAAACTGCTAAGATCGACGGCAAATATCCAGGAACTGCTCTGTTCGGTGGCAGACAGTTCGCATTCCTTCCTTCTCTTCTTCCTCGTTCCACCCAATCCCCCACCCGCCATGGACGACCGCAACAGAACAACAAAGACAACTACCGTCCGTACCCACGGCACCATTCTGGAGGTGGTGTACACGAACGAGGAGCATACCGTGGAGCGGATCCTCGACAAGTACGAGGAATGGCTAGCAGAGGAGAAGCATCGGTTCATCGGCCTTGACATCGAGTACACCCGTAATTGTCGGCACATGTCTGTCCTGCAACTCGCCATGCGCCAGCATGTCCTCGTGTTCGACTGGTGCAAGTCCAAGAAGAATTGTCCAGAGTTGGGCAAATTCTTTGAACGCAAGAATATCACTTTCGCAAGCGTGAACATCACCAACGATAGCAAGGTGCTTTCTTCTGCCGGCTTCCACATTCCACCGGAGTACTACGTGGATATCCAACTCGTATACAAAATCAAGGGTGGAGACGAGAGGGGCGGAATGGGTGATCTAGCGGCAGACCTCATCGACAAATCATACGCCAACAGAAGAAGGAGTTCCCATCCAACCAGCACAATTTTTGGGAGTCGATGCCGCTGCACAAATTTAACCTCGACTACGCAGCAATAGATGGGTACGTGACCTACGAGTTGCATCGCACGATCCTAACCTTGAAGGACAGGCTACGTCCAACATGGCAGGAAATGCTCTGCCCTAGGTGCAAGAATGCCCTAGGTGAATTGCAATAGGCTTTGGATGTCGGTGTTTAACTAGTTTGTACAGTTGGTGCTTTAACAATAAGTGTTTGTATTTATTAGAACATGTATGTGTGAATTTGCACTAGGAATTTGTTTATGTGATGAAATGCTCATACGTAGAACCTAGTTCATCGGCATCACAGCCGGTCACAAAAAGATTTATACCTTTCACCCGGCGGGAGAGGAGGTGCAGGCCTCTGCCAGATGCGCTGCAATGCTACCAGCGCGCTGCGACGCAATCACCTCCTCCCGCTTCTCCTTTGTCGACATCCACCTCCTCCTCCTTCTCCAGATCAGACACCACCTACAGATCCTCCACCTCCTCCAGATCGGCCACTTCCTCCTCCAGATGGGTTTCTGCTGGTAGATCTGCTGGTAGATCCGCCGGAGGTGCTGCAGCACCACCTCAAGAATGACCTCCTCCACATCGGCCTGGCTCAGAAGAAGCCGGGCATCACCGGAGGAGGAGGGCGTCAGATGGTGGCGCTGCCGCATCATTAGCGGATGCATGGCCACCTCCAGATCGACCTTCCCCTCACGAAGGGCTGCCGCTAGAACGGTGCTACCGTGGCGGCTAGAGCCGCGGCCGCGATGGCCGGATCTAGAAGCGCCGACAGAGGAAGCCATTAGAGAGAGTGAGGAGAGTTGAAAGCCACAGTGTGCGGCGGCTAGGGTTGGAAGAGAGACAGTGAGAGAGTGATAATGAGACCGATAATTTGCTAGAGCCGGCAGTATATATAAGTACCACATTGGCAACGGACATTTTATATAACCGTTTCCGTTGCTTTTACACCAGCGAGAGAGTAAACTTACTAACAGGTACTCTAAATTACATATGAACGCAGAGACCACTTAGGAAACGGTAATGAACCACATAGGATACATATATTAATAATAAAGATGACTAAATTAACTACATACGGACTTGATAATGAAGTAAAGGATTACATATGTGCTACTACTAGCTAATGCTACTACTAGCAGCTGCTGATGAAGACTTGGGCTCGTCGTCGCTGTACACGTGTGCGTCCCTCCGGCATAAGGTACCGTCGAAGATCTTGATGAAGAACCCGTTGTCGCCGTCGAACTCGAAGCACAAAAAGTGGCCCTGCTCAAGCTTGTACGCTTGGGCGAATGACTTCCATCCCTGGCCGAGGTACAAATTCCCCCCGGCACTCACGGCCGTCTTCACCGCCCAGCTGCCGTTCTCGCAGTCCTCCATCTTCAGATGCATGGTACCTGCCACCATGCCTTGGAGCTTCTGTGCGAACGCCCTCGGGAGACTCAGGCGGCTCTCGATGCCCTTGTACAGGATAACCAAGAACTCGAAGCCGCGCAGCTCCGGGGACATGTCTTCAGAGGACGGTGAGGGCGACACCGACGGCGTGGCATTGCGGCTGCGCCCCCTACCACGGCCGCGCCCTCGTCCACGGCCGCGCCCACGTCCACGGCCGCGACCGCTGATGGTACCTCTCGGCGGGGACATGTCTTCAGAGGACGGTGAGGGCGACACCGACGGCATGGCATTGCCGCTATGCCCCCTACCACGGCCTCGCCCTCGTCCACGGCCACGACCGCTGCTGGTACCTCTTGTCGTGGGTTTGTCACGTCAGGTGTCATAGATGACTTCGTAGGTGTGGGATTATGCGAGTCAAGCATCTCCGAGCTTGGGATCGCAGGAACAAAGATCAACACAGATTTACCCAGGTTCGGCCCCCTCAATGTGAGGTAAAAGACCTACTTCCTGCCTACCCTAGATTGGTATTGATATGATAATCGAGGTGTTACAATGGAGGCGATCCGATCTGGTACTCGCCGTATGAGCTAGGGTTTGGGCTTGATAGCTTGACCCGCTCTAAGTCCTGCGAGTCCTCTTTATATACACAGAGGCTCGCTAGGTTACAAAAGGAAACTTCCCCATAAGGAATACATCCACAGAGGCCTACTCGGAGACTACTTGGTCTTCACGTCCTCCGGGATATGTCTTCTAGATCTTTCCCTTATGGCGGTTCAATATTGGGCTTGCTCCCAAGTGGGCCTTCGTCCGTGCGAGTAAGTTAAGTCGCACTGGGCCGCGGGTTAATCCAGAAAGTATTCCCCCGACATTAGCCCCCAAGCGTGGCCTGAACTTCATAGTATTTCTTGATCTTGAATGCTTAGGCCGCGCTTTTCCTTGTTTCGCGACTTATAATTGTGCAAGTTTGGCCTTGACTCGCACCTGGAAGATCATCTGACTTCGTGAGCTTCTTTGTTAGAGTATCCTGATAGCTTCAGAACTTGATGACGATCTATCTTCAAATTTTTGATGATAATATGATATAGCCCCCAAGGATTGAGAGGATGTTATGTGGTAATCATCTCAATTCTTCTCAGAGAACTCTGAAGGTCATCACCTGTAACTTGATATCATGAATAAAACAATTGTTAAGTTACAAGTAATTGTAATTGGTGTTGCCGTACTATAAGCAGTACATCGACCTCTAGTTAGGCCATCTGAATCCTTAAGTGGGCACTCGCGCGACTCAGTATTTCCTAGGAATATGTGTGTTCAGGGTCGAGAGCGGCCATGATAGGCAATCAAGCTCGATTGACGCCACACCCCAGTACTTTGGCCACATAATGCGAGTAGCAATCCAACTTAAGGTAAATTTGATAATTGCCAATAAATCGGCTGTTTCAGGGTAACAAAGACCCCAAGAAACATAATGATATTGCCATGATAGGCTAAGCTATGATAAGCTTTGATTATGATGACACATAAGGTCGCGCCTAGGTGGCAACCGAGTGTTATACATAGGGTTGGATCGCGCGTAGGTGGCGATCCATGGTGATACATGGGGTCGGTCGCGCCTAGGTGGCGACCAGAGATGATACAAAGTTTACGGCCGCGCCTAGGTGGCAGCCGGTTTCTGATACAAGGGTCGATCGCGCCTGGGTGGCGATCAGATGTTGCATAGGTCGCGCCTAGGTGGCGACCAAAGTTGAAGTTCTAGCCCTGAGTGGCTGTGATGATACTCAGCTATAAAGCTGGAAAGGATGATGCTTGGCTCTGATTAGCCTTTTCTTATGTATAGTACGGTCGCAGGTGTGCGACGTTCCAAGGGCGAGGTGCCTCGAGACGATCCTCGAAATCATGGCGTTCGCTGCTTTCTTCCCTTACATCCAGCAGGTAGTACGACCCATTGTTTAGCTTCTTGCTGATGATGTAGGGTCCTTCCCATGGAGAGGACAGCTTATGCATTCCCTTGTGATCTTGTTTAAGTCGCAGTACTAGGTCGCCTTCTTGAAAGGTGCGGGTTTTGATGCGTCTGGCATGATAGCGTCGCAAGTCTTGTTGATATACTGCTGACCTTGATGCTGCCAAGTCTCTAACCTCTTCTAATGTGTCCACCGAGTCTTGCCGAGCTATCTCATTATCTGTCTCGATGTAAGCCGCAACTCTTGGTGAATCATGTATGATATCGCTGGGCATGACTGCTTCTGCTCCATAGACCATGAAATATGGTGTAAATCCTGTGGATCTGTTAGGGGTTGTTCTCAAGCTCCACAGTACTGCTGGCAGTTCTTCCACCCAACATCCTGGAGATGCTTCGACCTTTTCAATAAGGCGCGGCTTAATTCCATGGAGAATTTCCTGGTTAGCTCGCTCAGCTTGTCCATTGCTCTGCGGGTGTGCTACTGACGTGAGGTCCAATCTTATCCCATTGTCTGCGCAAAATATCTGTGTAGCCCCTTCAGAGGTGTTGCTCCCATTGTCTGTAATGATACTATGGGGGTAACCGAAGCGGAATATGACCTTCTTCAAGAACTTGACTGCTGTTTCAGCCTCGCAATCTCCCACAGGTTCTGCTTCTATCCACTTTGTGAATTTGTCCACCATGACTAAGAGGTGAGTTTTTCCGTTTGAAGACCGTCTGAAAGGCCCTACCATGTCAAAACCCCATACGGCAAAAGGCCATGTGATGGGTATTGTGCGAAGTGCTTGGGCTGGCATATGATCTTGCCTAGCGTATCTTTGACATCCATCGCACACTCTGACAATTTGCTCTGCATCTGCTAATGCTGTTAACCAGAAGAATCCATGTCGGAACGCCTTTGCCACCAAAGATCTTGACGAAGCATGATGGCCACAATCGCCTGAATGAATTTCGTGCAAGATTTTTCGTCCCTCTTCTGGTGAGACACATCTTTGAATGCTCCTGATACGCTGCGCTTGTATAATTCGTTGTTGATGATTGTATAGGCCTTTGATCGTCGTATGATTTTGCGCGCCTCAATTTCATCGTCCGGCAGCACTCCGCGACTTAAATATGCCATGTATGGCTCTGTCCATCCTGGCTGTTCATGCAGGGCTGCGACTAAAGTTGAATCATCCTCTGGCTCTGCAATGTCAATCTCTGCTGGAGGTTTGACTGATGGATTGTGCAGTTCATCCAGGAAAACATTGGGTGGGACTGACTGTCTGTTGGATCCAAGCCGAGACAGGGCATCCGCAGCTTCATTTTGTCTCCGATCAATATGTTCAACTTGGTATCCAGTGAAATGTCCAGCAATTCTGTCCACCTCTCTCCTATATGCAGCCATGTTCGCATCCTTGCTGTCCCACGTTCCGGAGACCTGCTGTGCCACCAAGTCTGAATCGCCAAAACAGCGTATGCGACTGATGTTCATCTCCTTTGCTATACGTAGACCATGAAGCAGTGCCTCGTACTCCGCCACGTTATTTGTGCAGTTGAAGTGTATCTGTAACACATACCGCAGCTTGTCTCCCTTGGGAGATGTCAGAACAACTCCAGCCCCCGAGCCTTGCAACTGTCTTGACCCATCAAAATGCATGGTCCAGTATTTGGTTTCTGCCATGCTAGGAGCAACTTGGATTTCTGTCCAATCGTTAATAAAATCTGCAAGGGCTTGCGACTTAATTGATGTGCGCGGCTCGTAACTGATGTGATGTGGTCCCAACTCGATCGCCCACTTAGCGACTCTTCCAGTAGCTTCTCGATTACGAATGATATCTGCCAATGGTGCTGAACTCACCACAGTTATTGGATGCTCTTGGAAGTAGTGCTTCAGCTTGCGACTCGCCATGAACACTCCAAACACCAACTTCTGCCACTGTGGGTAACGCTGTTTGGAAGCTGTGAGGACTTCGCTCACGTAGTATACTGGTCTCTGGACAGGGTATTCCTTTCCGTTTCTTGTCTCTCCACAACCATGACAGCACTCACAGCGCGGGAATTTGCCGCTATGTATAGTAGCATTGGCTCTTTATCTTTTGGAGCCGCCAGAACTGGAGCATTTGTCAATTGATGTTTCAAGGCTGTCAGAGCTTCGTCGGCCTCTGCGTCCCAAACGAAGGTGTCTGATTTTTTCAACAGTCTGTACAAAGGTAGTGCTTTCTCTCCCAATCTTGATATAAAGCGACTCAAAGCTGCTACGCAACCAGTAAGCCGCTGTACATCTTTTATCTTTTCTGGCTTTTGGAGATCCATCACGGCCTTTATCTTGTCAGGATTGGCCTCAATGCCTCTTTCTGATACTATGAATCCCAATAGCTTTCCTGCTGGTACTCCGAAACGCACTTTGTGGGGTTGAGCTTCATGTTGTATTTTCTGAGATTTGTGAATGTCTCTGCCAGATCACCAATAAGATCCTGGCTAACTTGCGATTTAATCACAATATCATCCACGTAGGCATGAACGTTGCGACCTATTTGCTCATGTAGGCAATTCTGAATGCATCTTTGGTAAGTCGCACCTGCGTTCTTCAACCCAAAGGGCATGCTGACGTAACAAAAAGCTCCGAAGGGTGTGATGAAGGACGTCTTTTCTTGGTCCTCCCTCTTCATCTTGATTTGATGGTAGCCTGAATAGGCGTCCAAAAAGCATAACAGCTCGCACCCAGCAGTTGAATCAATTACTTGGTCGATTCTTGGCAAAGCAAATGGATCCTTTGGACAAGCTTTGTTAAGACTGGTGTAATCAACGCACATTCGCCACGTACCGTTCTTTTTCATAACCAATACTGGATTTGCCACCCACTCCGGATGGTATACCTCTGTGATGAATCCTGCAGCCAGCAAGCGAGCTATTTCCTCTCCTATTGCCTTTCTCCTGTCATCATGAAAACGCCGTAGTGGCTGCTTCACTGGTTTAGCCGCAGGGTTCACTTTGAGGCTATGTTCTGCTAATTCTCTTGGTACCCCTGGCATATCTGACGGCTTCCATGCGAAGATGTCTTTATTTTCCTGGAGAAAAGCGACGAGGGCCTTCTCCTGCTCTTCTTCCATGTGTGCTCCAATGCTAGTTTGCTTGGATGAGTCGCCAGGAACAAGATTTATCTGCTTAGTGTCCTGGGCCGCTTTGAATTTCATTGGTGGCTCGGCAGATGGCGTGGTAACCACACTCATATCGTTTGGGTCCACCTGCGACTTATAACCTTTTAGTTCTTCCGCGGCACAGGCGGATTCTGCGAAAGCCGCATCTCCTTTCTCACATTCTATTGCTTTTTCTCTATCTCCGTACACTGTGATGACCCCTTTTGGTCCTGGTATCTTCAACTGTAGGTACACGTAGCATGGCCTGGCCATAAACTTAGCAAAGGCCGTTCTTCCAAACAAGGCGTGATATGGGCTTTGGAATTTTACCACTTCGAAGCTTAGGAATTCACTTCTAAAGTTCTCTTCTGTTCCAAAAGTTACCCCTAGGGTTATTTTCCCCACTGGCGTGCGGACCTTCCTGGGACAATGCCGTGAAATACTGTTGACGTGGGCTGCAGGCTGGAATCCTTGAGTCCTAGACGCTGGAAAGTATCGTAGTACAAGATATTAATGCTGCTTCCTCCATCCATAAGCACTTTGGTCAGCTTGTATCCTGCAACGTATGGTGCCACAACCAGTGCCAACTTGCCAGGTTCCCGTACCTGTGGCGGGTGGTCGTCGCGACTCCAGGTTACCGCGTATTCTGACCACCTTAACCAAGCGGGTGTTGCTGGTATCACGGCGTTCACCTGCTGACTTCTCCGGCTCAATTTCTCTTCTCTTTTGGAGGTATCGATAACTATTGTGTGATACTGCCCCGTCTGCCTGGGGTTACTCGCGCCGTGCTGCCCAATGTTTGTGTTATGAGCCGCACTAGGGTTTCCTTCATGGGAATTCCCCCCGTTGTGTTGGCTCTCTTCTTTCCACTTTTTGTAATAATGGCATTGCGCCTTGGTATGGTCCGCTGGCCGTCCATCACCTGTCGCATGAAGGTCGCATGGCCGGTTGAAAACTTCTTGCATATTGATTGGACGGGAGCCGTATCCTCGACCCCTTCCACGCTGGCCTCTGAATCCTCCACGCGTATTGGCGACGAGCCCTGAGTGACCATCTTCGCTTTTGCGTTTGTTTTGACTCGTGTTGTTGTGGCTCGTTTGCTGCTGCTGGGGCTTGTTGGAGTTTTTCTTTCCTTTTGCAGCAACCTCCTCTTCTTCTCCGTCTGACGCGTCTCTGGTTTTGTCTGAGCTGGCATATTTGTTAGCCGCAGCCATCACCTCGCTGAGGCTCTTGACTTTATCCTTCATGCGACCCAGCTTATGAATCAGCGGCTCAAACTTGCAGTTTTTCTCCATCACCAGGACGGCTGAGCTTGGTGGTATATTATCTGAGGAGTGTATTATTTCTGCCACCCTTTTCATCCAATGGCGACTTGACTCGCCTTCCTTCTGGACACAACGCTCTAAATCTTCTATATTGCAGAGTCGCTTGCAAGTTCCTTGGAAGTTCTTAATGAAGGCATCCTTCAGTTCCTCCCAAGTATTTATAGAGTTGGGAGGCAAATTTTGCAGCCATATGTGCGCTGCTCCTTCTAGCATCATGTTTAGGTAGCGTGCGCAGATCTCTTCAGATGCGTTTAGGATGCTCATGCCCATCTCGTAATTGTTGAGCCAAGTGGTTGGATCCATGCTGGCGTTATAGTTTGCCACCTTGCGTGGCCCTTTGAAATCTTCAGGAAAAGGTTCCGATCTGATCCTTCAGTGAAACACGCCGGTCCCTTGAGTCGCGAGGACAGGGCTGTGGGCGCCTGCGGGGTTATCTGCGGGCCGCTTTTGCATCAATGGTGCATTCGCCTGCGCTTCTGCGACTTGCTCCTGCTGCCTCTGTGCGACTCCTGACACGTCCTCTGGTGGCCTGCTCTGGACGCTTCTTTCTGCTGTAATCCTGTGATTGGCTGGTACGAGGGGCAGCTGTGCTTCGGCTTCCGCCCTATTGGCTTGTTGCAGGACTGCCGTACTTAGCATCTGAATCGCGCGCCGCGCCTCAGCATTGACCGGGTCATCGCCTGTTGGTACCATCTGAGTCAAGATATTAGCCGCAGCATACATATTATCGACAGGGTTCTGGTAATGGCCCTGTGGGGTGTGAAACCTCCTTGGTTGTTGCTGGGTCTCTTGATTTGTTGGTACCCTTCCTTCCGCAGTCGTCTGGATTCCCGTCCCGCGGCTGGAGTGAGCGGGATTTCCACTGTTGGTTGAGTCGCGCGCAGCTGTGTTTGCGGGTCAACCTGTTGTTGAGTCGCAGCCAGCGCGGCTACTCTCTGCCGCTCCTGTTGGATTCCTTGGTTTATCTGATCGAGCCTGCGGCGCTCTTCTTCCATCCTTCGAACCTCATACAGGAGCTCGGCCCTGGCGGCCTCAATTTCTGTTGCACGGAGGGCGGCGTTCGTGGCTGACACAGGGACAAGAAGTGGGTTGCTTGGGGGTGCCGATGCCTCGGTTTCTCCAGCAGTTCCTGATGCACCTGCTCCTCCGGCCATGTAAACCGCGACTTGTGCCATCTCTTGATCTGGTGATGATGTGATTTCTGGTGGGTAACCCCAGCAACTTTCTTCAAAGGCAGGTATGATGGACCCAAACTCTTGCGAGTCCATGCTTTCCACGGATTCTTCCCCGTCATCGGCGACTTCTTCTACTGAATCGCCTTCCTGGACCGATCTAACGGACCTGCCACCGATGAAGCCGACGAAGACGTTGATGGATCCGAACGGGATGACGTGGCCGGTCTCCAAATAATCTGCTTCCGGCCCCCAGCTTGAATCGTCGATGAGGGGTGTGCCATTGACCGTGATGATACGGCCAACAACAAGATCTTCAGCTCCCTTCATGGATCCTGCGCGGAACGTGACGCTCTTGACCGCAGGCCCCACGGTGGGCGCCAACTGTCGTGGGTTTGTCACGTCAGGTGTCATAGATGACTTCGTAGGTGTGGGATTATGCGAGTCAAGCATCTCCGAGCTTGGGATCGCAGGAACAAAGATCAACACAGATTTACCCAGGTTCGGCCCCCTCAATGTGAGGTAAAAGACCTACTTCCTGCCTACCCTAGATTGGTATTGATATGATAATCGAGGTGTTACAATGGAGGCGATCCGATCTGGTACTCGCCGTATGAGCTAGGGTTTGGGCTTGATAGCTTGACCCGCTCTAAGTCCTGCGAGTCCTCTTTATATACACAGAGGCTCGCTAGGTTACAAAAGGAAACTTCCCCATAAGGAATACATCCACAGAGGCCTACTCGGAGACTACTTGGTCTTCACGTCCTCCGGGATATGTCTTCTAGATCTTTCCCCTTATGGCGGTTCAATATTGGGCTTGCTCCCAAGTGGGCCTTCGTCCGTGCGAGTAAGTTAAGTCGCACTGGGCCGCGGGTTAATCCAGAAAGTATTCCCCCGACACCTCTCGCCATGGATTTGGACGGAGGGGATCTGGCGAAGTTTGAAAAACTGGAGGCGATGGACTGGGGCTTCAAAGAGACCGCTGCTGGTACCTCTCGCCATTTATACTCGCGGGTCTGCTCCGCCCACCTCCCCATCTGCCCATTCGCTACCCTCCACGTATCAACATTTTCAACGGTTGGAAAATTCTATCCGTTACCATAGAGGCAAATATTGGAAACGGACAATTTTATTAACCGTTGCCGATGTAATAGGTGACGGAGATTGGAAAGGGTCCGTTGCCAATGTAGGTGGGCCAGGTCAGGTTTGTACGCACCGGCCGTGCGGAAAGCGCGATTCTCCGTCGACTAACTCCTGCCGTTGCCATAGAGGGGTATCAGATGTGTCGTTCTGTACTAGTGATCCCAGCGAGCATGCCATTCCACCAAGCATCGATGCCGTGTCCCAAGGCTGGTGGCGGCATCCCAACGAGCCCTTCCAACCGAAGATGTGCTCCCTCACCTCCTTCGAGAAACTGTAATCAAGAAGAAGGTGCTTCACCATTTCGGGATGGCATCGGCAAAGCTTGCAAATGGGGTCGTGTGGCCATCCTCTAATCGCCAAATTTTCCGCGGTGAGGATCTTGCTGTGCAGCACCAACCAAGCAAAGAAACGACACTTTGGTTCCGCCTTGGCCTTCTGTTGACACACGAACACGTCACGTGTACCCGCGGCGCCGAGGGAGATGCTCCGCAACTCACTCCGCGGGAGGCTCGCCGGAAGCGCGGTACGCAAGACAATCCGGCGGGCGCTTTTGTAGACCCGAAACCCCGCTCGCCCGGGAGGGACCCTGTCAGGGCTCGCGGTGGCTATGGGTTGCCCTAGGTCGGCCTGACCGCCCCTAGAGCCTCGTGGATTCGCAGCCTCCAATCTTGAAGAACGGCGAAGAACGAGAAGAAAGATACAAGGGCAGAGGGATAAAAGTAGATGAACACGAAAAAGTAGTAGATGTGTTTGTTCGATTGGTGTTGGATCAATCGGCCGTCACCCCTCATGTATATAAGGAGCGGCTGGACTTCCCGTGCAAGGAAAGAGCTTGGATTCACGTCCAAAACCCTAATTTGGGTCCAATTCGGATGGTTTGGTCCGAACTTTCCAAAACTGTTCGGTCTAAAACCTGACTGTACCTTGCGGGTCGTTTTTGATGCAGTAAACGACTCCGGATCGAAATCTCGTAGAAAGATAAGTTGTTCGTCTCGAAAAAACGAAGAACTTTCCTTTTATGTGTTTTTCCATTTGATGCCATCTGGACCTCTGAAATTCAATCGGAAGCAAATCGATACGTTTTTTAGTATTTCCCGATTGCACTCACCCGAGGGCAGAGGACGTCTATGATCGGGCGACCTGCCTATGCCCAGCCTCCTTCGTGTGACCCGAACCTTCCAAAACTGTTCGGTCTGCACCTTCCGGATCGTTTTTGAGGTAGTAAACGACTCCGGATCGAAATCTCGTAAAAAGAGAAGTTGTTCGTCTCGAAAAGACGAAGAACTTTCATGTTATGCGTTTTTCCATTTGACTTCATCTGGACCCTTTAAATTCAGTTGGGAGAAATTCGACTCGTTTTTAGCCTTTCCGAATTGCGCTCACCCGAGGGCAGAGGGTGTCTATGGTAGGGCGACCTGCCTGCTCACCCGAGGACAGACCATGTCTATGGTTATGTGCGCTCAGTATTTTGGCTCCACAAGTTGCATACGACCTCGGATTGAGATGATCCAAAAACCAAAGTTGATTGTCTCGACGATACGCACAAGTTTCGTTCACATTATATTTTCATCCGAGATCATCTTGGTGACACCTCCTTATACGCCAAAATCGGTCGTCAACCGCAGCAGCGTTTTCTTTGATTTCCTTGCCACGAACCTGATGGAACGGGGTTCTCCGCCATTCGCTCACCGCTACCGCGACAACCACTCCACTGATTGCTCTGTCATGGCTTGCTCGTGCACCCGATACTGCCGAGTTGTCGTGGCATCGTTTCAGTCCATTCTTCTGCTTCGATACATTTGCATCCCAGGACCGAAACTCCGACAATGAGCCAAATTTGACCGTCAACACATGCCCCCCTGTTTTTTGGTAAAGCTTGCGTGCCAAAAAATAACTTGCACCATTATGCTGCTAAGGACGATGCCAACACTCCATCGGCCATGTGTCCCAAGGCGATAATACTTTATCGTATGCTCGGGCTGTACGTCATCTGAACTTTTGACTTGGATCCTGCAGATAAGAAAAACATACTTCTTCTAACCGTCCATCCGGTTTGCACTAGATCCTTTGTTAGTGGCCGACTTAATAATCAAGTCGTCCTTACTAGTATTGGCAAACTGAGCACCAACGTCCAGGGAGGAGATAAAACTATGAAGAGTACCTCTAGCCAGATGTCAGCTTTGTCAACACAATGCATTCTCAGGGCGATATGCAAATATCGGCCGTGTGTCCTTATCTTGAAGGACCTGGAGAACCCATCCACCAAAGTGTGAATAGCCGAAATAAATCAGATGTTTCGGCTGGGGATAAATCACAAGGTGCCGGCTTTGATGGTACAGTTGAAGAACATGAATGACACACCGTATGAGGCCTCCTATAGCGAGATGAAGATCGCTGGCTTCGCCTGTCGACATCTTTCTTGTCCTCTTTCCCTCTTGCCGTCTTTGCAACAGTGGGTAGTGTATCCTTCTTGATTTGAGGGCTTCTTTTAGGAACCCACGCCATGTTCCTCTTCTCCAACTCGTCGGCTCTAAGCCGCTTTAGCTGCCACTTTTGCCAATGTGATAAACCGAGTGGGTAACCCGTCTGTGACTTTTCTTTATGCACTGGCAGTTCTTTCTTCGCTTTGGGCACTTCCGACTTGGCCTGTTCAGACTTGACGACTGGGTCCTTGAAAGTTACTCGCTTCACTTCCTTGCCCTTTGTAGCCAACATCATTTTAGCTGGCTTTTGGTTACTTGGAATCAGGTCCGGAAGAGCATCCTTGCGGCCATCTCTTTTCACTATGTATACTTGCTTCACCACCTCCTTCTTCCTCCACGAGCTCCTGGCCGGTTCTTGATTAAGCCGGTCTTTGACACGTGGTTGCCGGGTTGATTCTCTTGGAGCTGCATAAACTTGGCGAGGTGATTTAGCATAAAACTGATTGTGTGCCCACGAATCATACCTGTCCCGTGAATGATATGAATAGAATCCGGTATGGGAAGGCGTGGACGACTTCGGCATTGGCGGCCCAAAAGAAGTTTGTGGAGTCGGCATGTTGGGCTTCTCCCTTTGCCTGTTCCGGTCTTCAGATTTACGCCCTGGGGGTGACTTCGATGCTTTTGCTTCAGCTGGCCGATAAGCACTTTTTGCTTCGCTCATCTTCTGATACTTCTCTAATAATTGAGCGAAGGTCACTTTAGATTTCCTCCTTCTATGCTTATCGCTGCCTTTGTCCTTTCTACCATTGCAGGCATCGGTCTTTGAATATGCTTGTTGCCCCCCAGTGTTAGGCGTCATTGCTGGAGCTTTGACGGAACGTTCGTCTTCAGGATTGCCGTCTTGGGAAATTTCTTTGCTTGACGAATCGATCCCATCATCTTCAGCATATACCCGTCCGTCTTGGGATGAACCGGCTTGAGGCAGCCGAGTCAACACGTGATCACCATCAAGATTAATATTAGCCGGCTGGCTATCAGCTTGTCCTTCAACAAATTCCAATCGTCCTTCAAAGGCCGATTGTGCATCATGAAACACATCGCAGCCTTTGATGTTCTGCGTGAACGAATTAAGCATTCGCTCTTGTCTTGACGGCTCGACATGGTCATCTTCTATGATAATTGGATTAGTCGGCGATGCACCGACACTGTGATCACCCATGCCCGGACTGATGGTACACTGTTTGTTCCTTAGCCGATATTGAAATACCGGCTTTGGAATTATGAAACCAAGTGGTGCCGGCTTAAAGTCATCCAACTCAGCTATGCATCGTCTTTCGCCTTCTTTTTCCAATTTTTCTGAATCGGCTATCTTGAAGGACTTTGAACCTGGCTTTGTGTTTCTGCAACCAAATAGCTACACAATATATATCTCATTTGAGACCAAATGTTAGCCAGGCATGAAACAAGTAAAGTTGCCCATATGAATATAAAACTTAGCCGGCATGAAGGGAACAACTTTGATTGTGATAAATTGTCACTATTAACCTCTATAACTGGTACAATATGTTGACTGGCATAATTAGTGACAAGACTATTCCTAGCAAACAAGTTACTCATCCCGATTGGTCTTTCAACATTAATTAAAATCGTGTTGGAAAATGCATCAACAATATGACTATGACCAAATCTAAAGATAAGTAAATTGCCGGCTAGGCGTACCTCTCCGAAGACGCTGGGAGAATGCGATGTTGGTACAACAGGAACAATGCTTTGCTCCACCTCTGAATAACTCTCCAACGCCTCGTCTTCCTCTTCCGGATCTCGTGCCACGTCTCCTGGACGCTCCTTGCCAACCGAACATTGTTCGGCTTCGTTTTCTGGCTCTTGATGTTCATCATTAACCGAACTTTGTTCGGCTGTATCTTCTTGTTCTTGATGCTCATCATCTTTGGCACGGAACCTGTTGGGTGGTATGTAAACTCCTTTACACCCAGAAAAATCAATCACGGCTGTTTTGCTAGCCATGACATGCTCTCGATCAATGAAGCTTGCTTCTGTTGATTCAATAGATTCGGCACATGTACTGTCTATTTCGGCTTCAACAGCCGAAGTAACCATACTTTCCGAATCATTCATCTTTTCTCCATGGCTTCCATCAACTTGCAAAGCTTCTTCTTGCCTTGGTTTAACATGGGGCTTGACTTGATTGAAGCACATAAGAGAGGATTTAATTTCTCCTATTGGAGTAATATTTTCTTGAGGGTCCTTCTTGAGCTTTGCATGGAACATGTGCAGACCTTCCTCTTCGAGCTTTCTCCTGTATGCTTCATGTTCCTCCTTGAGTTTCTTCTCAAGCGCCTCAAATTCCTCAGCACGCTTTTTCTTGAGTGCTTCATAAGCTTGTCGATACTCGGTCGGTAATTCCTCAAGAGTCGGCGTAGAGAAGTCATCGGTATTTTCCTCTGCAAGACGGGATTGCCCCCCGATACTTTTTGTTTCTTTCGGCAGTCCGTTGCCGAAACTAATTTGTAACGGTGAAAACTCGATCTCAAATTGTCTACGCTCCTCTTCACGCCTCTTCTGATACGCCTCATAAGCTTGTATTGCAGCGGGATCATGCGGATTTTCTTTTAATGCTAGGTAAACAGCACCGACCCTTTTGAGTTCCGCTTCAAATTTTTCCTTCCAACCATCTAATCCATATGCGTCGGTAGAAGATGAAGGCACATGTGCTCCTATTGAATTTTCACTTATTCGGCCGTGAACACCGTGAAAGTGCGAAGCCGAATTATGTGTCTCACTAGGTCCACATGAAGCTGAAACGTTAGTAACATAAGGTGCCGATTGAGTAATCATATAAGGCGCAGTATATATCGGTTGGGAGTAACCGGCCAAGTCGCTGGTACAAGCATAGCCGATTCCCCCATCCATCGGCCTGTCTAGGGACGACCCCGCATGTTGCGAGTCGGCAGCCGATAGATAAAACCGTGAGACATCCTCTTGCCCGTGAGGTGTCTCATACTGATCTGTCGAATAACCCACGTTACTCATCGGCCTAAGATATGGGGCAGCCGATGCATGAGAATTCGAATATATATGTTGCACGTTGCTAATATTATAAGGATTTGAAGCATAGAGATTATTTTGCATCGGCCTTTGTGCATAGTTTAAACTAGGGTTAGCCGATACAACACTCATATCAAAAGATTTAGTAACGTCAATATAAGAGTAATTTGCATCTACATAAGGAGATTGTGAATTCATGTTACCGATGTAGATTGCAGTCTCATGATGCGCTCCTCGTAGCAAGAACGGGCTGGAGACCGTTCGCTTCGTCCCCAGCGGAGTCGCCAAAAAGTGTGTTGACACACGAACACGTCACGTGTACCCGCGGCGCCGAGGGAGATGCTCCGCAACTCACTCCGCGGGAGGCTCGCCGGAAGCGCGGTACGCAAGACAATCCGGCGGGCGCTTTTGTAGACCCGAAACCCCGCTCGCCCGGGAGGGACCCCGTCAGGGCTCGCGGTGGCTATGGGTTGCCCTAGGTCGGCCTGACCGCCCCTAGAGCCTCGTGGATTCGCAGCCTCCAATCTTGAAGAACGGCGAAGAACGAGAAGAAAGATATAAGGGCAGAGGGATAAAAGTAGATGAACACGAAAAAGTAGTAGATGTGTTTGTTCGATTGGTGTTGGATCAATCGGCCGTCACCCCTCATGTATATAAGGAGCGGCTGGACTTCCCGTGCAAGGAAAGAGTTTGGATTCACGTCCAAAACCCTAATTTGGGTCCAATTCGGATGGTTTGGTCCGAACTTTCCAAAACTGTTCGGTCTAAAACCTGACTGTACCTTGCGGGTCGTTTTTGAGGCAGTAAACGACTCCGGATCGAAATCTCGTAGAAAGATAAGTTGTTCGTCTCGAAAAAACGAAGAACTTTCCTTTTATGTGTTTTTTCCATTTGATGCCATCTGGACCTCTGAAATTCAATCGGAAGAAAATCGATACGTTTTTTAGTATTTCCCGATTGCACTCACCCGAGGGCAGAGGACGTCTATGGTCGGGCGACCTGCCTATGCCCAGCCTCCTTCGTGTGACCCGAACCTTCCAAAACTGTTCGGTCTGCACCTTCTGGATCGTTTTTGAGGTAGTAAACGACTCCGGATTGAAATCTCGTAAAAAGAGAAGTTGTTCGTCTCGAAAAGACGAAGAACTTTCATGTTATGTGTTTTTCCATTTGACTTCATCTGGACCCTTAAATTCAGTTGGGAGAAATTCGACTCGTTTTTAGCCTTTCCGAATTGCGCTCACCCGAGGGCAGAGGGTGTCTATGGTAGGGCGACCTGCCTGCTCACCCGAGGACAGAGCATGTCTGTGGTTATGTGCGCTCAGTATTTTGGCTCCACAAGTTGCATACGATCTCGGATTGAGATGATCCAAAAAGCAAAGTTGATTGTCTCGACGATACACACAACTTTCGTTCACATTATATTTTCATCTGAGATCATCTTGGTGACACCTCCTTATACGCCAAAATCGGTCGTCAACCGCAGCAGCGTTTTCTTTGATTTCCTTGCCACGAACCTGATGGAACGGGGTTCTCCGCCATTCGCTCACCACTACCGCGACAACCACTCCACCGATTGCTCTGTCATGGCTTGCTCGTGCACCCGATACTGCCGAGTTGTCGTGGCATCGTTTCAGTCCATTCTTCTGCTTCGATACATTTGCATCCCAGGACCGAAACTCCGACAATGAGCCAAATTTGACCGTCAACACCTTCCAAAGCTTTGCGGCACGGAAGGGAGGGCAAGAGCCTGTAAACTGGCACCGGTATGCCGAGGCCGCTGTGTATTCCCCGGAAGCGGTCCATCTCCACGCAATGGCATCCGGTTCTGGTAGCAATTGCACACCTTGCATGATTGCCCACAATGAAGTAAACTGCTGCAGCTGCTCCAAGGTAGTAATGTGGAACAACGCCTTAATCCAATTGTTTGCATGTATTTCCTTCTGGACAGTGCGGAACTTTCGCGTTGTGATGTCGTAGAGCTGAGGAAACCGAAGCTTGAGGGGGCCTCCTAGCAGCCAACGGTCTTGCCAAAAAAGGCACCTTGCTCCATCCCCAAGCGTCACATCAATGGAGCACCGAAACAAAACCATATCCGCTGCGTCGCAAGGCAACGGCATACCTTGCCATGGCTGCTCCTGATCTTTCCACGCAAACCATGGCCACCTGAGCTGCTCCTCAAAGGTTTCAGCTCGATCTCTGCTCGCTCAGATTTTGGGTAGAGGAATGCAAATACAACTATGAACTGCATGTTGTGTATCTATATAGCATAGCAACTTGGAATAGCACAACAACTCTATATAACCAACAATTAATTGTTTATTCATCAAACAAACAAGTACAAATCAACTCCATGTTGCGTATCTATATAGCACAACAACTCTGGAATAGCACAGCAAACTACAAGTATGTTGCGTATTGACAGACTACTTTTCTAAACTGTAAACCAAGGCTGCACATATGCCACCACACGTGCTAGGTCCACCATTTTTCTACTTCACAATTACACCTATGTGGTCTAATCTAATAAGTTATAAGTGATAAAGAAGTACATACGCTCTTGAATAGTATAGGAGCACACCAGCGCTCTCTCATCTGCCGCTCTCTCACTCTTTCTCTGAGCTCTCACTCTCGATCTAGGGTTCTAGAGCACACCAGCGCTAGTAATTCACAGGAGCTGGTCGTCGTTTTAAGCAAATTACTGCAATTTCAGGCAATATTCAGTACTGCAAGTGATAAAGAAGTAGTACCTTCAAGTTTCTAGGAGAGCACTTAAGATACAAGCCTTCTCAGCAAAGTTAAATGTAAACCTTCAAAGCGCCAACACTCACTGCAGATCAATAATCAACTCAAACTCAAACTTCATGAACGTATAAACTGACAGGAAATTAACTTGATGTAAATAAGCACAAAAAGTAGATGAAATCTCGTGCACTGTCGTGCACACAAGCACACATGGAGAAATTCAGAAACTAGAAATAGGAGAGATGCGGATCACTCGGAAGGATCTGTACCAGCATGCACCAAGACTACCAAATCAACACCGCCATGGACCTGAGATGAACCGGTACCTGAGATGCTTTGCTGTAGCCGACCGGATCTTGGACAAGGAGCTGACGAGATCTCTCGGTATCGCACCACGAACCTCCTGCAACTGCAAGGTCGGGATAAGTTAGCACGACCGCCGGCCGTCGTCGTCGGAGCTGTAGCCGACCGGATCTTGGACAAGGAGCTGACGAGATCTTGAGTGAGAAACTGACCCGGTGGGAGTGGGGAGATGCGACAGAGGCAGAGGCGAAGGGGAGGAGGACTCGCTCCGGTGCGCGCTCTCGGCCGGTCGCCGCCGGAGGCAGAAGATCGTGGCGTGCTGCGCCGCCGGAGGAAGGAGATCGTGGCTGCTCGGAGCGACGCCGCCTCCCCTGTCGCGGAACAGGATCCCCACCTCTCGAGTCGCGGAATGGTGGCCCGGGGGAAAGATGGGGTCGGGCCGCGCTTCCTCGAGTCGTCGACAACCAAACCGTGCGGTAAGTTGACCCGGGCCAAATTGGGCCCGGGGTTTCTTCGCCCAGGGAAAATCGGCGGAACCCCTCGGGAACGCGTGCAACCAAACAAGCCCTTATTGGTCCATGTGTGTTTTCATTGTCACATGTTGTGTTTAACAAAACAGGAGTTGCACCCTGGTTATCCATCGTGCCACATAAGGGATCCGAAGAAGCGCATGTCTATGGACTTATAGCTGTATTGCTTTTATGTAGATATCTACACTCTACGGAGAAGCCAAAGTGTGTGTCAAATGACTCGAATGAGCAGAGAAACTTATAGACAAATTAACTCGTTCTATCCAATATAATTCAAACGCAAAAGTCTCAAGTTTTCTCAAAAATAAATGTTTTATTCTCTTTCGGCTGCTCTCGAACCTCAAAGCGAGTTGTATTTTTTTTATCCAGTACCATCAGTTTTTATCTTGGTATTAACGTTATCTCCATAGAAACAACTTTTCATCTTCTGAAGTAGTAGTAGTATATCTTTTCCTACCTGTTGAAGAGTGAAGCCCGCTGGTACCGCAAAGATATGTTGAAGATTCGTATCTCTAATTAGGCTATATTTATTCGAAGCTCAAGATCGTTTTTGGCATCAAAGCTGATCGCGTATCACAGCTAGTGGCAGGCAGGCAGCTGATTGTAATAAGTAATTCTATAACTGAGGAATAAAATCAATCTTGAGGATTTCCCCCGCAGAAAACAAAAATACTCGAATAATGCAGATGCCGAAAGCGACAGCAAAGCAAAGAAATAAAGGCACAGCTGCCTCCTCCCTCCTCCCCATCTTCTTCCGACCGCCGGCAATGGCCACGCCGCTCACAGCCATCCCCGACCACCTCCTGGCGGAAATCCTCCTCCGCCTGCCCGCCCCGGAAGACCTCGCCCGTGCCTCCGCCGCCTGCGCCTCCTTCCGCGGCCTCCTCACCGACGCCTCCTTCCTCCGCCGGTTACGCCGCCTCCACCCCGCGCCGCTGCTCGGCTTCCTCGACCGCGACGGCTTCAACCCCTCCGCGGCGCCCGGCGCCCTCGCCCTCGACCACGCCGCGGATTTCTCCTTCGCCTTCCTCCCCTCCCACTCCCGCTGGACCGTCCGGGACACGCGCGACGGCCGAGTCCTTCTCGATGCAGACGCTCCAGGTCCAGGCTTCAGGACCTCCTGGTGTGCGACCCCTTGCACCGCCGCTACGTCCAGCTCCCCCCGCCACCTCACCACCTAATCGACGATTCGCTCCCCATGACGGGGACGCCCCAGTGCAGGCCTTTCCTCGTTCCCCTTCACCACTGCGACGACGAGCCGGTGGCCGCGTTCAGGGTCATCTGTATGCTGCACTGCGACGCGAATCTCTCCGCCTTGCTCTTCTCTTCCGCCACCGGGCAGTGGACCGTCGCCGCCGCGTCCAAGGCCTGGGCTGATTTGGTCCGTGGCGAGGGCCAGACGCCGGACGTCGTCTCGGAGATGAGCCCTTTCTTCCTCAGGCACCACTATGCCTATGGCCGCTTCTACTGGGACTGGTTGGCCCTCGGCAGCAACAGGCTGCTCGTGCTTGACACCAGGAGGATGGAGTTCTCCATGGCTGTCCTCCCGCCTGGAGGCTGGAGCACACGAGGTCTGGCCATTGTGGAGGCTGGGGAAGGCAGGCTTGGGATCTTTGGTTTCCACGCTGAAACCGCGTCTCATCTCCGCTATACCATTGAAGCCGACACATCTCTTGTCGAGAAGACCATCCCGCTTCTAGATTGTGGGGAAAGATACTGTATCGCAGATGCAACCGAGAGGTACTTGCTCTTGGGCAGGAGGACACAAGCCGAGAATCCACTCATTGAATATTTCTCACTGGACGTCAAGACGCTCAAGCTTCAGAGGGTCTGCGCGAAACAAGGCGTCAATGTGCACGGGAAACGCATCTATGCCAACTTCCCACCATCCTTGTTGTCTTCACCGGCAGTATGAGTGGTAAAATTTCTATTCCATCTCCTTCCCTTAAAAATCCTTCACAAAGCTTGTTTCTTTATTGTTGCAACTGATAATAATCCTGATTTACCACTGTTTATTTTTCTTGTGCGCGTGGGAAACCTAAGTGCCCAGAAACATTAATCATGCTCTGCTGTCGTGTTTGTTCAAATTGCCAATTAGACTAGCAAGAGAAAAGATCTTGCACACTATGCATAGCTTATACCTGAATCCTCATGGGATTGCAAAAAAAAAAGGTCACAGGCAACTCAAATTTTATCTTTGCGATGTTGTTCTATCTGAATCAACCTCATAAGATTCAAGGGAGTGCTTATCATTTGCAGGCAACTCTTCTTTATTGCTATCATTGTCCACCACTCTTAGATCCTCATATAACGGTTGTTCTCCTAATCTGTAAGCAAAAATTATATTGGTTGAGATGATTTACTGAAACTTAAGGAGTTTTCTGGTGAGCATGTAGTACCAAAACACTGTAAGATTCAATAAGCGGGGCACCCAGTTTATTTCTTATTTACTGCTAGGTTCTTAGGTACCATATGAACTCCTGCAGACATCGACAAAGGAGAAAGAAAAAAAAACAAACCGCTCCGCTCCTCCCGTGTCGCCCCCGCTCGGGCGGCACCGGAGGCCCCCGATCCCTAGCCAGCGCCTCCCTCAGGGGGACCCCTGGCCGCTGCCGCCGCCGGCGCAGGCGGCGGTGGCGGCGCCCGTGACGCCGAAGGCGGAGGGCTGAGGAGGCACGCAGCTGCGGTGCATCGGGGCGGAGATTCATGGTGGCGGGCGCGTGCGGATGGTGGATGTGGAGAAGAAGGCATGGTGATGGCGGCGCTGGGGGAGGGCAGATCGGGCGAGGTGCTCCTCGGCGGCGCCACCCGAGGCGCTGCTGCCATGGCGTGCGGCGGCGGCAGTGGGTCCGTCCTGGGCCCGATCTGGGCCGGCGAGTTTCGGCGGCCTCTGCGTGCGTCGACCAGGTAGCCGACGACCGGTGGCGCGGGCTTGTTCTGCGCTGGAGGTCGGTGCAGTCTGGTTCACCTTCTCCTCTGCAGCAGGCTAGCGGCATGGGGGCCTGCTGGCTCGAATAAAGGCGGCGGTCCTAGGGTTCCGCTTGCGCCAAGAAGAAGATCCGCTTGACACCTGTTTCTTCGATCTGGTCGGATTGTCGAGTTCCGGAAGGCTCCGTCGGCGAACTCCATTGGGCAATCAAGCCTGGAGATTGTCGGATCGGGTGGGATTCGGTCGCGCGCAGCCATGTTTTTTCTGACCGTTTGGTTTCAGAGGAAGCGTCGCGAAACTCTGCAGTCGGTTGCTATTGGGGACATGCCTTTCTGTTTCCCGGTGAAGTCAGAGTGCGGAGAAGGACATGGAGGCCTAGATTTGAAGACTAGTAACGGTGGTTCGATTCCTGGTGGCGATGAGGAATTGGCTTGGTGTTTCACGACTTGGAGCAGCGGCATGTAAGTGGGGGCGACAACATACGTGAAGTCCGAAGTCCTACCTTTAAGGGTGAAAATCCAAGGTCTGGCCTTAATTGGTTGTGCCTGACAGTGGTCTTGTGAAGACATTGTTTTGAGAGCGAGGACTATCTTCAGGGTGAAAACCCAAGGTCTGGCCTTAATTGGTTGTGCCTGGCATTGTTCTTCTTGAAGGCGTTGCTTTTGAAGAATTGGACATCAGGTGTTGTTTTGGTGGTGGTTGTGCGGCTGCTGCAAGGACTGTAACTCTGTAGCGGGACTTTTCTTTTTATTTCTTCTTCTTATTGTCTTTCGGCTGTGTGTATCCGTAGTAGCTTTGGTTATTGCGTTGTTACAGAGGCTGGGTGTAATTTGTATCTCCGCGATATTAATATACACTCTTTATCTAAAAAAATATGAACTCCTGCAACATAAAAGTACCAATTCTATATGAATCAGGACTGGTTACTTTATGTTCCCATGGCCTTTGTCCAGCTATGTATTCCAACTTTTATCTCAAATTACAGTGCTAAACGCACTAACGCGAGTGTTTGCAGCCACATGTTTCAAATTCAGTTGAGATCATTAATGTGTTCCTCTTCCTGTCACACTACCTAAGTACCTATAATTTGTTCCTCTTACCTCGTAAACCTCTTGATTATCCAAATTCTGCCATGTATCCTATAGCTATGTTCGATTCCTCTGCCAACCCGTCCCCCTCCCATCCTGATTCCCAAGCGATGGCGCTCCCACCACCCTGTCATGTGCTCCGGTGACATCTCTGATTCCCGTAAGCATCGTTCTCTAAATGTGCTCTCTCCCTAAGCCTCATGCTCTGTTTCGTCGCCTTCAGGCGTAACCGGCTAACCCCCACCGATTGGATTGCAGTAGGACGACGATGCCGCAACCGGGTTTGGCCGCCTCGGCATCCGAAGACGTCCTCCTGGCCGGATCTGTCAGATCATATAGTGCCCTCGCCGTCCATCTTGGCCCCTGACCTCGTTCATGACAACTTCTTTGATGGGGCTCGCCGTCAGCCTCATTGCTCAGAGTTTGTGAACTGTGAGTAATCCGTCTTGTTGTGATGCTTCTAGTAATCCTTCTTCTGTGCTGCTTGTAGTGTTGAAATACAAGTGATATATCGAAGCTAATGTAATGTGTTTTTTCTCAACCTCTGGTCCCATCCTTCTGCGATGGTTCTGCCAGATCCAGCAAAACCATAGGCCTTAACATGGACAGAATCAACTCCTCTGTGGATATTGCATGAACACAATAGCATAAAAAGAATATACTGTTTAATTTTTCCTGTGAACTATTCAAGTAGTGATCTACTTAATAAGTGCAAGTTTGCACTCGGAGTAATATCTCAGAGAGCTGAGCATTTTATAGCATTATGTTTGCAATGGTCTTGTCAATACCCTGTACTTACTGACCTTCTAGTCTTCTATACAATTTATAGTGAAAGATTTAAGTTTTCTTACTCGATTTTGTACTTGCAAAAATGGCTGGACTAGAGCTTACTGAATATAAACTTCGGGACTTATCTCTGCAAGAAATGTTCTTCAAAGTTAATGCTCTTCTATTCTTGCCAAACGTAACTTTTGTCTGGCCAGAGCTAATGCATTAAATTTTTGCCAGCTCATGACCATGTAAATTTTCTTGGTCATCATTTGTAGTTAAACTTTTTCCATCTTTCATAGAAGGTAAATATTCAGACCCTGTATTCTGAATATTTCCTTGGCCTCCATTTGTATATATTAGTTTTTTCGTTATTGAAGTTTGCAGTGGTTTTGTCAATACCCTGTACTCCTACTTACTAACCTTCTAGTCTTCTATACAACTTATAATGAGAGATTGATATTCTTTTACTCGATTTTGTACATGCATAAATGACTGGAGTGGAGCTTACTGAATATAAACTTCAGTACTTGCCTTTGCAAGAAATGTGCTTTTAAAGTTAATGCTCTTCTGTTTTTCTTAACAAAAATTACTGTTGACTGGCCAGAGCTAATGCGTTTAATATTTGCCAGCTCATGCCCATGTAATTTTTCTTGGTCACCATTTGCATGAAAAAGTTTTTCCATCATTCATAGAAGTTAAATATTGAATATTTTCTTGGTCACCACTTGCATATATTAGTTTTTGCCTCATGGAAGCAACTAAGTACAGTTTTGACCCTGATGCATTAATTCAAGCATCTCCACACCAATGATTGGTGTTTGGCTTGCGTTCCTTGTTCTTTTGAGTGAAAATACACGGGTGCTCCGTCAGATAGTCACATGTAGAAGTCATGCTTGTTGTTTCGTGGTGAATGTGTGTTCCTTCCATTCAGCTAGAGATTTGATATGCCTTGCTGCGTTCATGCTTATATATGTACGATGTATGTTGCATCGAGCTGAAGATTCTTTTTTGCTTACCGTGGTTGATGAAAACCTGCAGATTCCTTGTGCACTAGGAGTGAGGGCGCGGCTGATGACATTTCCAGATGAACGGGAGACAGTGGATTTCGCATAAGGCGCGACATCGTTGGTTGGTACCGCAGCAATATGACGATGAAAGTCAAAACTGGGGGCGCAATGGATGAACAAGAGGTCATATGCGCCATGGTGGAAGAACTGCCCTTTGTGAAGATCAATTTCTCTTTCAGTGACAATACGCATCAGTTGTCCATCTGTCTCGGAAGTTCTGGACGTGTTCAGGGAGGAGCAGCAAGCCAGTGAATGGTCTATGGATGACATTTTACTAGGATTGATTGTCGATGTAAATCTTGTAATTATTGATGGACCCTGATGACCTCAGATTATATGTGCCAAAGTAAAAAAAATATCTCTGTATCCAGACAAAATGGACATGGAATCCAATTTTCTTGAGGTGTAGTTATGAATGAACACACGTCCTATCGAAGATGAAGATGAAGAGAGCCACAGTTGCATTTATCCACCCAATTTGGTATCATTCGATCTTCATCATTCAGTTACGAAGGACATCTTTATCATTCAATTACAAAGGACAGGAAACAAACAGATACTCCCTCTGATCCAGAAAAACAGTCTAACTTCTACATATAAGTTGTACGTGCTATGCTGTTTCCTCACGACACAAAAAAGGGACCTGAGGGAGTACAATTTTCATCATTCAGTAGTGTTACAAACCACAGGAATCAAACAATCTGCGGTTCATTATGCATTCGTCAATGTTTCAAATCATAGGAAGCGTTAAATCGAGTGGTAAAACGCCCTCGCGTGGCCCGACTCGGGGGAACTTCTGCTTTGCCCTGTCACCAGGCCCCTGGCCGCCTCCTCCCCTCCGCCGCTGCCGAAGGCCTCGCCGCGGTGCCGACGGCTCCCGCTACCACCAAAGGTTGCTGGGAGGGATCCGAAAGCTGACGTTTCATGCCCATCCTCTGTAACAGGGCCGTCTCCAGAAATTCGGGGACCCTGTGCGAAACGCAAAATGGGGTCCTGAAATTTGAAATTTTCACATTACATAGCAACTAAAAATAATTTTAATTTATTACATAACTTTAATATGTGTTATTCGTACCATATACTAAAACATATAAGGGCATGTATAATGGGGTGACGTCAGCCTTCTCTTAGCGTTGACACGTAGGATATTTGTCTAAGTGACGGAAAGAGAATGAAGAAAGGGGAGGTTGCCTTCTCTTAGCTAAGAGATAATCTCTTACGAAACAAGAGAATACTAATTTCACCATTGTACCATTTGTCTTCCCTTATAAATACAATTTTCTACCAAAATATAATTAATTCTCATTAATTGTTAGGGATGACAATAAGAGAAAATGCATTGTACAACTTGTTATTTTGACTTCTATAAATGACGCGATAGCTAAGAGAAGGCACGCCTTCTCTACCATTGTACATGCCCTAAACAATAGTTCTACGAAAAGGTACCACTAAACCAATAAACTGACCTCATATTCTGCCGAAAAGCATCATCGGTCGGATATTTTTTGAAATGAAATGTTCAAGCATATCCGATTGACCTTTCGGAGACCGAGCTGCTACTTTTTTTCCAATCCCCGATCACTGCAGTGCGACATAATTTAAATCAGTAATCACCTTTCAAAAATTCCAATCCCTAATCAAATCGCTGCGGCAGTGTGGCCTAATTACCTCATTACGCGAGCAGTATAACGAGCAACCGCAGGGGCCCTCTCCTTCCTCTCGTTCGGTGCGCAAGTAAACAGCGATAAGTGGATTTAATTCCGACTTCACAACCACGCCGTCCGTCGTCGACTCGTCGTCGCCCATCGCGGCCTTGGCGGCAGCCGGCAGGGTCGTGATTAGGTATCTGGAGTCTTGATGCTAAACATTTTTTTTAGAACCTATCAATCGCTACGTACAGGGCTGGTAATTAGAATCTGTACTGTACCTATCGCTCGGGATCGGGAGTCTGGTGACCCGCGCCTTTGAATTGGGCCTCAGCAGCAGCGCTAGGCTGGGCCGCTCGGCTGGAATTAAACGACCGATGTATACTCGGCCAACAAATCTGGGGGCCCACGAAAAATGGGGGCCCTGAGCAGCTGTGCAATTCGCTCACCCTCAAAGACGGGCCTGCTCTGTAAGCAGGGATACAGAGCTCTGCACATATCTGTCCCTGCCATCTTGGCCTTACATATTTTGTTCTAGAGCTTTCTCATTTTTTGTGTCTGCAATGAGCCTTTTCTAAAAAACTTACTTCATGGTATAGAATTCTGAACATTATTTTGCTGTGGCTCATCTGCTGGAAAGCTCGGAAATATTAGCTAATAGAAAGAGCTTAGTATATGTGCATTCACTATTTTTATCAGTTTGGTGAAGACCTGCCGCAATTCATCTTTCGGATCTATGGAAGCTCAAATAGTAACGTTTCAGTTTTATATTGTGATCAACACTAATATATTTTGATACGACAGTTCGCAGACCTTCATCTATTCCATTGGTTTCCAGCCCCTGACCCATTCCACAAATCATGTTTCTTGTAGTATGAAGATTCAGCATTGTGATGTATTGGTTCTTAGACCGATGCTCAATTAATTTTACTAGCAGCTTTTATAAGTATTCATTTCTTACGCAATATTAATTCCAGTGATCTAATAAATAAACCTCAACAATTATATATGCAGGTTTTCTTGCAGCTTCAAGGTTCAAGATTGTGAGGCTTGGTTCTTAGAGTAATGGTGAATTATTTTTTTCTAGAAGCAGCAATAAGAAATAACTTCCCATTTATTTAATTATGCAATATTATTTTCATGGTTCTGAAAGAACATCGACTCTTACTTCTGTAGGATCCTATTCAGTTGTCATGTCATCATCTCGCTGCAAATATTATAGCTGAACTCAGAACATACAAAATGCCTTTTTAGATCCGGAGTAATTGGTCCGGAAATACAGTGGGTACACAAGTGCAGAACTTATAAGATATGTATGATCATCGGCTATTTGATTCTTTAGACAGAGCAAATAGCTAGCACTTTTTACACTCTTTTTCGTGTATGAAGTATGTAACCCTACAAGGTCAAAAGAAAATCCTCTGCACTTTATTCCAGAAGATATGGATGTCGAATGTTTGTGAATGAGTTGTGTGGTGATTGTTCTTTTCTTATACGGATTTTGCACCTGTTGTCGCTAAACCGGCTTATGCACATATTTCTCTGAGCATCTCTTAATTTAATTTAATCTGTCAAAAGTTCCGCCGCAACGCGCGGGGAATTATCTAGTTAAGAGAAAAAAACTCGGGCTAAATGGACAATTTTACACGAGCAAATCGATAGATTCACGTACAATTACAGGCTTATAGCTCCAGGGCACCAGCAGACGATGAAGCGAGAAAGTAAACACGATTCATGGCATGGAATGGGAGGAAAAATAATTTGGATCAAGCGATTGATGGATCTTCACGGATAGTCTACTGTCTACCCTATCCATACCCTATCCGTTGAGGTACGGTCGACCTGCTCATCGACCTGCTCGTAGTCGCGGGAGATGAAGAGCAGCTCGTAGACGAGACCGGCGAGTCCACCACCAATGAGCGGGCCGACCCAGTACACCCACTGGTACCCCCACTCCCAGCTGACGAGGGCCGGGCCGAAGGATACGGCGGGGTTCATGTAGGCACCGCTGAAGGCACCGCCGACGAGGATGTTAGCACCCACGATGAAGCCGATGGCGAGGGGTGCGATGGTGCCGAGGTCGCCCTTCTTGGGGTCAACCGCGGTTGCGTAGACCGTGTACACGAGCCCGAAGGTCATGACGATCTCCAGCACAAGCGCCTCCCAGCAGGTGACGCCGGTGAGGCCGAAGGTGCCGGTGGGGAGCCCGCCGGTGGAGAAGCGGAGGAGGAAGCAGGCGGAGACGGAGCCCAGCAGCTGGGCGATCCAGTAGAGGAGGCCTCGAAAGAGGGTGATGTTGCCGCCTAGGAAGGCGCCGAAAGTCACGGCCGGGTTCACGTGGCCGCCGGAGATGTTGGCGCCGACGGAGACGGCGATGAAGAGCGCGAGGGCGTGCGCGATGGCCGCCGAGATCAGGCCCAACACGAGGGAAGCCTCGCCGCCGCTCAGTTTGGCTGCACGATTCAAGACGAGGGATTTAACTGTGATTCACTCCGTGCGATGCCATCCTCATGGCAAGGACTTCCCGACGTACGTAATGTAATCTCAGGGGCAAATTAGTCATAATTTGCAACAATCCTTATTATTACACCTAAAAAGACGAGTTATTTGCGCTGGAGGTCACACATCTCGTCACGTACGTGCACATTGGTCACACATCTGGATAACGGGATTTTTTGGTCACACATCTCACAATTGCGTGCACATTGGTCACAAACGGGAAGTGTCATCCCGTTTTGGACTGGACATTTTCAGAAAACCCCCCAGCGTAATATTACAGGGGCCCTATTGCAAATATTCATTAAGGAAATGATTTTCGGAAAAGAAAAAAGAAAAGAAAATTAAAAAGGAAAAGTCAACATCTCCCTGCCGAGCGCCGCCGCCGCCGCCCCCACCGCGCCCTCCTGCTCGCGCCGCCCCCGCCGTCCGCCCCATCTCCCTCGCCGGCCGGAGCTCGTGGAGGGCGCGCCGCCGACCCCTTCTCCCTCGCGCCGCCGAGCCCTAATCTCCTCGCGCCGCCGTACTCCCTCGCCCTGTCGGAGCTCGCGGAGGGCGCGTGGCCACGCGGCCGAGCCTACTCCCTCGCGCTGGCGGAGCTTGCGGAGGTCGGCGAGCTTGGCGCGGAGGTCGGCGGCGAGGAGGATGGGCGGCTGCCGCCGCCTGTGCAGGTAGGCGCCACGGCCGTGCGAGCCGTGCGAGCCGCCGTTGCCGCCATGTTGGGGGAGGTGGGCGAGCGTGCGCCGTTGGGGACGAGCTCGCCGGCCACGCCGCGCCCTTGCTCGCCCCGGCCGCGAGCAGAAGGGGGCGCCGCCGGCGCCGTACTGAGCGTGACGTCAGCCATAATTTTTCTTTTCCGAAAATCATTTCCTTAATGAATATTTGCAATAGGGCCCCTGTAATATTACGCTGGGGGGTTTTCTGAAAATGTCCAGTCCAAAACGGGATGACACTTCCCGTTTGTGACCAATGTGCACGCAATTGTGAGATGTGTGACCAAAAAATCCCGTTATCCAGATGTGTGACCAATGTGCACGTACGTGACGAGATGTGTGACCTCCAGCGCAATCTCTCCTATCTAAAAAGGAAATTTCGTTCCTTAGCCTGCCACCAAACCACTCTGCCAAAAAGTTTCGTCCAACCTCCGTACCTCATCATGCAGCACTCAATCAGCGATTCAGCGGTAATTACGCTCAATTACGCTCAATCAGCATCAGTTTTGGCGTTTTACCCCTCAGAAATAATAAATCCATTCGCGCTCCTCCCACCCTTGCTCGCGCAATCGCCCTCACGCGGTCACGCTCACACCTCGCCTTGCCTATGGCGCCCGTTCCACCGTCGTACTGGATCCTGCTCCGACGGCGTCCCGCCGCTGGCCCGCCCCTGGCTCAGCTCCCTGTAAGTTCTGTTGTATCCATGCCCCCCATTCCCTGCATGTCGAACCCGCGCGACATACCGTTCCCGCAGATCGAGGCCCGCGGCGATGCACTGCACCAGTGCCCCACGTGCGCCGCCGAAGCGGACCTCCTCCGTTCCTGACCCACCGGCCTCTCTCCCTGTAATCCATGCTCCTCGCCGGCTCCCCGCCCGCCACGCCACAGCTCCGATCTGCAGCGACGACGGGTCAGCCAAAAGCCCTCGATATGTCCGTCCGTGAGCAACGACGTCGACGAACCATGATCCC
Organism: Poa pratensis; assembly: GCA_947311845.1. NCBI lineage: Eukaryota > Viridiplantae > Streptophyta > Magnoliopsida > Poales > Poaceae > Poa > Poa pratensis. The sequence goes on from CAMZMU010000037.1 coordinate 89,306,534, forward strand.
CAGCAAGAAGCGACACTTTACCCACGACCGAGAGCTCATTGACTTCACGTCTGCAACATCCCCGCCTCCTCTCGAGGTGAAAAATATGCACACTGCTTGGGTAATATGAATCGGCTTTGTAGTAGCATGATAGCATCCGCATCTGCATATGGTCTTCAGTTGTTCGAATCTTTGTATGCTTCATTGATTTGTTCTGATATGTTCATCCGGTTCAGGGTGCATGGTTGGCTTAACCTAGGAAACAATTAATCAATATATTAATTTCTTCCCTAGAAAATCTTGTGTTTGCTTGGCCTTGTGCAGGAAAAAAAGGATTGCTATCTTGGAAAAATATTCAATCAGTATGAAGGATCTCCCAATTTAGTTTTTTTGAGTAGTTTCTGGTCGTAGGTTGTGTAAGTTCAGGGGCGGCAGAGTAATGCGAAAGAGAAACTGGTATATGTTCCTTGATTCAGAGGAGGTGCAAGCTGCGATCTGGAGTGAATGAGTCGTTTCTGCGTTGATCTGGAGGTGCAAACGCTCCTTAGAAACGATTGCTCCTGATCAAAACCAACCATGTAAAGCTTTACAGTGGACCAAATACCATCTCTATTTTATGCACACGCGACTCCTTTGATAATGGATACTGGATTCTCAATACATGCACAATGGGTACTCAAAATTGCTGGCAATGTTAACAATTAACATCTTGAGTTGATTTAACGCATTTTTTATCCTACATGATTTTTTAATGGACATATTCAGATAGTCTAGGGAACTAAAGCTGTACGCCTGTTACTGATTCAAATTAATCTTTTTGCAGGCCTAGCTTGAAGGAAGACAAAATGGAGAAGAAAGGGGTCCATGAGGCACCATCGGAGTTGACTCTGAATAGTTTATATTCACAAAGTAATGTTTATTCAGTGAGTTCTTTCTTCCCATATTCATTTGAAAGCTACACCAGTTTTATAGCATTGCATACCATAAAATGAGGTGGAAAATAATTAGATACAGTAGCTCATACGATAATTTGCTACTTTTGGCATGTATGAGTCATGTGATGATTTCTATGATGATATTTCTGTCTTTCATCATTATACACAAGTGAAGTTCAGGTTCATGTTATATTCCAGCTTTCTCTTAACTAAACTTGAGGTCTGGACTCGGACAGACTGTCACACGCCTCCAGCTGCTCCGCCAGGTCTCCGCACTATCCAGTCGCCAAGCAGAATGGGGAGCTCGTAGTGGTAGTGTTCCGATGAAGTTATATGTAGCAATTTGTACATCCTCTAGAGAAGAACACGTAATCTGACTTATAGCCCATTATTTTGCAGAATCAAACTTTAAAATGCGTTATTGTGCTATGTGTGGCAATCAGTTAAACAACCGACAAGAACATTAGATTCTTGAATGGAGGATGCTCCAAGAAGCACAACACATTACATTCTTCCAAGTCAAAGACTTCTATAAGGCACCAACACTTCTCATACAATGCAAAGGCACCGCTTCCGAAAATGATAAAAAGGTCAATAATACTAGATTTTAGATTTTTTCATGTCAATCAGTAAAGATGGGTGCATTCATGTTCATAGTCTATTTCTGTGAATGCGGTGCCTGCAGTGACACAGAGGCAGATGCTCGGCATGCTGGGCTGCGGAGGCGGCGACGACGCAGAGGAAGATGCTCGGCACGCTTGGGTAAGGCGGCAAGGGCGAGACGGCCAATATGTCATCACGTGTGGTGAAGTGTGTGATCAAGTACCGGGCGATGTCTGCTGGAACATGACCCGCATTTGGTGTATGTAGAATTGTAGACTGACACATTGACGATGATCTTGCTGGAGTTCCGGGAGGCGGCGATGGGGATGGGAACATGAGTTCGTGAGGGAGAAAATCAGGGTTGCGGCACTACCGTTTGTTGCTTTTGTGATATACACTGATCTACAAAGAGAAAGAGATGCTTCATATGGATGCTGTTCTGTGTACTATGTGATATGCTCTGTTCGCTGTTTCGGTCAATCTTGTGCTGGGACAATTCATAGATTTAAATAGACATTTGGAGCAATTTTGTTTGTTCTTACGTCTACTGATGTGGCAATGCTCTCTGCTGCTGCCATTTGTTGTACAAGGGGAGATGGAGAAATTGTTAGCTGTTTGTGTTGTTATTGCTTTCTAAGTTTATTGTTTGTTCGTTGTTCCTACTGATTGTTGTGTTGAAAATCAACAATATTTTGGCTATTTCAAAGCGATTTATATTGAATAATTTGAACAGGAGTGAACCACAAAATGTGAATATTTTTAGGGAAAATCTTCCTAAAGGAGTCCTGGTTTTGAGATATAGGATATAAAATTTAGGCGAATTGTTGCCCGTACCCTTTCCTCTTCGCAATCGTGTTCTAAATTTATTCCGACGTCTGACCCGATGCCTCTATCATGATTTTTCTTCTCATGTTCGCTTTTTACGGAATCCCGAGCTCATTGCCTTGAGATTGACCACTGTAAACACAATATGACCGCCATCGGGTGGGAAAGAGTATGGCTTGAGTCATGTTTATTGGGGTTGGAGCATATGATATTTTTCCCCGTTGCAACGCACGGGCATTTTGCTAGTTAACTCTAAAAAGACTCACTGAATGCGAGCGGATGGAACTAACGCAATCTGGGGAAAAGACTCACTGAATGCGACGCCGGAGCCCTGGCCGGCGAAGACGAAGATGAGCGTGGAGATGAACTCGGCGAGCGCCGCCTTGAGGGCGCCGGTCTCGTACACCTCATGGTGCGTCCCCACGGCGATCCTGCTCACCGGCATTTTCTTTCTCTCAGCTGGCTCGCACACCTCAGAATATGGCAGGCCGGAGCTGTGAGAGATATGAGTTGGTATATATATTATACACCCGCGCGCGCCCATTGGGCCGTGACTGGTGATTAATCTGGGATCACGATCAAGGTCACATACATGCATGCTTGTCTTGCGTGGCTATTCTCTCCTCTAGAAAGAAAGGTACTGTATGGCGGACACGTTTATCATACGCCATGCAATATTGTTAGTTCCAAGATTTGTTGGAAAGGGATGAACAAAACGAGAGATAATGTTTTGTTTGTTCATAGAAAAATATGAGAGATAAGGTCGTTAGAGTAGAAAAGGGTCCTCAGAAATAAAAAAAACGAACCTGGCCGTATGGAAGAACTTCACTTTTTTTGCCGATCCTTGAACTTCCCTCTCCTCGCCTCTCTAAAAATTTGCAAGTGAAGTCCAGCCGCCTCATATATATATATATATGTGAAAGGTGATGGCTGATTGAAATTAAGCAAACGATCGACATACATCGATATAAACCCTACATTTTCCGGCTTAGTTCAGCCAATCGTCGCTGGCTTCCTCCCGGAGGGGCTGAGGCGTCCGGTGTCAAAGTGTCGGTTTATTGTCTTACGTATGTAGCTTGAAGCCGGCCTCCCGCAGGGCGAGTTGCAAGAGTATCTCGCCCGGCGCCGCGGGTACACGATGACGTGTTCGTGTGATGCGTTTCGAGTGCAACACACTTGGACGGCAAAATGACAAGAGCAGATAATGGGAGGGATCCGTTGCGTATATCGCCCCCCGCCACACTGATTAAACGGCCTAGCGGCCAATGGCTAACACCGTTTATATCTTTAGATTTGACAATATGACTATACATGCTCGAATTCTTGAGACGCGGAAACTAAGAAATTTTTAAATTATCATTGAGTTCTTCCAAAAAATAGATACTCCCTCTTATCCGTTTTAAGTGACATGGGAAATGAACTAAACTTGTACAAATCCTTATACAACTTCTGACACTTAATTGGTGGGATCGGGGGAGAGCGAAAGATTAAAAGGAGACATGATACCACATATTTTGTATATATAATCAAATGCATGGTACCACTAGTAGAAAATAGGCCTTTAGTCGCGGGTCCAGAGGGCCTTTTGTCCCGGGTTTGGACCCGCGACTAAAGGGTCGGGACTAAAGGGGGGGGCTTTCGTCCCGGGTGTCTACGACCCGCGACTAAAGGGGCTCCACGTGGGCTGCGCACGGCGCGCATGGCGGGCACCCTTTGGTCCCGGTTGGTATTACCAACCGGGACCAAAGAGTTCCTGGTTTTTGTTTTCTGCTAATTTATTTTTTAGGGGTTTCGATTTTTTGTTTTCCAATTAATTATTTTTTACGAAGATCACGTTGCGCGCGCAAACAACAAGTAGTAATACACATAAAGTCATACTACATAATAAAGCATATATACAATACACCGAGGTCACGTTTGATTCATAACATACATAGCCCACAAGTTTATACTACACCGACATCACGTTTGATTCACGCGTCGAGCTCACGTCCGACAAAATAAGTATCACCGTGATAAAATTCTCCGTCTTTCCTCAGGACCTCCTTGTTCAAAAATCCCGCCAATTCCTCTTGAATTGCTTTTAGGCGCTTCGATGGTATGAGCTGGTCCCGCTCTCGTTCCATCTAGATCAATATAAGAATATATATGTGTGAGCTGTTTGAAATCATCATAAAATAAATTATGAATGGAACTCAACACAATATGCGAATAGTGTATACGTACGTTTTCTGTTCTGGTTTTTCTATCCCGCTCATTGACAAAATATCGAATGTACTCGAAAACGTAATATGCGCATAAATTAGTCCCTTGTGGCTGCCTCAGACACCACTTTACAAAAAAAGAATATAATCAAAATAACAATCAAGCACGATAATGGTATTGAAACTAAAATTAAAGAGTTGCGCAGACATATATATGTACTACTACTTACCTTGGTTTCATAAAAATACAGTTGCTTTTTCCACTTCCCTGGACTTCACCTTAAACCGTTCCCAAACCCTGCCCGGCAAAAGAAAATAATGAAAGGAGTTATTAATTACTTGATATCACAAAATGAACGAAAGAGGTCGATATAGAGCGATAATGACTGAAATTACCTGTCAAGCATTTGTCTCATGTCGTCCCACTCTTCCATATCTTTCCTTAACGAGTCCATGACTTGAACGACTCCTTGGTCAACTCTAATGATTAGCAAAATCCAGTGGAATCTGCACGCGTTTATATGTCCATGACTCATCGATTACACTAAACCGGGATGAAAGAAAAATAGAATGTGCAGAAGGTACAGTAACACTCACTTGAAGTTGTAGGGAAAAAGTATTTCTGCGCAGGTATTTTGTTTCACTAAATACCGGAGCAACAATTCTCTGTGATTTCGGGATTGTACTGCACAACAATGAATGAACCCAATATGGGTCAATGAACCCAACAGCATAGTTTCGGGCATCTTTGCATTCGTTGATCTTCATTCTGCATAATAGCGTACAAAATAATATATTTAGATAATTGGCAACGAACGAGCTGAGCTAGAGACTTAATTAAATCGCAAAACTAAATCACTTACAAACAATAGCAACTGACGAGGGATTTGTCGATGGCGTCTTGGTTGAATAATTGAAAAATTTCCGAAAACGGAATATACATACCATATTCCCTGAAGAAATGCTCTTTCCTGACTTGAACCCAGAAAGCGTCATGCTTGGCCTCTACGGCTTTCTCGTACCACGTATGCAAGCGGCGCATTTGTGTTGTCAGAGAGTTGACGTGCTCAGGTCTGACCAGGGTGCTCCCGTAGACCCATGTCCATGCATACTGATACTCTGTGGGGTCCGGATCGTCTATGCGAAAAGCCTCTTGGTCTACTACCTTTTCCGGCATCACCTTGAGCGCGGGGACCGACTGATTTGCCTGTTCTCCGAGCTGGGCCACTTGTTTCCCGGATTTCAGCTGCTGCCTCTTTAGGCGAAATGCCGCCTCCTTCTCCTGCTTCTCCATCTCCTGCTTCTCCAGCATCTGCTTTCTCTTTCGGCGATATGCCGCCGTCTTCTCCTCCTTATCTTCACTAATTGTCTTGGAAAGAACACGGTCATAGTCATGCGGTGGCGGTGGCGGTGGCGGTCCACTCGATAGATTTTTTAACAATTTGTCAACTTTTTCCGATGGTACTACCTCCTTCTGCGGGCGCTGTTTTGGTCCCAACTGTTTTTTCACATCGGCACGCACCGACTCGTCGAGTTCCTCTGGAGTCAAGTCGTAAGGTCTCTTTGGAAGAGGCTTTAGCAACTCGCGTTCCTCTCGAGTTTCTGGCGGGTAGTTTAAAGCGCACCTCTGTGTATATGTCGACGGGGCCTTCACTTTCCGCGAAACAGTGCGCACAGTCTCTTGCTGCGACCGCGCGGGCGATGGACTCGCGCTGGCCTCCCCACCGTCGTCACGAGGTGGGAGGGTGGATCTTGAGGTGGGGAGGGCGGATCTTGAGGTGGGGGACTGCTACTCGGAGGAGTCGGTGGCCTTGGCGGCAAGTTTGGAAACATGATGTCTTCCTTCTTCCAGAGAATGATATGCCGCTTGGCTTCTCCCAGTGTCCTCTCGTCGTCACCTCCAGGAATGTCAAGATTCAGATCAGCATATAACGGCACAATGTCATCCACCCCGACACGAGCATAGCCAGCTGGAATCCCGCCGAGATGGTAACTTTCTCCAGGTTGATTTGGTAAAGCATAGCCGACCGCCACCTTGAAGGACATGTTCTTCATCGACATATGTAGCTCACATTCTGTCTTCTCCGTGATACCATCCACGGGGTAGTGAGCCGCCGGCGCTTCATGTTCAGAATGTTCTTCATGCGTGGAACCCACGCTGCTTTTCCGCTGATTAGATGGGGCGGCTTCGATTTCAGGACTTTCTAGCTGCCGCTGAGATGCCCTTTCTAGCTGCTGCACCTTGCGTTCCAATGCCGATAACCGGTCTCTGTCCTCCTTCTTCTTTCTCTCACGGCTTCTATAATTATGAGCGTCTGCCGGAAAACCTTGTCCCCAATTAACTCCGGGTCCATAGCCTCGTACTCGTCCAACTTTTTCAGGATTCCCGAGTGCGAGTGACAGCTCGTCTTTCTCTCTGTCGACCACGTACAGTCCTCTTCGAACTAGATCAATTGCCTTCACAAGTTCTTTGGTTATATACTCAATTTTCTCCTTCCATTTTCCCTGAGGAACAATCAGCCCTGTCACTGGGTCCAACCCTGCCCCATGCGCAAACAACCAAAACTTGGACCTTTCGGGCCAGTCCGCTGTCTGTGGAATGACCCTGTTATCAAGCAGTTTTGCTTCAAAGGCTTCCCACTTAGGCACGGCAGCCTTGTAGCCACCTGCCCCCAAAGTGTGGTGATATATCTTCTTCGCAGCATTTAACTTATTTTGTTCCGATCGGGCCACAGCGGCCTCCGATTCTCTTTGCTTCACAAATGTCGGCCACTGGTCTTTTAACTTCACTTGTGCTCCAGTGAATTCTGGAGTGAATTCTGGATCTTCTTCCTTCGCCTTTAGATAAGTTTTCCACAAATTTTTCTTAGCGGTCCGGAATTGATCGGCCATCTTGCTAAGAGTCCACTGCTCGAATTTCTTCTTCCACGGCTCGTCTTTTACAACATCTGGCGGTAGGGTGACCTTTGTCAAGATCTTCTCCCAAAGCAACTCTTTTGTTTGGTCGTCGACATAAGTAGTTGCCTTGGTCTCGTCCTTCGGCTTATGCCATTCTTGAAATGTGATCGGTACCATGTCCCTAACGAGAACTCCGCATTGATTTATAAATTTACGGCGGCACTCTAAGGGTTCCAACGGTTCGCCATCAGCAGAAACTATGTCGATTATTATCTTCTGACCCTCCTTCATCGGCTTCGACGGACCTCGTTTCGGCAGTTTTGACCCTTTCAACCCTTTAGATGCGGATGATTTGCTCGATCCGGAGGGCTAAAAGAAAAAAAATGATTCGTTAATAACTGCAATACAACTCAAATAATACATGTACTGTCATCGTTCAACAGAGGCATAATATACCTCGCCGGAGTTTGTTAAGGGAACTTCCTCCTCTCTACATATTTCTTCTTCCTCAACTCCCTGACCGGACTCGTTCAGAAATTGGGAGGCGAATTCTTCATCACTTAAAATATTTTCTTCAGCTACAAGATGTTCTTGCCCTTTAGGCGCCCTTGCACGTCCTGCTATAATCTGAAACATTCTTATTTCTTTCTCCATGTCCCTAACGGCGACTTCCGGAATTCCTGCATCCATTTGCTCTTCACGCTCCTCGTCTCTGCCGGCGGCGTCCGGACAATTTGGATCCATAGCTCAATGTCCCTGCAATCAATTTTGTAAAAAGAATATGAATATCAAAATTTGCATCGTAGCAAAATGTGAATGCAAATTTACCTAACAAATTTACCTAACTTTACGCATGCATTTAAATTTACCTAGCAAATTTAAATTCAGGAACTACAATTTAAAATTCATAGCAATTACAATTTGATTTTACTTCTATTTGCTCTAACAAATTTACCTAACACTACACATGCATTTAAAATTAGCTAACACTACTTTAAACTATATAATAGATGGCATAATTTAAATTGGTCAACTAATTTAAACTATACTTACCTAAATTAACCTAAAGTAGCCTAAATTTTCATCTTAGCAAAATGTGAATGCAAAATTATAGCAACTACTTAGCAAATTTAAATTCAGGAACTACAGTTTAAAATTCACAACAACTAATAGCCTAATTTAAAATGGCACAATTTAAAATGGAACACAATAGCAAAAATTACTTCCAACAATGTGAAAAATTTTGGAAAAAAATACTTCTAACAATTATAAAACAACAAAGCCTACAATTGATTTATAAAATGAACAAGATTACAATTTTAAGCAACAAATTTAAACAACAATTTTCATACACAATTTTCAAACTCATTTTGTATAATTTCGTAACACTAACACTAAAATTCCTAAATTCCTAACACTAACACTAAAATTCTAACACTAAACTAAAATTCCTAACAATATTTCCTAACAATTTATCCTAACTCTAACTACACTAACAATTTATCACTAACTAACACAAAATTAGAATAACAAAAAAAATACCGGAGCTACGGCCGGGCAGGGTAGAGGGCAGCGGCGCGGCCTCCTTCGCGTGGAGGCGACAACGGCGGGCAGAGGGCGGCGCCGCCGGAGACGATGGCGTGGGCAGGGGAGACGGCGTGGAGGCGCCGCCGGAGACGACGGCGTGGGCAGGGGAGAGGGCAGCGGCACGGCCTCCTTCGCGGGGAGAGGTCGGCGCCGCCGGAGACGGCGGCGTGGGCAGGCGAGGGTGCGGGGAGGTGCCGCCAGAGACGACGGCGTGGGCAGGGGAGAGGGCAGCGGCACGGCCTCCTTCGCGGGGAGAGGTCGGCGCCGCCGGAGACGACGGCGTGGGCAGGCGAGGGTGCGGGGAGGCGCCGCCGGAGACGACGGCGTGGGCAGGGGAGAGGGCAGCGACGGCGTGGTGGTCGAAGCGTGGCGGCCGGGGAGAGGGAGCAGAGCGGCGGCGTTTCTCCTCTCTGGTCGCGCTGGGATTTGGGGAGATAGAGAAAAAATTTGGCCGGAACCACCACATATTGCGCCAAAAAGACCTTTGGTCCCGGTTCCAGCCACGAACCGGGACCAAAGACCCTTTGGTCGCGGTTGGTAACACCAACTGGGACCAAAGGTCTGTCTGGGCCGCGAAAAATTGCGCGCGAAGCCCAGCAGGCCTTTGGTCCCGGTTGGTTTTACCAACCGCAACCAAAGGCCTTTTCGACCTTTTTTTCTTGTTTTCTTTTTGCAGTTTCTTTTTCTGTTTTCTTTTGTATACTTTGAATTGTTTTTGTTAGTTTGTTTTTCTAGTTTCTTTTTTCTTTTATATTTAATTTAAATATTCCAATATTTATGAAAATCATACATTTTCTTATTTATTTTATATCCATTGACTTAATTATCTAAAAAATGTAATAATTATCTCTTTATTTTTAAAACATCCTTAAAAACATGCTTTTAATATGAATTTTTAAAAATGCTTTTAAAAAATTTAATTGTCTACAAAATTGTAATAATTGTAAAAAATATAATTGTCAGCACTACTTTTGCGAGTGGATAAGTGGACAGTGTGTTCCGCCCGCCAGCAGTAAGGTCTAGGCTTTTTTTTTATCTTACCTCCTTATATAAAGGCCAGGGGCCGGGAGACCTGAGAGCCTGCCCTGCTCTCTCCCCTACTCCGCGCCGCCGCCGCCCTTGTCTGCGCCGCTCGACGCCCTCCTCCGCGCCCGTGGCCTCCGCCGGCGCCGCGCTATATCCTCCACACCACCGTGGATCTCCCCTCCGTCCCCCTGCCAAGGTGAAGCCCTCTCCCTCCCCTACCTAGGTTGCACGCACCTTAGTTGTTTGATCAAATTCCCCACTCATTTTTTCAGATCTCGGCGGGAATCGATGACGACCACCCATTTGTTGGAACCGGGCAGTGTCCGGGACTGGGCTCCGCCGGGCTGGCACTGGGAGGTGTCTTCCGGGACGCGTAGTTTGGTGAGGAATCCGGGTGACGTCGTCGACCCGGATCTTGTTTGGTGGCCGTCGCGTGGGCCAGCCTCGGTGCAGAGGCCGCCGGCCCCCGAGGTGGAGGTGCGTCGCCGTATCAGAGAGGAGGACGAGCACGTCCGTCGCTACCTGGTTAGGTTGGATACGCAAGCGGTGCATGACAATATGTGGTATACACTTCATAGGGATCCTCCTCATGTGAGTATTGCCCCAGTGATGGTTCCTTATCTTTGGGTGCAAGCCGCCGGCCGCTCAGCACCTCGCGGCTTAAGACCCGGCAAAAGTTAGTTATATTATTCGTGATGTATTATGGATTAAATAAAGATGTATGCGTGATACTATTGAATATTTGATCAACGATGTTTTTGTAAAGTGAGGACAATATATTTATTTAGTTGCTATATTTAGTTGCTATATTTAGTAGCAGAGACCAAGATTTCTGAGGACACGAGAGTCGTGACCGCGAAGCCCGCCTTTAGTCCCGGTTGGTGTTACCAGCCGGGACTAAAGAAGCACACGGATCGTGTGTTTCTTTCAAGCGCTTGTGAGCCGTTGGATCAGGGGTGTGTTTCTTTTGAGGGCTTGTGAGCTGTTGGATCAGCACTCCCCACCACCACCACCACTCCCACCTCATCCACAGGTACACTTTCTAATCGCCTATAAATAGCGGCGTCCCTGCAGCGAACGGCACACAACGAGCGTCTAACTTCGCCACCGAATCCAATGGCTGGATTTAGCCTACCTGCTGGCATGTTCCCTGGCATTATTGTGTTCGTCCTTGTTCACCGGCCACCTCCTGTAGGACGGTGAACAAGGACAACACAACGACGCTGTTGGAAACACAAGCCCTCAGGTAGATTGAATCCAGCCACTGGATTAGGGTGACGCAATGATGAATTGCCGAGGAGGTGGGAGTGGTGGTGGTGGTGGAAGTGGTAGCCATGCCCCTCGGTCCGATCCAAGCAGCGGCAAGGCGCTCTGATGATCTACGACATTCCCAACACTTTTTGGGACGGTCGTAGATCATCAGAGACGTCTTGCCACTGTGGATCGAAGGTCGATTTGATATGCAGGCACATCAAGGTTTAATACGTTCCATAGAATGCATTACATAAAAGGTTTAATACATTATTACACATGATCCAACGTCTCACAAGCGCTTGAAAGAAACACACCCCTGATCCAACATCACCAACATTATTCTACATAAACGGACTTGCTGGCTCGAAGGCCGTAGGATTAGGGGGAACGGCGGGAGGAGCCAGCCCCGTGGGCGGCCGCCCGGTTCTCGCGCGCACGTTTGCGGCGGAGGGCAAGATCCATGGAGGATGAGTCTTTCAGCGCCCAATCCAGCTCGGAAGCCTCCTTCGCCTTGAGCTGGTAGGAAGTCTTGGCTCGCTGGACAGGGTAGTCGCGGACAGACTGGAATGAGGCTTCCATGGCCTCCTGTATCTGCAACCCGCAACCCTCTTCCCCGTCGTCGCTCCAGTCGAAGTCGTCGTCCTCCTCCTCCTCCGCGGGAGGAGTGGTGGCGCCTGGTGGAGGTGCAGCGGCGCCAGGTGGAGGTGCGGCGGCACCTGGTGGAGCAGGAGGCCGGTAGCTGGGCATTCCTCTCCACGCCGGGCTCGTGGGCATACGGCGGGATAGGCTCCCGCGGTTGCGCCCAAGCGCGCTCTGCCGAGCACGCTCGACCTCGTCCAGAAGGCGCTGCGGCGGACGTGGCGGATCCATCTCGTGGAGACGATGCGTTCGTGGCTAGGAATGGTGGATTAGGGTTCACCCCGTCGGCGACAATATATAAAGACCTCCAAAACCCGCCTTTAGTCCCGGTTGGTGTTACCAACCGGGACTAAAGAAGCACACGGATCGTGTGTTTCTTTCAAGCGCTTGTGAGACGTTGGATCAGGGGTGTGTTTCTTTTGAGGGATTGTGAGCTATTGGATCAGCAGTATCATCACGACCAGGGCCTGCTCACGACGACATTCCCAACACTTTTTGGAACACTTTAATGCTTGCTACTAGGGCCTGAGTGGCATGATTTCAGTACTTTTGTATTGTGTTGATGCACTTTTGTAAAGGTTTAATACATTACTACACATCACATAAATGTTTAACCATGGAGCATCTTCACATAGAAAACCTGAGCCCAACGTTGGGCTGTATGACGGGGAAACCGTGTGCATTTGATAAAAGGTTTAATACATTATTACACATCACCAACAACATCCCTATCTAGTGTTCACTTTTTTCTTCGTGTGTGTCCCTTTTTCTGATTGCGCCGTAGCCATGGACAATCTTCATCATTTAACACAATGCTTGGGTCAGTTTTCACTTTGAAGGGCGGAATTTCATGAAACTTATTGTAATCTTCTGACATGTCTGTCTTGTCCTCCACTCCCACGATGTTTCTTTTCCCTGAAAGAACTATGTGGCGCTTTGGCTGATCGTATGATGTATCAGCTTGCTTATCTTTTCTTTTTTTCGGTCTGGAAGACATGTCCTTGACATAGAAAACCTGAGCCACGTCTTTGGCTAGGACAAATGGTTCGGTTTCGTACCCAAGATTCTTGAGATCCACTGTAGTCATTCCGTACTGCGGGTCTACGTTTACCCCGCCTTGCAGGTTGAACCATTTGCACCGGAACAAAGGTACCTTGAAAGAAGGTCCATAGTCAAGTTCCCATATCTGCTCTATGTAACCATAATATGTGTCCTTTTTCCCATTGTTGTTTGCTGCATCAAAGCGGACACCACTGTTTTGGTTGGTGCTCTTTTTATCTTGGTCGGCCGTGTAAAATGTATTCCCATTGATCTCGTACCCTTGATAAGTCAATATAGTCGAAGATGGTGCTCTGGCCAACAAGTATAGCTGTTCTTCAACAGTGTTGTCATTAATGAGATGTGCATGCAACCACCCGCAGAAAGACTTCACGTGTTCTTTTTCAATGCATTCTTCAGCCATTAATGAGCGTAAAGTATTCTTGTGTTCCTCGATATACGGAGCCACCAAGCTCGAATTATGTAGAACTGTGTAGTGTGCTTGATTGAAAGAATCCCAGTCGGTACACCAGAACGCTTTCTTTCCTAGCGTTCCTTTTCCACTCAGTCTCCCCTCATGGCGCGATTGAGGACACCGATCGGGTTAAGGTCAGGAATAAAATCAACACAAAACTCAATGACCTCCTCTGTTCCATAACCCTTGGAGATGCTTCCTTCAGGCCTAGCACGGTTATGAACGTATTTCTTTAAGACTCCCATGAACCTCTCAAAGGGGAACATGTTGTGTAGAAATACAGGACCGAGAACTTGAATCTCTTCGACTAGGTGAACTATGAGGTGCGTCATAATATTGAAGAAGGATGGTGGGAACACCAACTCGAAGCTGACAAGACATTGGACAACATCTTTCTGTAAAGTTCCTAGAGTTAATGGATTGATCACCTTCTGAGAAATTGCATTGAGGAATGAACATAGCTTCACAATGGGTACTCGAACATTTTCCGGTAGAAGCCCCCTCAATGCAACCGGCAGTAATTGTGTCATAATCACGTGGCAGTCATGAGACTTTAGGTTTTGGAACTTTTTCTCTGCCATGTTTATTATTCCCTTTATATTCGACGAGAAGCCGGACGGGACCTTGATACTGCTCAGGACTTCAAAAAAGATCTCCTTCTCTTCTCTGGTAAGAGCGTAGCTGGCAGGACCTTGATACTTCTCTGGATTAAGGTGGTCGTCTTTCGTCTTCTCGTGCATATGTTGATGGTTCAGTCTTGCATCCGGTGTATCTTTCGTCTTCCCATACACGCCCAAGAAGCTTAGCAGGTTCACGCAAAGATTTTTCGTCACGTGCATCACGTCGATTGCAGAGCGAACCTCTAGGATTTTCCAATAGGGTAGCTCCCAAAATATAGAGCACTTCTTCCACATGGGTACGTGTCCGTCAGCGTCATTCGGAACAGATAGACTGCCAGGACCTTTTCCAAAGATTACTTCTAAATCCTTCACCATGTCATATATAACATCACCATCAGGACAGGTAGGCTTCGGCCGGTTATCTGCCTCACCTTTGAAATGCTTGCCTTCCTTTCTTACGGGATGCTGAGGTGGAAGAAATCGACGATGACCCGGGTACACATTCTTGTTACCTACATATATACTTTCAGTCTTATCTAAACAGTGCGTGCATGCATTGTATCCCTTGTTTGACTGTCCTGAAATGTTACTAAGAGCAGGCCAATCATTGATGGTTACAAACAACAACGCTCGTAGGTCAAATGACTCCTGTTTGTGCTCATCCCACACACGTACCCCTTCATCACGCCACAACTCTAAAAGTTCTTCAACCAATGGCCTCAGGTACACATCAATGTCGTTGCCGGGTTGCTTCGGACCTTGGATGAGCACTGGCATCATAATGAACTTCCGCTTCATGCACAACCAAGGAGGAAGGTTATAGATACATAGAGTCACAGGCCAGGTGCTATGACTGGAGCTCTGTTCCCCGAAAGGATTAAAGCCATCTGTACTTAGACCAAATCTTAAGTTCCTAGCGTCATCTGCAAACGTCGGGAACACCCTGTCGATTTTTCGCCACTGCGACCCATCAGCGGGGTGTCTCAGCATCAGGTCTTTCTTTCGGTCTTCTTTGTGCCATCGTAACAACTTTGCGTGCTCTTTATTTTGGAACAGACGTTTCAACCGTGGTATTATCGGAGCATACCACATCACCTTGGCAGGAATCCTCTTCCTGGGGCACGGCTCGCTCTCACCTCACCAGGGTCATCTCGCCTGATCTTATACCGCAAGGCACCGCATATCGGGCATGCATTCAAATTCTCGTACTTCTCACCGCGATAGAGGATGCAGTCATTTATGCATGCATGTATCTTCTGCACCTCTAATCCTAGAGGACAGACAACCTTCTTGGCTTCATACGTGCTGGAGGGCAATTCGTTATCCCTTGGAAGCAACTTCTTAAATATTTTCAGCAAATTTTCAAATGACTTGTCAGTAGTACCACTCTCTGCCTTCCATTGTAGCAATTCCAGGGTGGTACCAAGCTTTTTATGGCCATCTTCGCAAGTTGGGTACAACAATTTTTTGTGATCCTTTAACATGCTCTCCAACTTCAACCTCTCGTTTTCACTTCCGCTCTTTATTTGTGCATCAAGAATGGCCCGACCAAAATCATCATCGGGCTCATCAACAATGGGCTCTTCTTCAGCTTCGTCTTCCCCCATTGTAGTATCACCGTCTGCAGTGAACGTAGGATAGGTGTCATTATCCTCTTCTTCTTCATTTTCTTCCATCATAACCCCTCTTTCTCCGTGCTTGGTCCAACAATTATAACCAGACATGAAACCATGCTCAATCAGGTGGACGTGAATGGTTCTTGACGTAGAGTAATTCTGCGTATTCTTGCAGTCTCTACATGGACAAGAATATAACCACTCGACGGCTTGTTTTCATTAGCCACACGGAGAAAACTATGCATGCCATTGATAAACTCGAGACTGCGTCGGTCACTGTACATCCATTGCCGGCTCATCTGCATTATATAAATATATCAAAAACCATTACACTACATCATGAATATATAATACTGACCAAATTAATTAATACAACTTCATCACATTAAAACCAAAGTAGAGTACTGCCCAAATGTAATACATTGTTCTAATGAAACATACATTAATTGAAACTAACATACAACTATCTAAAAATTTAAATCCAACAACAAATGCGATCAAAATCGCAACTAAGGTAACTATTGAACCAACAGCATAATGATACCAAGCCTCTTGACTAATGACATATTTTCTAATCTTTTTAAGCTTACGCGCATTGCATCCATCTTCCTCTCGTAAGCAGCGACGACGTCGGCAAGCTCGACCCCGTGAGCATCAACGATGTCGGCAATCTTCAAGTCCAATACCATCTTCTCTTCCAGGCATTGGAGACGAAGATCTTCACTTATCTTCAATTTTGCTTTTAAATCGTTGTTTTCTTTTTCTAAAAACTCGACAATAGGGTCGGCTGGAATTTCCGGTTCAACTACCTCCTAAATAGAAATATATCTATGTCAAGTTGGTCGGCATGATTGTCATAAACACGAAACGAAACAAATAGTTATAAAAATATACCACATCTGAATCATAGACCGGACGAGGGCCGACGGGGACGGATATCAAAACCATGACACTATACATATAAAAAAACATAAGAAAATTATACAAGAAATAACTATGCATTTAAATGATACAATTAATTTTTCTTAAAATAAAAGATAAAAAAGAGGCTCACCGAGGTGGTGTCGGTGACGGAGCGGCGCGGGCGATCGACGGCGGTGAGGAAGGGGACGGGACGACACTATATAAAACCACAAATTATACTTTAATTTGAGATCAAAATGCATATAAAATAAATGAAATCCCTAACTTGGGCATTTCATCAAACACCTTGCAAACACTACAAAAATCAAACTAGATAAACTTGCACGAAAATGAGCTAAACTTAAAACGCCGGAGGAAAGGATGATGTTGCTAACCCTTGAATAGATGGGTGCTTTCAATTCTCACAAATGGTGCAAAAAATGGGGATTAATTTGAGTGAGGGAGAGGAAATGGAGGAGAAATGAGTGATGAACCCGAGCTCAAAATGCTGGTGGAGCTCGGGTGGAAGATGATATATGCAGGGAAGACCCTTTGGTCGCGGTTCGTAACACGAACCGGGACCAAAGGGTCCCTGCCGGGGGGACCCACAGCTTCGGCAGCATGTGCCGCATGTGGTGACCCTTTGGTCACGAACCAGGGACCCACAGCTTCGGCAGCATGTGCCGCATGTGGTGACCCTTTGGTCCCGGTTCGTGTTACAAACCGGGACCAAAGGTCCACAACGAACCGGGACCAATGCTCCCTGTCGCCAGTGCAAATCGAACCGGGACCAATGGACCCTTTAGTCGCGGTTTGTAATCTGTCCGGGACAAAAGGCAGAAATGGAAGGGCTATTTTCTACTAGTGTACAAAGTCAGGGTCAGGAGAGCAAGCCAAGCGTGAAGGAGCATACATCTTACAAACTGGTATGTTTTTATCTCATACCAATTGTGTGTTGGGTGGATAAGATCAACCTTTGAATCCGGAGAGAAAGAAGGAAGTTCATATTTTTTTTCCAAAATGGGAGCCCCACCCTCTGCTATAATTTTTAACTGTTAACTAGTGTTTTACGCCTTTTTTATACATGCTACCTGTAGATTTTATATCTAGAACCATTAAGGGAAATCCCAACACCGAATACCTCTTAATATATATATCGTAACCCGATTAAGCTTGATGTCGTATAAGGATATAAACCAGCAACAATATGTCACATACTCGCGCGCATCATGCATTCTTCGGAGCAATTCGATTTATAACTTCATTTTTTCCATCCAAATCTAGATTAGACATGTTAGACATTGACAACTTGTATTATTTATCTAGACAGTAGTGCTAAACTTATAGAGTTGACTTTGGAATCAAGCGGTCCGGCCGTCACATGGATTCGAGCATAGCATTTAATGTTCACTAACATGTCTTGTTAGTCCAATGAACAAAAGAGATCCATCCGCTATGAATTTTAATTGAGAATTGGTGTTCTAAAACTCTATTAATACATGCCGGATATTAGGGACATTAAAACTAAGACAAGAGGGAGCTCTCTCAGGCACTCTCACGCTATCATCAATTTTTACCGTCCGATTGCGTATTTTGGTCGTTCCTAGACGTCCGATGTGCCGAAAGTCCCGGGGCCGCTACTCTGGATATCAATTCCGTGGCCTCGTTCAATCACATATAGACGGTCCCGATGTGGCCACGCATGAATCAACAAAAACAGAAGGCAACTCGAGGGACGCCCTCCCCACGACCCCCGCACCCATCCTGTTTTGGCATGCGCGAAACCTAGGTACGCCTCCGCCGCCGCTGTCCTCGTCGCGGTGAGGGAGTGTGGAAGATAGGTAGAGGGAGAGTGTGGCAATGGAGATGGCGGACGGAGACGACGGCTGTAGATTTTGGTGCCGCTGGTTCCTCTCCACTCCTCTGTGCCCTCGTGTAACCTTGCTTCCTGGGCTTCATGAGGATACGAACACCTCCTGGGCAACCTTCCCGCCGCCGCCGCCGCCGCCTCAACGCTTGTGTCGGAGTTGATCTGCACCGTACAAGTTGCCGCCGCGCCACTGAGCCCACAAACATTGTGATCCTAAACCTACTCTTCCCGGATGGCAGGCCTCGTGAAATTCTCGATCTGAAGCTTCGGCGTTCAAATAAGACAGTAAACAGACAAGCAGCGGCGGTACAGATTTATTTCTTCACCTTCTCGGTTTGGGCCGTTTGGTTACATTTTTATCTCTTTTCCATTGTCTTATTTTATCATGTGTTTCTTGATTTGTTTATCTCCAGCTGGTCTGCAATGAAGTCCTTCGTTCTAATGCTTTTGGAATCCATGGCCACTGGTGTCTGAAGTAGGGTTCAACTGCTATGGCCTGCATGTGTTTGTCTAAGGCCCTCAGCCCCAGAACTCCGGCTGGGCTAACAATGCAACATATGCTTTGTTGGTAACTTGGTACAACATCACCTCATCTAACCAGCTCTGCAAAGGTGAAGCAAATAAGTACAGACTTGCTATATGGAAGCTTAGTCCACTATCTGCTTAGTCCAGCGCCCAGGAAGCAGAAATCCCCACCACTTCGACGCGGCCTCGCTCCCCGCTCCATCCCTTTGTGCCACCGATCCACTGCTCGCCGCTGTTTCCGGTGCCAGGCACGAGACCACCTGCTCGTCGACTGCCGTGACCCCCGTCGATGTGCTCTCTGTTGGCGCTGGGGACACGGGCGCGCGACTGCAAGCCGCCGCGTCCGGCCTCCCCTCCTGCGCCAGTGACCGCATGCTCCCTACGCCACGACGACGCTGCTGCGGAGGGCGCCAGGAGAAACCGCTCGCGAAGCCGCGGGACACTCGACCCGGCATCGGACTCCGTCGCACCAGAGAGACGTGAAGACCGCCGTGCATGGCATGCTTGCCGCGCGGCCAGCCGCACCGAGCCAAGACATTCTCGCTCCTGCTCTCGCGACAGTGGGCACGGCAAATACCGCCACGATGGGCGCTGCGACGACAGGGACCTCCACCGCCACCGCAAGCATGATGACGACGGCGCCGCCGACCGTCGCCGCTCGGATCGTCGCGGCCACTCCCGGGCGCCCTCCAACCCGCCCGTGCTCCCTCCACCGCCTCTCATGGGCATGATCGGCACTGGCTCGGCTGCGCGGCGCCCTCTGGAGCACGTGTCTCCCGCTACGACTGCGACTCGCACTCCGCCAACTCAAGCTCGCCGCGCCCAGAGCGCGCCGACGAGCTCTACCTCCAGCGACCTCGCGCTCGGCAACCAGGAACATGCACACCCTGCGTTGGATGTGTGTTTCTCCACTTTGGCATCGAGGGTGCTGGCTAGTGAGAGGTGCTACAAGATGAGCGTGGACGATGTGCTCTCTACGGAGAACGAGAGGACTGACCTGGGGCTGCTGCAAATGCAAGGAAAGGTCAGCGACCGCGAGACGGCTGAGTCGGAGGTGCTTTTGTGCCTGTCGACGGCTGCGTCTGGGGAGGTGTTGCCGGAGGTCTCTCGTCCGGCTTTGGAGTGCCCCCCTTTGATGTCTAGTAGTCACCCGCTCCTTTCTCCGGACGCAGGCCTCACCGTTCTGCTCTCGCCTGGCGACGCGCCGTGTGAGGGGGGACATCCCAGCGTGGACGTAGAGAGCGTGGATGGCCTCACCATGGTGTTCATCTCTCCTGGCGACGCATTGTGCAACGGGGGATTTTCCAGTGAGGATGATGAGGACGAGGAGATGGAGCAGCTCCTGCCATGCCTCGCCGATCTAGATCAGCAGGAGCTACTGCTGGACGGCGAGGAGGTGGGCGACTGGGCGAGGAGGGAGTTTCAGCCCGTCGCGGACGTCATTGACGCTGACGCGGAGGCTGCTACGATTGGAAACCTCCTCGCTGCCGATACTGATGACGACAGTGATGATGTTGCTGACGCTGCGGGTACGACTCCCTCATCTGGCATCGTGATACGCAGTGTCGCGGATCTTTTCAGCCTGCCGGTTGTGCCGCTGCTGCCCACGCCTATTCCGCCAATGCCACGTGCTGATGCGGCCCTTCCCGCCCCCGACCGTCGTAGCAGCAGGCTCGCGGCGAAGCCTCAACTCCCTGCGGTCGGCAAAGCGCAGCGTGTCCTCCACAAGAAAATGGGGCTCGACTTTGGAGATATGCCCCTGGTGGAGGCTACGAAAGAATTCACGAACACCTGCAAGAAGGCTCCGTTCTCTGATTCGGCAATCAACGGGTTGAGGACCCTTCTCAGGCTGAACTTGCCGTCCATGACGGCAGCGGATGAAGCTTTGATTGGTCTTGCTGGCCCAGGGGGAAGCGATTTCCCGCCTCCGTCGGCGCTGGACGTCTCCGCCTGATCTGCTTCCCGACCGCCAGATCACGCCGCGTAGTTGCGTTTTGAAGATATGACGATATATCCTTTCTGAGAGAATAGACGGAGTAGGGTGATTTGGATCCTATCGGGGCTACTTTCTTTCGCCTAGTACGCCCTGTCATGTATGACTTTTTTCTTTTTGGTCTCGGCCGTGTCATGTTTGCTTCTCCTATATCAATATAAAAGGCAAAGCTTTTGCCTCGTTTCAAAAAAAAAAAAAAATTTGCATTGCTATATCATGAAATATCAAGGATTCTTGTGCCATCTAGCTTTGAGGATTAATATTCACACGAGTATTGACATTTCACATTTCAGTTTGTTGAAGAAACACCACTGATTCCGGCCTCTTATACAGTCATGAAACAAACATTTGGAGTGCCTCTTGAAGTTTGTGCTCTCTTTTGCAATATATTATCAGTAGGGAGCATATGCTCCCGGTATTTTCAAAAAAAATTCAAAATTTGAAAACTTATCAAAAAAATCTGAAAAAAATCATGCACGTACATGACCATGGTACGCACCACCGTGTATTTTTTCGTGTCGAAATGACATCGTATGCGCCCTGTACAAAAATGACAAATTTCTGACAGGAACATGAGATCTAAAAATTTGAATTTCTGACAGGAAATTTGTCATTTTTGTACAGGGCGCGTACGATGTCATTTCGGCGCGAAACAAAACACGGTGGTGCGTACCATGGTCAGGTACGTGCATGATTTTTTTCAGATTTTTTTGATAAGTTTTCAAATTTTGATTTTTTTTTGAAAATACCGGGAGCATATGCTCCCGGGTGCCAATGCGAATTTCCGTATAAGTACTCCTTAGTATGTTTGTTTCCTTAAAGGGTACACATTTTGTCATGTTCTCCAACACTATATTATTTCTGAATATATACGACTGTAATGCTTCAGTATAATATGAAACCATGATGTACCTAGACTTATATGTGCCACTGAATGCCTTCCTATCTTGTAGAAGTATTGGGAAGTCCCATTCCTTCTATGGTGTAATGAGGTATATACTATTACACATGTGGTGTGATACGATTAAGCTCATACAACACTTTAACTGTTACATTATAGTATTCAGTTACTGCATCAAAGAAAAAATGCTATTGAGCTTGCACCAGCTACGAAATTTCATCCAACGATTGCTTCTTCATTATCATCAAGGCGAGAAAAGGTACATTTCTACATATTGAACACTGAAATTTCGTCTATAGATTGGGTGAGCTTCGCTGTGCTAACCAATTGTGAAAAGTCTTTGGTGACCAGTCATCATGAACTCTCACTTTATTGAGCTTGCACCAGCTACGAAATTTCATCCAACGATTGCTTCTTCATTATCATCAAGGCGAGAAAAGGTACATTTCTACATATTGAACACTGAAATTTCGTCTACAGATTGGGTGAGCTTCGCTGTGCTAACCAATTGTGAAAAGTCTTTGGTGACCAGTCATCATGAACTCTCACTTTCAGATAAAATATCAAACACGTACTAAATGCAGATCGAAGATGGCAAGTACAAGAAGGAACAAGGGCAATACGACTACGTCTCATCAACTGCGAAAGGATAAAATATGTCGTAGTTTTCCTTTGGTCTGTTTTGTCTTAAAACTAAGAAAGATGTCATAGTTTTCCTTTGGTCTGATTTGTCTCAAACCTAAGAAAATAACAATAGATGATGTAGAAACAAAGTTAAAAGCATTTATTTCAATTTTACTCTCTGAACTTTTTACCTAGCTTTGGTTACGATTTTGTCAGCCATAGCCTCTGTTGGTTCTGTAACTAGCCTCATTTTTTACCTCTTTTTGGTTACTATCTTTGTTATGTGGTTAGGTATTTCAATGGCACGTCCAACCGTGCGTGTTACTAATTATGGTAATTATTGGTCTGACAGTGTGTCCCTTTGTCCAGGTAACAAATGTATTTGTGCCTAAAAAAAATTAACAGCTCATGCCTCCTTTGCAACTCAAACATACTGATTTGGAAATTAAGAAATTATAAATTACTTATTATTTTCCTTATGTCAAATCCGTATCAACATCTATATACTGATTTGGAAATTAAGAAATTACAAATTACTTCTTATTTTCCTTATGTCAAATCCGTATCAACATCTATATACTATATGGAGATGGGGGTGTAGTAGTACTGCATCACAACATATACAACACACTTTCGACATTTTTCTGATCATCAACAACATCACTAACAATCTATTCTTCTAATGGACGGGCGCGGAAACGCGCGCCTAAATGATCTAGTAGTCTATACATCTGGTACCATCATGCCCCTTCACAGTGTCATGCGACAAGTGTAACCTTTTGAAAATAATATCACTGAATAGATATATGAAATATGCTCAAAGTATTTAGGAGGTGGTGTGCGCGTGTGTGTTTGAGTCAGCTAGCCCCTCTGTTTACAGAGGGGTTTTAGCTTATTGTAAGGCCCTGCTTGGTTCGTCTTTTTTTCTTACCCCCGGACGAAAACGACGATTTCCTTCGTAATATTACGGAGCACTTCCGGTCCATAGAATTTTACCGGCCAGTTCCGGAGGAAATAGACCGAATCCAAGCGGGGCCTAAGTGTTTGTGCTCTCCTTCTAATATGCTCAAGGAATCTTTCAGTACAACAACCACTGGTAATATGTCAAACACACACGCGTATCATGCTTTGGGAGGGGCATGACTTTTACAAATTAGTGCCTTGGATTCTCGACTTGAACTCCGTCCACAACCTTGATCGATGCAACATGTAAGTATAAACTAATGCAACTTGGAGCCCAATCACATGTAGTGTCTGTAAAACCTGCGCCTGATCGAGAAAGCTCGCTCGGGTCTATAAAACCTGCCTTAATACGTACGTGATCGACCAAAAATATTGAGCATATTTTGGTACCGTCCAATGAATGAATGAGGACCTCAAATTGAGCTATAATTTTTAATTGTTAATTAGTGTTTTACGTCTTTTTTATACATGCTAGCTGTAGCTTTTATATCTAGAACCATTAAGGGAAATCCCAGTACCGAATAACTCTTGATAGTATATCGTAACCCGATCTAGTCTATACATATCTGGTACCATCATGCCCCTTCACAGTGTCATGCGGCAAGTGTAACCTTTTGAAAATAATACTCATTGAATAGATATATGAAATATGCTCAAAGTATTTAGGAGGTGGTGTGCGTGTGTGTGTGTTTGAGTCAGCTAGCCCCTTTGTTTGCAGAGGGGTTTTAGCTTCTTGTAAGTGTTTGTGCTCTCCTTCTATAAAACATTGGTATGCCATTGGCATACCCACAAAAAATAAGAAATATGCTCAAAGAATCTTTCAGTATAACAACCACTGGTAATATGTCAAAGACACATGCTTTGGGAGGGGCATAACTTTTACAAATGAGTTCCTTGGATTCTCGACTTGAACTCCGTCCACAACCTTGATCGATGCAACATATAAGTACAAACTAATGCAACTTGGAGTCTAATCGCATGTAGTGTCTGTCCTTGTTTGCGAATTGCGTTTTGTGAGAAAGCTCGATCGGGTCTATAAAACCTGCCTTCATACGTACGTGATCGACTGGTCCAAATACTCGCCAGTCAAACTCTTCTTTCACGCGGTTTTTTTTTATCTTCTCCACCCGCGCCTGCTCATGACCGGTTGGTACTCGCTCTTCACTCCCTCGTCACCGATGGATCACTAAGCGAGTATGTTTTCTTTGTCACCGCGAGCAGCTCGAGGCCTTCAATGGCCCGGAGCGGCGCTCCTCCTACTCTTCCTCGCAGCCGGAGCGGCGGTTGCTGGGCGCAGGGAGGTTGTGACCTCGCTGCACGGCGCCGTGGCGGCCGACGACGAGCGGTGCTCCAGGGTCGGGCGTGGGGCGCTCCGAAGCGGCGGCAACGCCGTGGACGCGGCCGTCGCATCGTCGCTCTGCCTCGGCGTCGTCAGCCCTGCGTCCAGCGGCGTCGGCGGCGGCGCGTTCATGCTCGTCAGGCTCGCCAACGGCAAGGCCGTCGTGTACGATTCCCGTGAAACCGCGCCGCTTGCCGCCTCAAAGGTGCGTTGAGCACTTAATTCCTTTCTCAATCAAATGATATATGAGTGACTAGGACGTACTACCAGTGAATAACTAGTAATCTAGCCATATGCCATGCAAATTTACAAGGTCTTATACCTTCTTGACCAATATGATTGGGCCTCACCGAATCAGAAACTTTGAACATCTATCATGTTGTCTTGGGCCTAACTAAATAGCTGCTTTTGGTTTTTGGATTATAGCTTATGTTGCAATATGGTATAAGCCAAAAATCAAAAATCAAAAGCCAAACAACCGGCAAACAACATCAACAGGGCATATGAGAGAGTTGAGACCTGAGAGGCAGCCGTCCCCTAGCTGCTCGATCCCTTCTAGTGATATGATTTAGTAGACATATTAGTGCATACTTAGCACACAACAGAAAAGCCCTTGCTTGTGTTGGGGAGTTCCATGCATGGAGTGACCGGAAGAACCGAAGAAAGACACGATCTGAGCACTGATCGGTGTGATCTCCGTGAACCACCTACATAGTCTTTGTTTTATAAAGGGCTTTATTATTTAAAAGTTTTAAATATTACACCCGATCTCTGCATATCAATGCATACAACCGCATTCCAACAGTATGAAAAGTAATAAAATATAGCACTAAACGAATTACAATATATAGAGGTAAAACGCCAATGCCTATGGAGTACCAGTCCGCCAATCAAGCGACCATTTATGTCGGGTTAAAATATCCCTCGCCAACTCTTTCAGTCGTGCACACGCCTCCGTAAATAGGCCTCAATGCCTTGCCCCTTGTAACGTGGAACACGAACGGAGAATACTTGTGCACCGGTAGAGGACCTATAAACGAAAAAAAATCTTTGTCATTGAAAACCTTGTCATTTCTACATAGCCAAAGCGATCAGGTAACGACAATCGTTCGCACCCTAATAGTAGTGCTGAACTTTTTATCTACACCATGTAACAAGTTACCAAATACATTTGCAAGGGAGTTGGGTGGATATAAGTTAGAACCTATCTGGTTAGATGACCAAATAGAACGCGCAAAGCTACACTCGAAGAATAAGTATTTTATTGTCTCCTGTTGTGGACAAAACACGCAGTTTGTATTTCCATGCCAGTTTCGCTTAACAAGGCCTTTGTTAAAATGACACCACTACGAAGATACCACGTAAACACTTTTAGTTTAAGTGGAATCTTCATTTGCCATATTTTTTTATTGTTATCGACTGGGACATCGGAATGGACTAACGCCCTATACAAGGAGTCTACCGAGAATTTTCCATTCTCACATAAATTCCAACGAAACTCATCGGGGCCTTGTGTAAGTTGAACTGATGTCAACCGTGCCAACAAGGCATTCCAAGACACGAGTCTCGGCCCAATCAAATCTCGCCTGGACGTCATTGGTGGTGAAGAGTGCATAACTGTTGCTATGGTATCCCCTTTGTGACAAACAACATATATTGTATAAGGCCGGTTACTGATCCCGGAGGGTGGTATTACCTAACCATTTATCCTCCTAAAATCTTATCTCGGATTCATTCTTAATTAAATACACCGAAGCGGAAGAAATGTTTCTTAGATGCCATCTGACCGGGCCAAAAGTGAGAATCACCATGTTTCCAATATACCTGTGATGTCGCCTTCGTGCCAATGTATATTCTTTTAAGGAGCGTTTGCCAAACCCCATCTTCGGTAAGTAGCTTAAAAAGCCACTTCCCGAGGAGAGTTGAATTCTTAACCTGTAGGTCATGATACCTAGCCCTCCCTAATCTTTTAGTCGGCAAACCATATTCCACTTAGCTAGTTGGTATTTCTTTTTCTCACTATAACCTTGCCAAAAGAATCTTTATCAGAAGTAATTCAATCTATGTAAGACCCCTTTTGGTAGCTGGAAGAAGGATATCATGTACAATACCATATTACTTAGTATTGAATTAATAAGAACCAACCTCCCGCCAAGCGATAGCAATTTTTCTTTCCAACTAGACAGCCTCGCTTGAAGACGTTCCTCGACATGATTCCATTCCACGTTAGTCACTTGTATTGGAATGCCCAAATACATGATAGGAAATTGACCTTGCTCACAACCGAATATTTCGGCATATTAAGCAGCTACGTCCTAGGCTTCTCCGAAGCAAAACAATTCACTCTTATGAAAATTGATCTCCAACCCCGATAATTGCTCGAATGCTTATAATATTAATTTCAGATTTACTGCTTTATTTAGGTCATGTTCATAAAGAGAATTGTATCGTCCGCATATTGTAAAATAGATAATACTCCATCGACAAGATGTGGAACTACCCCTTCCATTTGTCCATCTTACATCGCCCGTTCAATCATGATCGCTAGCATATCCGCCAGTATATTAAATAATATAGGCAACAGGGATCACCTTGCCTTGATCCCTTTTTTGTTTGGAAGTAGCAGCCGACGTAATCATTGACTTTAATCGCCACACTACCAAAAAAAAAAATTGTGAATTGAAGCACACCATCATCCGAGAATCCTTTCATTCTCAATGTCTGTTGGAGGAACAACCACTTAACCTTATCATAGGCTTTTTCAAAGTCTATTTTGAATATTACCCCATTAATTTTTTTGTGTGCATCTCATGGACGTTTCGTGCAGAACAACGACCCCGTCTAGTATATTCCTACCTTGCGTAAAAGCCGTTTGGGTAGGTTTAACCACATGATCAGCCACATAACCTAATGGTTGCCACTTTTGTAAAGATTTTGAAACTAACATTTATAGACATATAAGCTGATACTGTTGTATCCTCTTGGGCTCCTGAATTTTAGGTAACGAAACAATTTCCCAAAAGTTAAGGAGAAATAACTCCAGTTGTCGGCATGCAAACATCCGAATAACTGAAGCAAATTAGACTTAATGGTTTCCCAGGAATGGTGGTAAAACTTAGCAAGAAAATCATCCGGTCTGCAATTAGCAACCTCATGGAAGTACCTCGTATTCAAATCCCCCTGGAGGATGAATTGGGCCTTAGATCGCTGGTACCATTTAAGCTCTTCCTATCGCAACATACGTGCTACCATATCATTTGATTGACTTCATCAAAAGTTCCCAGCTCCGCCTCATCCATATCCACCTCTGTTATCTCCCCTACAAGATGTGATAGAAGTTGTCCATCCACCGTGGCATTCACATCATCATCGTCATCTATAGGTATGGTAACTGGTTTACGCGAAACACTCGGAGAAACCGTTAGACGGTCATATTCAACATGTTTCAAAGCATTAGCCGAAATTGTAATTTCTTTTTCATTTCTTCCTAAGCTGACGCCTACACTAGTTAACCAAGAAGATAATTTAGACGTCGAAAAGAAAGAAAAGACTTTTGCGATTGAGGCGTACCCATGGGAGGCATGGAGAACATCTCCGCCTTGCGACGCATCGCCTTGGACAGCGAATCCTCGTCTGTTGCCGACGCTCTCCATCCGCCCCGGTCAGGTGACGTCCACTGCGCTTAGGTATACCCTTCGGCCATGAACGTCCCCGAATCGGCATTGACACCATGGGAGAGGGTAAAGTCGAAGTAGCAGCCCACTCGACCACAATATCCAAAGTCGGGGTAGCAGGGGAAGGCGGTGACCTCATGGGAGAGGGCAATGTCGTAGTAGCAGCCCTCTCGTCCACAGTGTCCGAAGTCGTAATCGTAGGAGGTACTCCGTTGTCCGTGGAGGATCAGACTAGCGAAGCCACCATGATCACAACCACTGTAGCCGAAACCCCCGTAAACTTCTTCCGCGCAGCCTCGCCAGGAGCTAGCGTCCCAGCCGAAGCACGCTCCAGCCAGCCCGAGAACTGCTGGGATGCTACCCGACTATCCACCGCACAGGCGGTAGACCACGGCGCGGCATGCAGTTGCGCGACGCCTCGTCCCAGATCCACTGCAGGAGCATCCGGTTGTACCTCGCGCGCGGCTCCTCGGCAGTAGGTAGCGTTGCAACTTCGCAGGCGGCGACAGATAGAGCATCACCGCCCCGGCCCATCATCTCCTGGAACTCTGTACGCTGGATACCGTGCTGCACCGGGGCGTCTTCATTCAATCTTTCCTTCACAGGTAGCTCATTCGGAGCGATCATCTCCAATCAAGAGCTATTCATGTAGCAACCATCAAGTGCCAACTTCATTTGCTTAACAATTTATGTTGCCCGAGGGTCTTAGGGTTGGGATTGAAAGGTCACCTGCCTCACAGAACTTGGACTACTCGGATCAATTACCATACTCGTAGGTCCGGAAGTCCCATGTTGACTGTCGGGCGTCCTTGTCTCTGCTCTATCTCGCCTTGTCCGATGGAAAATGAAAGCGTTGATCCATACGTTGGGCCTTTGGACATAGCTTCTGGACCAGCGGTAGCACGGGCTCGAGAAAGCCGAAACGAATCCGAATTCGGCCGATCGGCGTCGAAGCTGATGCTACGATGCGAACAACCATGTCCCGTTCAGCGCCTTGACAACGACTCCTACACTTTTGTCAGTTCAGCACTGCATAGTGATCGAACATCGCCAGTGGCTAGTTTGATGTACTTGATCGCCACATCCTACCTACCTGAAACGAGTGTACGCGACACGATAATGTCATCCAGTCGTGTTAAAACTAAAACTGAATAAGCAAGTGTGCTAGGTAGATGAAATTAATTAGTTCTTCCTTGTATGAGTTGCCCTGCTCCTGATTAACCCAAGTTCTGTACATTTCTTTAGAAAAGGCACCTAAAGATAATTTATGTAATGTTTAGTAAATTAATTATATAACCCAACTTTCCAAAACGGTCATTTATTCAACAAAGTCTTTCAAATTAGTCCGAAGCCAGGCATGGATATTCATACATTTTACTATACCTTCTTCTTAACAACTCAAGCACTGATTGCAAGTGGATTGTGTGATCTTCAAAGGAGCACAGCTGGTCCAGCGGAGTGCACCACATGTGTCAGTGGCGGCGCCAGATTCTAGACGCTGGGTATTCACTTGATATTTCTTTTTGCTCCCCTCAATGCATAATATGAACAAATACGGCAGCAAATTGCGTAAGGAAAAGCAGATCAGGTACTGATAGTGCCGCTGGGCGGAGCAGCTCAATTGCATTCAGCAAATAAGAAACTGCATCTACGAAATTAGAGAGCGGAAGGGCCGTGGGGGTTTCCGCTAAATCGCCACAATAGCGCAATTGCTAGCTAGTTCTAGGGGTCGCTCTGTTCTGCCGTTGTGTGAGACGCACGAGCGAACAGAGTCTGGAAGCAGAGACCTGCTAGCGAACAGAAGACAGGACGAGAAGCAGAGTTGTGTGCTTGTGGGATGGGCTGCATGGGCCGATATATATACAATTTTATTTTGCTCAAAATCGTGGGTATACACTTGCATACAGGTGCATACCCCTAGCGCCGCCACTGACATGTGTACGCTTCAGAATCCACCGTCACCGTCTTCCGCTGACCCATTTTCACTACGTACATGAATCAATGCATTGACCTTGACAGGCCTCGCTTCCACGACCCTAGATCCAGGTTAACTTTGATTTGGTGGTGCTACTCGAGTACCTCGTCTCGAAATCTGGGTTAACATTCCTAAATCTGACCATAGGAGGTTGTACATCGCGATGGCCATGTTTTCATGCTCTTCCTTTGCTCAAAACATTGCTTTGAATCCGTTTGGGCTTGATCTTCGTGGTGAAAAGATATGATTTGACTTTTCTTGTTCGGACTGAGCGACAACCACACTTATGGGTCGTTCCATTCGTGGAAGCTTTACTTTTGGAAAACCATTTGGTGTGGTTCCACGGATGGTTTGTGCCAATGGTTTTTTCTGCATGCCGTCGATAACTTTAGATCATTTTGGCATGAAATTTTGATGTTATATCTTTCGTTTGTTTTATTTTCTCTTTTAATAATTCTGGTACATGCATCTTTGATGTCTTTATGAGCTGCTACGGGCTTGATATTCATACTTTTTACTATACCTTCGATACATAATAATTGTAGGAGTTTTGAACTAACTCCACTTCAAAATTATGACACTTATTAGAAAGACAAAAAAAGAATGAAATCTGAATAGATCTCAAATGTGCATTCAGGACATGTACGGGGGCAACGTGACGCTGAAAGCAAGGGGCCCTCTCTCCATGGGCATCCCCGGGGAAATCGCGGGCCTCTACGTGGCGTGGAGGCACCACGGCAAGCTCCCATGGAAGAGCCTGGTGATGCCGGCCGCGAGGCTCGCGCTGGGGTTCAGGATATCGCCGTACCTGCGGATGCAGATGGAAGCTACTAGGGACGGCATCCTCGCCAACGCGGGGATACGAGCGGTGTACGCCCCATACGGCGACATCCTCAAGGTGAACGACATGTGCCGCAACATCGCGCTCGTGCGGACGCTCCGGGCCGTCGCCATGGGAGGGCCGGACGCGTTCTACAGGGTACCGGTGGCGGGTCGGCTTGTGAAGGACGTGAGGAAGGCTGGAGGGATCATAACGAGGGAGGATCTGGAGAAGTATCAGGTTAAGGTGAGGCGGCCGCTGTCGGAGAGTGTTATGGGGCTTACTGTGCTCAGCATGCCTCCTCCTTCTGCTGGTGGTGCAGGGCTAATGTTGGTGAGTTTTATGTTTACTGACATTTTACCAGTTATTTTTTAGTGTTTGCAGTTTGATGCATTTATATACTCCCACCTATACGTAAAAAGTGTTAGGAGGAAACAACGTGGTATACGTACAACTCCTATGTACAGCCGGCGACATATTTTTCAGATCAGAGTGAGTATGATATTATACAGAGAGACAGCTATTTGACTTTTTTACTTAATTGACAGGTCTTGAACATCCTTGCTCAGTATGGAATTTCTGGTGTTTCTGGCTCTATTGGGATTCATCGTCTTATCGAATCCTTGAAACATTACATGGCAGTAAAGATGAATCTCGGAGACCCTGACTTTGTTGATGTTAGTGCGGTTGTCTCTGACATGATCTCTCCCAAGTTTGCTGCTGAGCTGAAGAGAACAATTTCTGATAATATGACATTTCCCCCTAAACATTACGGTGGAAGGTA
The DNA here is from genome assembly GCA_947311845.1 of Poa pratensis. Lineage (NCBI taxonomy): Eukaryota > Viridiplantae > Streptophyta > Magnoliopsida > Poales > Poaceae > Poa > Poa pratensis. Next base: position 89,338,604 of record CAMZMU010000037.1, read on the forward strand.
AAGAGCTTTGTTTCAAAAAGACTGGTTTTACTGTTCAAATGAACTACCATCAATGAGCCATGGCGGTGTTACCGTCTTTTCAGTAAAGAAGTGCATTTCATTAACTAGATTGCAAATCTTTTAAAATAAGCATGCTTGGAATACTTCTTTTGGCTACTCCCTGGTTAGCTTTCATTTGCTTTCGGCCTCACGAGTTTGCGTTGTGCAGGTGGAACATCCTTCAGGACCATGGGACCAGCCACTTATCCATCGTCGATGGCGAGAGAAACGCTGTGTCGATGACGAGCACCGTCAACTCCTACTTCGGGTCCCTCATCCTTTCCCCAAGCACAGGCGTTCTCCTCAACAACGAGATGGACGACTTCTCCATGCCGGCCAACACCTCTGCCGGCTCTCCGCCGCCGGCTCCCAACAACTTCGTCGCCCCTCTGAAACGCCCTCTTTCATCCATGTGCCCAACCATCGTTCTCAAGGTTAGTAGTAGAATAGATTCATGGAAAACCTCCCAAGAAGCTGGAGTTTGATTTCGGTGAAGGTATTTCTGAGTGTTTTTTTCCTGTCGTCGTCTGTCGTAGGATGGGAAACTGAAGGCTGCAGTGGGTGCCAGCGGTGGGAGCATGATCCCTGCCGGGACAGTCGAGGTGCTCCTCAACTACTTCGCTAAGAACATGGATCCCTTGTCCTCTGTCATGGCTCCGCGGGTTTATCACCAGCTGATCCCGAACGTGGTTCAGTATGAGAACTGGACGACGGTGATCGGTGACCGGTTCTTGCTGGACGCGGCGACGAGAGGCGACCTGCTGAAGAACGGCCACATCCTGAGGCCGCTAGCCGGAGGAACCATTAGCCAGCTCGTGGTGCACAATGTGGAGGGCCGCGGGGATCTGACCGCCGTGAGTGACCCGAGGAAAGGCGGCGTTCCGGCAGGATACTGAACTAGAGTCACGCGCGACTTGTTCATGGATTCAAATAGAAATAGCATGCCCTCAATAAATACCTGTGTTCAGCTAATGGTGCCACCTTGAGACCTTATTACTCCTTTTTTTTCCGAAAGGACTGCATTTATTGGGGCACACAGAAGTTCAATCCATTTTTATTATCTACTAGATTATAAATTTAGGGGTGTGCCTAGACGCATGACTCTCCAAGCACTTTAATTTGTTGACAACACGCCATAGACAATACTAATATTTAGCGGCCGGTAGCAAAATTTTATATCTATATGTAACATGGACCACACGCCATACACAATGCTGAAAGGTAACGGGTTAATTAAAAAGGTTGTATCCATATGTAAGATCAAACACTAAATTAGAAAAATAATAGACACAAAACAATTAAAGGTCGATAAATAAACATTTACAATTCGTGATGACAACTCCTACTAATAAAATTTGTCTCTGACTTTAAACCACTGTCCCAATAGTGTGCCTGCACTCGTCTGACTCATAAGATTATACGCAGTACCTCGCCGCGTGCACCTAAGGAAGGAACGAAGTTCGTCGCGACACCCCGGTTTCCCACATGTCAGATGCACACGATACAATATTAAACAAAACGTCAGCCAACTCGTCAATAAATCTTTTGAAAGAATAAAATTTGTACTAAAGAACAAGAGATACCGGTCACTACACTTGAATAATAGTGTTTTCACAATATATACAAAGTCGAACGTAAAATAAACGATCTGCCGTTTTGAAGAACACATAAAAAGCGGAAATATATAACGAAAATTAAAATGTGAATTCTTGGATCCTACGAAGCAGCAATGGACTAAACATTGTTTGCTGATAAAGCTCGGCACAACCATGAGTGAGTTATGTAAATAAACTTATAGTAAAGAAATAAAAAAGTTTTTAATTACCTTAGAAATATAATATCGTTGATGAAAATCAGGATTTGTCAGAAGAAAGTTTACTGAAAAAATGCATCCGCGGGCAGCAGCTTCACCACTCGATATTTCTGGACCTCTCCCTCTCTCTACAGTAGTCAAGAGGCGATCTCGGGGCGTTCTCGGGGTTTCCCGGCGGCCGCCGGCGCGTCCGTGGGATTCCTCCCCCTCCGCCGGCCGCTGCGGCGGCGGGAGGGTGGGGAATCCCCGGATCTGCGTTCCGGCGATGTAATTAGAGGGCTCTGCGGCGGCGCGGCGGAGGCGGGGTGGCCGGCGTCGTCGTTTTGCAGTTCTGCATCTTCCCCTCCACGGCGTCGTCTGCGGCGGCGCCCCAAAGGTGCAGGTGCTTCCCCGTCCTGCCGCTGCTTCTTCTGGCCTCGGCGGCGGGCGGGTGGTGAGTGGGTGCATGGCCGGAGCTGGTGGTGGAGGTGCGAGGCGACTGCGGCGTGGTGGTGTGGCGTGTGGGAGGGGGATCTGCGGCGCAGGCCGGGATCCGGGGCAGGTGAGGCTTGGGGCCACGGCCCCGGCCGATGTGCTACAACCGTCTCAGATCCAGCTCGCTGGAGCTGGTGGTTGACGCGGCTCAGCGACGCCTTCGGGCTAGGAGCCCCTCTGCTCCATGGATGCGAGCTCCGGCGGGAGTTCGACGAGGCGACGACGGCGTGGTGCTGCAGTGTCAGCTCTCTGTATTCTCCTTTTTTTCTTGCTTGTAGTCCGACTGTGTACTGTATCCTTCTAGTATGAATACAAGTATGGAAAATTCAAAAAAAAAAAACATGTGACCATGTCAGAGGGTTGGTGTGGCCATATTCACTGAGAACAATAAGACAATATATGACCCTGAACTTATTTTGGGATTAAAACACGACATCCAAGGAGCATTAGTTATTCCTTACCGATTGAATACCAGAGAAAGATATGAGAAAATTAACGATGGAAGTACTGAGAGCATCTCAAACTGGAGACCCCAAATTCAACCCCCCAAATGTTCACGGACATATCTGGATGTGTCCACGGACAATGTCCGGCCAAACCCCAAAACACACTGCTATAACCACATACCTTAAATTCTAAGAGCAATGATTTTCGGGTGATCTGGGATCAGTTTTGCTGAGTTGACATGATTTGTGAGGTAGGCTGCATATTGAGAGAAAAAGTAGGTGGGATGAACTATTTAGTTATATTGGATATGAGGCCTGCACTACGGGATTTTGCTTATTTGCCGGGTGCCGGAAACACACGGCGAAGGGGCAAAAACGCACGGCAAAGACTTTGCCGTGTGCATGCACCCGGCAAAGCCTTCCGACAAACAAATGACCGACAAAGCCTTCTTCGCCATGTGCTTTCCTACCGGCGCACGGTAAAGCTCGGCAAACAAAAGTGAGTTAACTTGTTTGCCGTGTGTATTATTTTGACCCATGGAAAAGAGTTAACTTGTTTGCCGTGTGTATTATTTTGACACATTGTGAAGACACATATGAGGCGAAAACACATACATGGGTCCCACACCGGCAGACTTTGCCATGTGTATTGTTTTGGCACATGGCAAAGAGTTGATTTTTTTGCCATGTGTATTATTTTGATGCACGTCGAAGGTACGCTTGAGGGTCCCAGACGTCAATTCTTTGCCAGGTGTCATATTTGAACGCATGTGGGTCCCCACGTCAGCTGCTTACTAGCGTGGGAAGAGCTAACCAATTTTTATTTTTATTATTGTTAAAATATCTACAATTCAAATAAATATACTGCATATATCACAAATATCATCACAACCACAAGATCATCACAAATATTATAAACAAAACAAAACGCTCATCCAAAAGATAATCACAAAGATCACAACATGATCAATCCGCATATCAGCTCACAAAGATTGTCCAGACTAGTAAGCAGCTGGTGCCATGGTGGGCCGGCCCATATGGGTAGTGGGAAGAGAGGAGAGACCCTATAAAAAGAGATGGGCCAAGGAATTCGGTCCAGAAAGAAAAAGAAGGAAAGAAAGAAAAAAAGAAAAGGAAGATGGGTTTGAAGAATTCAGCCCATCCGGCCAGGTATTAAAGAAAATGTTTTTTTCTTAGAAACACATTGAATAGACTTTTGGAAAATTATTTTCTCTAGGGGGAAATAGAAAGCAATATTTTGAGTGGGATTGCTCCCCTAAAATGTAAAAACAAATATTTAATTCAAGTCTAATTTAATATAAATTAAATTAATCTTTTCAATCATGTTAATCAGTATAATTTTCTGGGAAAGTTTTGTATTTTGTAAAAACATTAAAAACCGAGATAATTGGGATGTTACACATGAGCAAATAAGTTTTTCACGGGAGCATGTAGAGAACAAAAAAAAGTCAGTTCAAGACATTAAAATCGAAAAGGATGTGCAAAGCTCTGAAAATGAGAAATATGGTTGAGATATCAATATACAAGATTCCTAACAGAGCCACCACGTTGGATATAAAATTTATGGTTAAGATTTAGCAGAAAATATCAGTCACGTAGCCTGTTTGACATGGCTAATGTTGCACATGCACTCCCCTCATTAACCAATTAGAATTCAACAAGCACTTCCCAATACGTTAAGCACATATACAGAGCCATCAATTTCTTCGGCCATTTGTAAGAATTATTTTAATTGAATGTTGAATATAGATCTTGACTCATAGACAGTTCCTAGAAATTGTGATGTCAAGCATCTCTATTTGTGATTGCAAATTCATAATAAATTATTTAGAATTATAATTTGTTCAACAAAAAGATGCATTAGACCTGTCATGAAAATACTTTACGAACTTCAAAATCTAAATGTTATCTATTATGATACATGCGACGTATTTTCTTTATCAATTTTGTCATTGGAAGTAAGTTTGTGACGAGGGTAAGTATTTTTTACGAGGGTAATATCATAGTCTGTATTTTAACATGGTCGCACGCCTTATGTTTTGCTATAATTTATACTTTTAGTGCTATTTCCCGAAAAACATTCTCGCAATACTATCTTATGCAAAGTTTTTATTTGATTAACCCAACCTCTAAAATAAATTAGTGTGGATGTCGTAGGTTACCGTACCTATTGGGCCATATAATAACACTAGATTTAGGGGTGCGCCTTGGCGCACGACCCCGAGCCCTTTTTTGACGACATGCCATACACAATGCTAATAATCAACGGGTAGAAATAAATATATTCATATGTAAGACCAGACACCAATTTAGACAAATAATCGACAAATTGGAACAACTGAATGGTATGCAAGCACCAATGAATGACGCCTCCTACCAATCAAGTGGTCTGTCTTTAAACCGCTGACCCAACCGCATGACGGCAAGATTCACTCGTCTGGCTGATAAGATTATGTACAGACACTCGCGACGGATATCTCGGGAAGGAACCAAGATCATCACGAAACCACGGTCCTCTCACAGACCGAGTACAGAGACCATAGCATTAAACAAAGCGTCAGCCGGCTCGCCAAACACGTCAAGCCAGGCAATTTATTGCTATACACATAGACTTGTACACACATTACGGCAGCCGGCTCAATAGCAACATCCATTTTCATCCCTATCCCCTCCGGCTTCATCTTCCTCACACCAACCCCACAGATCGAAAGAAAAACCTATAGATCCGAGCAAAACAAACAAATACAAGCGCTGGAAGTGGAGCGGATCGAAAGTTCAGGAAGTCCTACATCGAAGCCAGCGTCTGCCACCGGATACCAAGCTGAGATGCCGGATACCAGGTAAGGAAACTTTTCCTAATTCGGTAAGCTATCAAGTGGTTCTATTCACCGATTTCCTCGACCGTGGTCTATCGCTGTCAGGCTCGTATTTCTTCCGCAAGCTACTCGAGCACATTGACCTCCAGCTTCACAACCTGGGACCCAATTCAGTTCTTCACGTCGCCTGTTTCGAATAGCTGTGTAAAGGATACCTCACAATCAAGTCCTCCCTCGTGCTCTGGAACCGAATCTTCAACGTAAAGGAAACATCGAAAGCTGGCTGGGTGCATCGTTGAAATATGGAAGGAAATACATTGTACAACTGTACTAGCTCTCGAAACAAAGAGGAGGAGATCTCGAAGGCCATGAACAAACTACTCACGGGCAGAATGAACGAAAGTAATATTGCCAAAATGAAAGTCTTCTGGCACAATCAACAGGTGTCCCAGGTAAATAACCGATGTAGTTACTTATAATCAGCAGTGTCGTACGACTCCAGATCTTCTAACTGTCAAAATTATTCTTGTCAGCAGGGTTTTTGGAACATAAACGATGATAGTGTCGCGTCAGGATCTGAACCCGAAGCCAACATAGTGACCGGCTTGACAAACAACGATAACGAATATAGGTTTGAAATGGAGCGGGCGAATGAACATAGTGGCAGCATACCTGAATTTTCTGACCACAACCAGCCTCCCCTATCCCGGGCTGGTGAAAAGAGACCAAGCAACATTCTTCCGGAGACATTGATCTCCGAAACGACGAAGCGTCAGAAGACGAGACCTGAAGAAGGACTGCAATCACAGGACCAAGAATATACTATGGCCTTCAGAGATTCATGGAAGGAGACGATTACCATGACCACGGCAAGTCTGCCAGCAACAGATCATGCAGATTTTTTTATAGAGACAACCGACTTCAGTGCACTATGGGAGGAGCTGAATATAGGAGAATTTCCAGACTTCAAACAATTCGATGAGACGACTGCCACAAGCACCGCAAGTCTGACAGCACTAAATCATATGACCCTTTTAGATGAGGATTGGTCATTAGATATTCCTACATATGAGGGGTATGAGTGATCAAACAAGTTTTAAAATTCTGTCTTTATAAAAAACGGGCTATATACTGCCATAACATTTACCCTACCCTCGTGCAGGTCCGCGCCGACTTGGTTTGACGATAAACCATCCAGCGAAATCTCCACAGACATGGCTTGGATGGAATCGTTCAAACCTCAGGAGACAAACTTGACGGAGACAGCCACGGACCTCATTATTCCTGTCATTAACCTCGCAGAGAACGTTGATGCAGATCCTTCCGTTCAAGACACCAGGACCTTGAAAATTTGTACATCAGTCTCGCCTTCCCGGTCACCGCAAACAGCAACCCTGGAAGAAAGATTGTTAGAAACAAACCCCACGAGCAACAAAGCAATACACAAAGGTACGTGCTGGGGACTTACATAGCCACAGAGAATAAAAAAGCAGAACAACGACGTGCTATATTAGCCGACCTGAAACGACTACACAAGGTAATCTACAAACTTCTTACCATCAGCTAAAACTCCGTATACATACCATATCTTCTACTGATATAACCTTGCAGGAAACAATGGCTAAAGCCAAAAGGGAAAACAAGCAAGTAGAGCAGGATCTAACCAAAGAAAAGAATTACTGCATCAACCTGCAAGCCGAGCTCCAAAATGCAAAGAACAGGCCAAAAAGTTTAAAAAAGTTCAGCTACGTCACCGGGCCAGCAACACTAACTCTCCGAACACAATCTATTGCTTCTTCTGATATGTTTTTTTGTTATATGAAAAGCGTGAACTGGCAACGATGAACGAAACAAAGATGAACGCAATGAAGACCCTAGCCGACAAAGACAGGTTCATAACAGAGCTACAGGTCCAGTTAAACAGGGACAAAGAGCAAGCTAACATACACAAGGGTAACATCGCTAAACTGCAGCAGGCAGCGACGGCATATGTTCCAACGTCTGAACTGGACAAACAAATCAGGACCCTAAAGGAGACCCACCAGACCAAATACAAGGAGATATATCAGGATCGTCAGGTCCTCCTTTGTGTAAATAAGGCATTGACAAAGGAGAACAATGATGTAAAGACCTACTACGTAGGTCTAACGTCTGAAGTAGATGCACATGAGAAGGACCATAACGATAAGCTAGCAGGAGCACTTGGATATTCCAGCAGCTAAAATTCATGATATGCAAAACCACCCATGGCTGCCATGGTAATTGTTCGTTGGATTTAACGATCCTATCTGTCTTATTCTAAGGATCTTCCTTATGATCTAATCAACTATCACATGTACAGGACAAACCAATGGCGTATCGACCCTCTACGCTTTGCATTGTCTATTACAGGCAAGTGAGACAAGAGATGAACTGTATGAAGCCTTGAAGACCATGAGCGAGACGGTAGGCCTTGCTCCCGAAATTCCAAGTCCAACCGAACTGTACAGTCAACAACTTTCACCCAGACACGTCAACAGGAGATAAACCTTCCCGCTACCTCCCACGACCCGCAAGCAAGAAGAAAAGCCGGCCATCCCTTACCTGACTCAGATCGGGAATCGGCTACGACACATTTGAGGGGTCCGATCTAAATTAACTCAAGATGTCAATCATGATATACTCCCTCCATCCCAAAATAAGTGTCTTGAATTGGCCTAAAAGTGTATGTATCTACACATGTTTCATGTGTAGATACATACACTTTTGGACAAATCTAAGACATTTATGTTTGGGCGGATGGAGTATTTTGTTCAGATCACTCGTATGTAAGGAATAACTCGTCCACTATAAAGCCTGAACCATGTCACTTCAAAGTAATGCCGTCTTCTGTGTGTCCAATCTGTCTATTGTTGACTCACCACCGGACTAACAAATGTGTATTTTACTCTGCATCATTAGTTGTCTACAACCATCATGTACACGTGTGGGTCAGCGGCTTCCTCACTGGATCATTACCGTCTTACCACCACGCTAATACGGGTTACGTTTTAACTGTCTGCCCATTTTCGACAGCCTACCGTCAGGTTTGCCTGATGATCGGATCCGACAGCACATACAAACGCCGGCTTTATAGACGCGGAGGCTCACCGGCCCATCGAATAAATGGCCCGTTACACTCCCTAGTGGATCTGGATAGGAAAGTCATCGGTGATTGATATGGATATCCCCAAAACTAAATACTTCCAAGACCACTTAATCTGTGATAGAATCGATCAACCTTCACTTTTCCTCGTTTAGCATCTACGATTTATATTCTCTAGACCTCACATTTATTTTCGACGCGTTTACCTTTTTAAAGCCGTCTCCACCGTTGCGAACTGCCCCTCGGCACACCGATTGAACACGATGCGTGAATCCAACAGATGTAAACGCCGGAAAGGATCAGCGAGCCAAGGAGTACGAAAAAGCTCACGCGCAGGAATGTATCAAGCCGCTGTCCACGCCGACCTCAGGAGCCGACAATGTCTATTTCTTGCTGCACCAAGGAATAACCTTGGAAAACATGGACACCAAAATCGACAATTTTTTGTCATCCGACCTCGCGGACTCCCTGGAGTCGGTTTGATCAGCGTTCGACGGAAAATGAAGCGAGAAGAAAATATGCAGGGAGAAGAAAACGGGGACGGTGGAAAGGATAGGAAGGAATACTTTGGCACCACCACCCTAGAACAGAATTGACTACGAACTACGTAATTGATATCGGAAAGTTGATATAAAACCCAAAGGTTAAGACGAAAGAAGGTATTGTTCTAGCTCTACCAACCTATTCTCATCAAAGAGAGGGTGGATAGACATAGACCGGTGATTCGCTTGAGCATGAATTCACAAATCCATCGATTCCACTTTAGACGTATAAACACGACTACAATGTACGCGTCATCCAGCGGCGAAAACCAGATCGTACCCGCAACGTTTACTGTACGGAAGAGACGATGCAAAGGAACCAATCCGCTAGCAACGAAAGCTAGTCAAGAACTCCGAATAAAGTCGTGGTTTTTAAAATATTTTGCAAGATCACAAACCATACTTGCACCCCACAGCCTTCCTACAACCTTGGTGGAAAAAGAAAGGAAAAAGATCTGCTGAAAAATAGGCTAAACTGGATGAAATCCAAATGGTTCGGATTTGGTTTGTTCTCACGCACCGACTCCAGGGAGTCGGCGTATGATCGGACGGTGTATTAAGACGGAGGAGTCAGCGTGATCAAACGATGCCTAAATGTTCATTATCTGACGTCACGTTGTCGCTCGAGTCCCAGAAGTCCTCTGAGAAGGTCATTTCGGCCGACTCCCGGGACTCGGCCAGTACAAACATTTTCTGGTCAGTGAAACGGAGAAGGTCATCCGTCTGTATGCGAACGTAGTCCTGTAGCGGAAAGGCCTCTCCGTCCTTTCGTACCATCTAATCGTGCCGGCTCCCTGGAGTCGTCCTACTCCAAGGAAACTCTGTCCAATCATCACATAACGGACCATGGATAACATATTCTATAGAAAAGGGGAAAAAAGCAGAATATAAAAAAAATATAAAAAACAAAGGAAAACTAAAAAATTATCCTAAAGCGATAATGGCGGTACCTTCAAACCGAAAACACTTCAAACTTTTGATTAGCCTGCGTTATTTCCAATTGGAGACAACATGTGCTTGCCGTATGCCGGCGAGTGGGAAGCCGGCGCAGACGCGTGATCGATGACGTATTCTACCCGGTACGACAACTTCACTGCAAAACTCATACCACCCTCTCTCTTGATTGACTAAAAAACTAAGAAGAAAAGAACATAAATCTAACAACCAATATCGTTACGTATGTACACACGCGCCTTCAATTTGGCCGGAGCCGATATAACTTTCTGCAGAGAAGATAAAGAGTGCTCTTGTAGCATTCTTCGATGTAGTCCATGGCGAAGCAACTTACAGTTACACAAAATACATACACCAACGAAAAATAAGATACCTCCTCGCTAGACCGACGACCTGACACTCCCATGAGAGTTTTTTCCGCAGCCAACAGTACGCCTGACCGACGACTTCTTCTAACTGATATGATGTTTTTTTTTAAAAAACTAACCGGTATGACGACTTTAGTGCACGACTCATACAACCCTCTCTCGTCATTAAATACCATGACACATGTAAAACTATAGAAGAAAACCAAGCCGATAGGAACAAAAGCATTAATTGTGGTATTATTATTATGAACCACTGATTTCAAGTATTGCGTAAAACGGCCTAGCGAGGCTTGCCGCCCTAGGGAAGCCACAGTATTGATTTCTCTATCCTTCCACCCAGCCAACTACTTTGTTTTGATTTATTCCGCACGTCTTATCGTTCAACAGTGTTCTATCGTGGTCTTCATAGAGTAGCCACACAGACAATTCGTGTTCACGTGATGCTACGTTTGTCATGCCGACTCTAGGGAGCCGACATGATCAAACAATTTATTAAGATGGACATGGTTCCGAATGGTCCACTTGGAAGTGTCACTGATTTAGACCTGGCTTCAGGCAACCTATATACCCCTTCCCCCAGTACAGGCTACACGGTAACCCAATTAGGTCGGAAACCACTCGGAAGCAATGGCGATACGCCAGCTAGGACAGGGGAAATCTGGCCCGAATTTCACCTAACATGACGAACAGTGGAACGTACCGGACGACGACGCGAAATACCAAGCGCACCTCGATCTACTGTAGAAAATATGCGCCTGCGACCCACGCACGGGAGAGATCGGCGACGCAAACGTCAAGAGCAACCAGTCCAGAATAAAGAGAAGGTTCCTACGCCACTCTGACTTCATACATCAAAACCGACGTAGTACTGCCACAACATACGAAGTGATTCTATTCTCCACATTGACGGTTACTGCGAACGTACAATGGTTACGTCAGCCTAGGCGTAACGCTTTAGTAGCCAAATGTACTCCACGATGCCGACTCCAAGCCGCCGACTCCACGGTGTCGACTCCACACTGCCGACTCTACGGTGTCGACTCCACACTGCCGACTCCACGGCGCCGACTCCACGTTGTCGAGTCGGATCCAACATGAGGCAACTAACGCTTAAGTTCGGCTGCGGTGACGACTCTAACGCCACGGTGAGACGGAGGTCATTCCTGCCAACTTCCTGGAGTTGGCGGGATCGACGAGCGGTGAGACGGAGAAAGACATTCCTGCCGACTTCCTGTCAACCGTTCTACATTCGAGTCTTGACAGGTTGTGAGCTGGTGACCTATGAGTGAGCCGGCGACTGGATGCACATGTTGGGCTGTTATTCAGTTACGGGTTGTGCTGTCTTCACCGTGGATCTTTTTTTCTCTATGAACCTCCTGTTTTTCAGCTAAGTTCCTTCGTGGATAAGCCTTGGAGGTGGGTTCCTTCATGGGGAAGCCTTGGACGTTAGTTCCTTGCTTGAGAAGCCTTGGAGGCTAAACAACCTTTTCCCCGTGGGCCCGGCTCCAAGCTTAGGAGCCAAGCCTCATAGCCCCAGTTATTGTGTCTGGCCGGCTGGACGGTCCTGTCGTTAGAGTCGATGATCTTGAGAATGGAGTTGTTCATGAGGAGCGGCATACGCTCGAGTGTTTTGTTCTCTTGCTCCTTCGGTGTACTCTAACCCTACTTTTGTTTTTCCTTATAACCAAGTGCTATTGAGTACTATATGTTTTTATCACGTGTTCTGCTACTATCCTCTCGATTGGTTTATTTTGAACTATATTAAGATGGTGTCTGTCATCATGTATTGGTTCATCTTCTCAACATATTAAGTCGAAATGGACGTGAGTTGTATCTCCTTGAATCCCGAAACGAAACTGTAATGGATAGTTGTAACCCAACTGTGATTGTTTTTAATACAGATGGGGGTGACCCACTTCTTCTATTAAGTCGGCAGTTTAATTTGTTGACGATTGAAGATTCAGGACACACTCGTTATCTCGCACAAACATCGGGTACGTTGCACTATTCTGACAGTAAGAAGAAGTGTCAGATCGCCTCCCTAGCGAGACGTGCCACCCTAGGGGAGACAACGATGTTGGTTTATCCGTCTTAATACACCGTCGGATCATGCCGACTCCAATAGCCGTACTCGACCCCGCCGACTTCAGGTTCCCGTCTTCAAACTCCAGCCGTCGCGCCGCTACCCGCAGCCACGCCGGCCGCCGCCACCAAAACCACAATGGGCCGGCGCCAGGGAACCCCACCGTCGTCGCCGCGGATGGAGCAGAAGGAGCAGCCGCAACCCACAGCCCATGCTGCCTTCCGGCCCCCGCACACCCGCATCCACTGGAATCGAGCTCGCCTGTGCAAAGACGTCGAGATCACACGCGCACGTTGGATCCCGACGTCGCCGCGCCGCACGGGCTTTGCCCGGCGAGGGCGAGGGCGGGGAAGGCAGGGGGAGGTCGGCCGCTGGCCGGATCTGGGCGCTCGGTGCGGCCTGGCACAGCGGCAAGGGAGGGGGGTAGCCACATGGTATTTTGTTGACCTGGAATGACTGATTGCCTGCTGAGTAGACCTTAGTGTACCTGCTATAAGGACCAGCGCATTGAGAGTGGCCTCCTCTAGAAATCTTTGTTCGTAGCCATCAAGACACATAGAGCACAGGGATTGCCCAAATGGGAAACAGAAGAAAAAGGAAATCTGTTCTATGCAGTTGTCAACCAGATAACCATGTATAAATATCTAAGTTATGAAAATAACAGATATTGTAATAAATGATAGAAAAACATACCGTGCCTTCAGTAATAGGGACCTCCCCGAGGAGAGCAGCCAAAACTGTGGATTTACCTGATCCTACCTCTCCACAAATTGCAACCTTTTGCCCAGCTTTGACTAGCAGATTGATATTCTTTAGAAATGGTTTTGATGTATTCTCATCCCAAGAGAAGCTACACGAATTCATCGCTATAGGGTAATCAATACCAGCATAGTCTTTCTTCCTAACTTGCCCGTTGAACTCAGGTGCATCAAGGAACTTTGATATCCGGGTGAAGGCAATCTTTGCTTGTATCACAACTGAAATAACATCTGGTATCGTATTAATTGGGTCTTGCACGAGACGTAGAGTTGCCACAAAAGTGAAGACATTGCTGGCATCAAGCGGGATTTTCAAAACATAGCATGTTAGAAAGGTAGCTGCCGAGATGAGAGCAGGCGACGCCCAGAAGAGGAAACCGTCGTATGTCCTCCTAAGCTGGAATGCATGCAACCACTTGTACTCAACCTCCCTTAACCCCTCAATGACCTTCTTAAAGTGAGATTGCCATGCATAAAGTTTCAAGACCTTCATATGAACTAATGACTCAGACATAGCCTTCAACCTCACATCTTGTGCTTCCATAAGTTTACTCTGAAACTTGTGTTGCAGTTTGGCCAATGGAGCGTTACAGAGTAGTGATAATGATGACAACCAACGCTGAAATCACTGCAGCACCAATGACAGTGTATAGAATTGCCAGAGCTATACAAATCTGAACACTTGTTGTCCATGTTTGATGGAACCAGTATGGGAATTCCCCAATCCGTTAGGCATCAACGGTCACATAGTTAATAATTAATTTCTCCAGAAGAGTGCTTCATTTTTGCTGCGTTTGATAGCTTCTGTTGTTTCTTATAAATAGCTGCCGACAGGAATGACCTCACCTGCATTCCTAATCGCCGAGTACAGAAATACCACTGTCTCTGTGACAAGGATTCACAGCATTTGCAGACAAACAATGTCACAGCAAGCACATAGCCTTCATATCCAAAGGTCCCTTTCCCAGTGACACATCAATGAATGCCTTGAGAAGCATTGGGCCTGCAGATAAGGTGAGAACCTTGAGCAAAGCGAAGAAACCCGAGACCAAGATCGCACGCTTGTGACAAGAAACAATAGTCCAGAAGATTGATGGTGGTGTGGCGTGTGACGGCGGCAGCCTTTTGCTCTTCAGCTTGTCCATGAACATCATGTATTGGTTTTGTGCTCGATCTGTGGTGGTTAAAAGTGGCATGTCTTTGTCCTCAAGGGGCTTCTCGTAGCCCATCTTCAGTAAAGGATTCAACCACAAAAACAACATCTCACTGAAATAACCAGCTTCAGCAAAAGGAGTGACCTGACTCTGAGCACTAGCTGCTTCACCGTCTGTCCCTGTGTTAAGGGGCTTGTACAAACCATTCCCATGTCCTCCATCACCCTCTTCATCATGGCTGTGCTGAAATCCGTAAAGACGGAAGATAGTTGCACCTGGTAGGGACACAACATCTAAACAAGCCTTGACGGTGATCGTCTTCTCTGAAACAATATAAAAAACTGAAGAACAACAGAAGAATGTTGCATAGATGGTCAGCAAGACCAACCAGAGCCGAACAAACGTCGTGCCAAGAAACTGAAGACCGATGCTGAAAGCCAAACTGGCAAGGATCAAATTCAATCCTTGAGATAATGTCAGAAGCCACCAATGTGGCAGGTGAACAGCGCCATCGTCCTGGCTGAAGTTATTTCCCAGCATCCAGAGTCCTGACCCGAGATAAACTAATCCCAAGCCGCCGTTGGACGACACAGCAGCAAAATGTAGTGGTGAGCTGAGCGTGAGAAGCCGTCGCCCCGTCGCTCTACTCTTAGGAATTTTGACAATCAGTCGGAGAGCGAGCACCACTAGGAAAAGCACGACGAAGCCAATCTGCACGAGATGATTCATGCATGTGGAGGAGTCGAATACTTGCTTTAAAGCGAGTAAATGACACTGGCGGTCACACAACTCGTCCGCTATGTGCACTTAAGTCACACAACTGGAAAACGGGATTTTTTGGTCACACAACTGGATTTTTGGTGCACGCAGGTCACAAACCCCACATGTCAGTCCGTTTTCCGTTGCAGGAGTGCTGACGTGGACACGTAATTTTGCAGAAAACCCTCTGTATTTTGGGATATTTCGCAAAAAACCCAAATTTGGGTCCAATTACAGGGAGTTTTCTGCAAAATGTCCAAAAATATAGGTTTTTTTTTGCAAAATTACCAACGGAAAACGGACTGACATGTGGGGTTTGTGACCTGCGTGCACCAAAAGTCCAGTTGTGTGACCAAAAAATCTCGTTTTCCAGTTGTGTGACTTAAGTGCACATAGCGGACGAGTTGTGTAACCGCCAGTGCCATTTACTCCTTTAAAGCATATGAGGCCACATCAGAACTGGAGCATATTGGGCTCCCACACAGGTTCAGCACCCAAGAACCTGACGTGTAGTTCATCAAGTAGTATTCGAGTGAGATAGGATTCCCATATTTCAGATTTAGCCACGTAATTAACATGGTGGAGTTGAGGGAGAAGTTACCTGTGACGGAACCAATCTGTGAAATCATCCTCATTGGCGTATTGCACACCTCTGCTGCAGCCCAGCGCCAATCCTGAACAGAAAACGAGTCAGGACAAACAAGATATACTACTATTCTTAAGAATGATGATGAAGGAGGGGACGAAAAGCTGGAATGCCAAAAATACTTGTACTGGATGAACACCAGAGAGTCCAAGTCCCTGACGGGGGAAGAAGAAACCTTCTTCAGGATTCACGATGGGGACGAGAACACATCAGAGGCAGAGTAGAAGAACTGGCTTCCGCCGCATTGGCTCCGCCCGCCTTGTGCTCCCTCCCTCTGCTAGAGAACAGAAGCATCGGATCTCCCCGGAAGATCAGATATCAAAAGGGAACCCATTGACCAAGAACGACTCCCAAGCAATCGTACCACCTGTCTTAGAGCATCGGGCACCAGCCAAATGGCCCCAAAAGGCCTGTTGGGGCATGTTCGGGGTGCCCGCACAGGCGGCCCACATTCGTTATAAACACATACGGAGCGCCCAATTCCACACCTCCCCTACATTGTTGCTCGGGCCGCTAACAGTTCTAATGCTCCCTCGATTTTCATACCTTGCCGCCACCGCGACCTCCTAGCCTTTCTCGACAATGCAAATAAAGAATTATGCTTGTGTATTTCTTGTTCAAGTTGTTTTTTATTTATTGTGCCGAGCAAGTGAATTGTGTTTGTGACTTGCGTGTTGTCGTAGGAGGCGCCTGTCGACACTATCGCTCACCTGATCAGCGGCGGTGGCTACAGAGACATCGGTCAGGGCGATGCACAAACACAATTGACCGGCCAGGACCATGACGGAGACGCCGGCTAGGGCGATAGTGAGTAGGCCGGCTAAGGTGATAATGTGGACGTGCTTGATCTTGAGAGCCGTGAAAGCAGCAAGAGGACGGGTTCAAGAGGTTGGACGTGGAGCATCATGGAGGACGAGTTGTTGTGTGACTCATGAAAGGCGGTAAGCCTGAATGCCACCCACGGCACACAACAAACTCGTTAATCGTATTTGAGTTGGGTTCAGAAGGACTTCAATGAAAGGAAGGAACATCCACCAAATGATATCCTCACAGATCATAATGCGAAAGCGCATGAAAACCGCTGGGGCGTAATTCAAAGGCTTTGTAACAAGATTCATGGGTACCATGAACAAAATGTGTTTGACAAATGAGAGTGGCAAAAACCACACCATGAAAGTAAGACCTTTTGCATTTATATTTGACTTGTGACTTGATTGTAGCCGGCCATGTGAATCTAAAGATATAAACCATGAGAGAGCTGAGGCGCACAACATCGATTTGATCTTTCTCGCAACCGGATATGGGCCTCTCTGCCGTTCCGCACAGTCCGATCACGCCGGCTCTTAAGTCCGCATGAACAACAATTTGGTACTTACCCGCGTGTAACATGCTTCGTGCACCCACTCTGGTTGACGCTCTCCTCGGATGACCCTGGGAGACCGAGGGCTCGCCCGTCGGCCTCACGTTACGCGTTTAATCGATGTGGCGGAGGGCGAGATTCGCAACGGAGCCCTCCATTGGCAGATTTTGTTCCTTTACCGTCTAGGCTTTATCTCCTTCCGTGCGTGCCTGTACGGTATATATATTGTCGTACCCGGTTCCTCACTCCTCTATCTCCCTGTCAATGTGACTGTCTATTTTGCGGTCCACATGTCGGTTGCCCGGGATGTTGCGTGACCGATCATTGGCGTCCCTTTCTTGCCGCTGCATAATTTCTACAATATCTCCGGGGGGGGGGGGGGGGGGGGGGGTGGGAGATCGAGATTTCGCGTTCCTCCGGGCCCAACTATTTCGTCGGGCCCTTCTTCCATCTTCTAGTTGGCGTCTGGCCATTGGTCGATGGCTACGTTGCACTGTTTAGGAGAACAAAAATTTTGAGCCCTTTTGTCGTCTTCTAGATTGCATCTCGCCCTTGGTCGACGGGTACGTTTTAGTGTGTCGGGAGGCCAAAGTTGTTTGGGCCCTTCTTCCTTCTCTTCATTGGCGTCTCCCCATTGGTCGATGGGTCGTTCCACTATGCGGTGGCGTGTTGATATAAACCATCCTTTGTTTTATTTTAAGCTCAACTCGGTTCCCCACATTTCTTCTCCCTCGCTGCTCTCGCTTCCTCCGCTGGTCTTGACGTTGATTCGCCATGTCTTCTTGCTCCTCTCTCTGCCATTTGGTCTGATACGACTGACGTTGGCTACACGGGTTTCTTCTGCCGTTGTTGGGTTAAAGGACGGATCTATGTGCTTTAGATTCTTCATGTTCGTATTTTGTTCATATTCGTGTCAGTATGTTGGATATGTGTTCTTTTAGTTCTTGCTCTTCTTTGCGGCTTTATTTTTTCATTCACCTTATTTATGGGGGGTCATTCTGTTTGCCAGTCCAGTTATTTTATTTCCGTTTGTTTTATCTTCATTGTTCCTGATTTCATGGTTATTTCGTTTGTTCATTCGAAGTTCGTCGGGTTTCTTGAGATCTTTGAGTCGGAGAAGCCACCAGGTTGTTCCTCTCAATTTTCATGTTTGCGATCTGTCGATCTACGTCCTTTCTTCAGGGGTTTGTCATATGTGTTTTCTATGTTGTTTTTTACATTTCATTTATGCATCTCCTCGTTCTGTGAGAGATCTATGTGATGACTAACCTGGCCGACCAATTATGGTCTTTGTCTTTCGGTTCTTCTAGAGTATCTAAAATTTGAAGACTAAGTAATTTAAAATTAAATAGGTTAATACCTTGGAATCTACCAATACAAATATCAACATATCTTGAAAATCATAAATCGACTATTTCAAAAGCAGATGTGATGATCAATCCAGAAATATGAAATATTAAGAGATTAATCACTTGGAGGTCAGAAATACGATGCAACCTAGCTTGTTGGTTGTCTCTTTCCGTTCTTTTAGAATATCTTTGGTAGCAAACTCAGTGCAGCAATCATGAATTTTATCTAATGATCCATTCAGCTCTATAACATTTTTATTGTATTAAAAAGCAAATTAAGAGGGGCACGCAGGGGCTTCGGTACACCGGGACCGCTCTCGATTCGTCCGCCCGTCGCGCGGTCCCTGGATGTAGCGAAGTTTGATTTCGCTGCCTCCTCACACCGTGGCCACGTGTCGCACGTACGTACGCTCGCAGTTGGCGTTTTTACCTTTGCGACAGGAAATATTTTCCTAGTTGTGCCCCATGCGATACACCCGTGCGAGACGTTTGAGTCGAATGGGCTTCTTTCTTATTGGGCTTTCGGGGGGACGGATCTGACTCGCAGCGCAAAGCGATAGGTAGGGAAAACGGGAGCACATGTACGTCGCTCGTTAGCAGCGGTTCCGTGCCGCGCCGCCTGCGTGCTTCGTACGTGGGCCGGCCCAAGTATTGTGCGTGTGGACGTTCTGCTGAATGTTTGTACTAGACTGGAATTACATGCATGCCTAATAGGAGCCGTTGAGCTTGCTAGATACTGTAGTAGACACATGCATGCGAATCAGGAGAGGTTGAGTTAGCTAGCTAGCTGGCTCCCATGATCAGCGCGATTCATATTTTTATTTTCTTGTACGTTCGACATGTGGAACATAATATACGCACAAAGCAGACAAAAGTATGAAAATAAATCTCTCAAAATTAAAAATATCAGAAATACATGTAACGATTTTAAAAAGTGAAGACAAACTAATATTGAAACGGAAAATAATAGTTAACCGAAAATGGAGATGAACCAAAAAAAGTTGTGGAACCAAAAATAATATTGAACTGTTAGTTTAGGTGAACCGAAGTATACTAAACCGTAAATGCCGGTGAACCGAATATAAAAGTTAAACGAAAGTGCGGGTGACGAACCAAAAATAATAGTGAACCAAATTTGCAGATGAACCAAACAAAATGTAGTGGGACCAAAATTAATATTGAACCATAAATGCGAGAGAACCAAAATAATAGTGAACCAAAAATAAAATTGAAGCGAGTGAACTAAAATAATAGTGAACCAAAAATGTTCGAGAGCCAAAAATAATATTGAACCATAAAATGCGAGTGCACCAAAATAAAATAGTGAACCGAAAATTTTGGAGAACCAAAAAATGTAGGTGAACCGAGTATAAAAAGTGGAACAAAAGTGCGGGTGAAGAACCGAAAATAATAGTGAACCAAATGTGCAGATGAACCAAAAAAATGTAGTGGAACCAAAATTAATATTGATCCGTAAATGAACAAAAAATGTTGGAGAACCGAAAATGAAGATGAACCAAAGAAGTTGTGGAACCATAAAGGAACCATTTTCAAATTTAGATCCATTTTCAAAATTGGAACCATTATAAAAAAGGAACCATTTTTTATAAAAGGAACCATTTTCAAAAAAGGAACCATTTTCAAAACTAAAACCATTTTCAAAATTCGAACCATTTTCAAAATTGGAACCGTTTTCAAAATTGGGACTGTTTTAAAAAAAGGAACCATTTTCAAAAAATGAATCATTTTCAAAATTTGGAACCATTTACAAAATTTGGAGCCATTTAAAAAAATTGGAACCATTTTCGAAATGGAACCATTTTTAAATTGGGAACAATTTTCAAAATGAACAATATTTTAGTCTGGAACCATTTTTAAATTTGGAACCATTTTCAAAATGGAACCATTTTGAAAATTTGGAACCATTTTTAAAATGGAACCATATTAAAAAATGAAATTTTTCAAATTTGGAACAATTTTTAAATTTGGAATCATTTTCAAAAATCGAACCATTTTTAAATTTGGAACCATTTTAAAAAATGAATTTTTTTCAAATTTGGAACCATTTTCAGAATGGAACCATTTTAAAAAATGAACAATTTTCAAATTTGGAACCATTTTAAATTTGGAACCATTTTAAATTCGGAACCATTTTTTTAATTTGGAACCATTTTCAAAAGAACCCTTTTAAAATTTGGAACCATTTTTAAATTTCAAACCATTTTCAAAATGGAAACATTTTCAAAAATGAACAATTTTCAATTTTGGAACCATTTTCAAATTTGAAACCATTTCATATTTGGAACCATTTTCAAAATGAAGCCATTTTTAAATTTGGTAACATTTTCAAAATGGAACCATTTTAAAATTCGAAACCATTTTAAATTCGAAACCAATTTAAAATTTGGAACCATATTTAAATTCAGAACCATTTTTAAATTTGGAACCATTTTCAAAATGGAACCATTTTTTAATTTGGAACCATTTTCAAAAATGGAACCGTTTTAAAAAATGAACAATTTAAAAATTGGGAACCATTTTAATTTTGAAACCATTTTTAAATTTGGAACCATTTAAAAATGGAACCATTTTCAAATTTGAAAATAGTTCCAATTTTAAAAGAAACGAAAACAAAACAGAAAAGAAAAAACGGAAACAAAAAACGTAAGCGGAAAAAGAAAAAGAAACAAAAAAGAAAACGAAAATGAAAAAGAAAAACGAAAAAACAAAATAAAGAAAAACGAGAAAGAAAAAAAGAAAAGAGAAGGAAAGAGAAAGGAAAGAGCGCGTACCTAATTGGGCCCGGCCCAGAAGACAGCTCTTCTGGCGGCGCCAGCCCTATGCGGCGCTAACGGGCGCCGCATAGGGTTTGCCAGGGAAAACCATGGCAGCCCGAGTCCGTGGGCCAAAAAGGATAGAGTATCCGGCTTCCCAGTATATGTTGATCCGAGAGTATTTTGGTATCACGATGACTATCACGTCTGTCCATGAGCCATGAAATTTTGCAGCCCGAGCCCGAGTTCTTCATCTGGATACGATTTCAATTTTCACTTAGAGGCAAAGCTTACACCTCTACTGCGGCCAACATGGGAAGAGATCGTGTATCGCGTGAACATTTTATATTTCCATTTGCCAACCATCCATAATACGACGCCGAGTCTGCGCAATGGCCGGCCGGCGATACTTCATCAATCCATGGAATCACCATGTGCATATCGGATTCCATGAACAAGTGGCCGGTTAATAAGAGTCACAGCGACTGATCCATCCCGCTCCTCTGTACGACCTAGCTAAAGCTTGCTACTCAGTTGTACAGATCGATATCGCGTGCTACACGTGATTAGCTACCTCAAACCAACCAAAAAAGTTGTGCAGATCGATATCTTAATTACTAGTAAATAGTAATATTTAGTATCCCCGTATTCTTCTCCTTTTTCAGACAAACAATGCAAATCGTTGCACATATGAAAAAGCTAAACTAAATTGCTCTGCAGATGGAACGTCCAACAAGAATGTAACGTCATCGCCTAGAGGGCTTCTCCATGAAACAGCCCATGGGCCTTAGTCATCCGGGCCCACTTCCTGCATATAATTGAAACAATATGGGTCTAGTACCTCGTTGATGCCCCCCACACGTTCGGCCAGCTTGACAAAAGCTGACATTTCAAGCCAAGCCGCTTCTCACAATTTTTTCCCTTCCTTGTAGCTTGCTAGCTGCTCCCTCCCTTTTTTAGAAGTAAAGGTATTATCTGTCAATAAAAATTTCTTAGATGAGTATATTGGTCATGAACTTCCACAATGTGAAAACCGGTCACGTAATTGTCGCTTCTGAACGGTTTAACCGGAATCCTCAAATCCTTAGCTCATTAATCGTTTTAAGGTAGGAATCCTCAAATCGTTGGTGCTCATAATTCCAAAATCGTGGGAGTGCTGATACACGCGATGCTATGTCAACTACTACTATTCGCAACCTAGCAAGCTACTCGCACATCTGTTCGCAAAATCACGGGAGTGTTGCTACAGGCGATGCACTCAAAATTCGTCAAGGTGGGGGGCAACATGATGGCTTCCAAGGAGGCACACATCTCATATATTGCATGAATCTGAGCGCGTTTGTCTGGTTGGAGGCGACGCAGCACGGTCATCACGATTGAGTAAGCCATGCTCTTGACGGTGGTCAGCTGAAGTGGCATCGGAAGGCCAGGTCGAGGATGGTGCGACGCCCACTCCGTCAGCCTTTGACCCAACACGTAACTCACAAATATTAGGGTGCTTCTTCCAAAAATAACACCTTGTCCACATTCTCATAATGACCGTGTGCTCATCCTGGAAAAGTATATGCTTTTGCAATGTGTCCATGTTCACATAAGTACTGGTACGTACGTAACAAAACATCACTTTATTTCATTGAGTGTCAGGACGACAGAATACATTAGATGATAAAAAGAGAGATCTCTTTAAGCCGAATTAATGGCGAAAAAACAGAAGGACACTCTGCACTACACGCCCGTCCATACTTAAAACAGAACAATGCATAATAGTAATAGAAAATTGAAATAAACTGACAACAATATTTCTCTTGATCGTGGCTCGAAATGCCTCAACTGAGCCGATCAGGACAACTAACACTTTGGCATGATGCTAGGTCGAGGCCTCATTTTCTGGTTCTTTCCCTTGCCTTCCTTGACGATAAATACGCTACTCATTCCAAACACCGTGTGCCGATCGAAGTGGCAGTGCATGAACCACACACCTGTCGTCCAATCATCAAAAAAGATAAGGATTTGTTCACAGCAAAAATAACAAAATGAAGCTAAGATCAGCACGAGGTGCATGCGTATATATATACCAGGATTGGTTGCGTGGAAGCGCATGGCGGCCCAGCCAGCCTTGGGCACGGTGACGGTGTTCTGGTATGGCGGGTCTTTCAAGTTGTAGTTGGGAGGGTCGGTGGTCTCGTTGAAGTTCCCGAAACCTCTCCCGACGACGTAGAAGGCGAAGCCGTGCAGGTGCATGGGGTGGTTCTCGGTGCCGAGGATGGCCGTGTCCTGGAACACCACCTCCACCACCTCGCCGTACTTCACCACCGTCACCTTGCTGCCTTTCCTCGTGGACCAATAACTATTCGACTCTTTATCGTCGGTGAAGTTGAAGATGAAGGGTGGCTTGTTGGGGAAGTCTTTCTCGAACACGTCCTGTTGCTTGCCAAAGAATTCTTCGTAGTAGTAGGCGTCGAGGATGTCGACGCGAGGGTCCTCGAAGCTCACGTTGTTGAGGCTCGCCCCTAGGCGGGTGCCGCCTGGCCCGTGGCACGTCCCGTTGCCCGTGGTGCAGGGGAGCATGTTGACGGCGATGGTGATGACCATTTTGCGGTCGGCTTGCTGCGGCACCTCCACCGGGTGCTCCTTGCTCGCCAGAGACCGGAGTTGGGCCGTGTAGCCATTCGCGACGTCGCTAGCATTGCTGGCCGGAAGGTTGGCGTCTTCCGGCGTCATCCGGCGGATTTCGCGAGGCGCGTCCGTGTACTCCAGAATGGCCTTGGCGATGGTGTTGTCGAAGGCGAGCCTTCCGTGGGAATCGTACGCCCGCGAGGACATGTAGTAGCGGCCGGGACGTTGGTTGGCCTCGAGTAGCACGTCCATGGTCTGCCCCGGTGAGATCATCATAATTGCCGTGGGAATTGCTTGAGGTAGCGTCCGTCGGTGCCGACGACGGTGAGGCGGTGCCCAGCCACGCCGAAGAACATGTCGTTGTCGAGTGCAGCGTTGATGACCCGTAGCAGGTACGTCTTGCCGGACTGCACGGGCAGCGTGAAAGTGGCCTTGTCGATGCAACGCCGCCCGAAGTTGCCTCCGTGGTGGCCGTTGATTGTTTGTGCATTTGAAATATTAATCTCGCTGCCAGTCCGTAAGTGGTCCTCTAAAATCTCGTTCAAATCAGCAGTCCACCACTCACCTGCAATAGCATGTATGACAATCTATTTTATACTAAAAGCAAAATGAGTTAGTTTTTCGAGCCATCAGGTTAATCCACATCACCTTAATTATATTGATTGTTAGATCTAAAACTGAAGGCTGTGATTTAATTAGCGAACGTTAACACAACACGCAAGTTGTACAACACGTTAATACAAGACAGAAGAGTTTCGGCCGGCCGGCCGGATCACAAATCAAAACTTATCCGTAGCTTCGTTTCAGACTTGGACTCACGTATGATTAAACGTGGAAATAAATATTTGGATGGATGATATATCACGTACAAACAGCCAGGTCTGTTTAAAAAACAAACGCACAATAGCTAACTATAGGTGCGTATGAGTAGAAAGTTTGTTGAGGAAAAAAACCATAGTTCCTTTAGCCGTTCCGGCCGTACGAATAGCCAGATCCGTTATTAGAAAATAGAAACATACACCGGCTAGGTTCTATCAGAAAAAATCTAAAAAAAATTCTTCTATCAGAAAAAATAATTGTACCATTTCAAGAAATAAATAACGTATAGTATCTAGAGAAATCCATGCGAGAATGCGAAGCCTACTAG
The DNA here is from genome assembly GCA_947311845.1 of Poa pratensis. Taxonomy (NCBI): domain Eukaryota; kingdom Viridiplantae; phylum Streptophyta; class Magnoliopsida; order Poales; family Poaceae; genus Poa; species Poa pratensis. Next base: position 89,363,847 of record CAMZMU010000037.1, read on the forward strand.
GAAAAAAAATAGAGTTACACTAGAACGGACCATAAAAAGAGCATACACTAGATCGTGAAATAGCGGGTCTGGCTACATAGAACGTTTGAGCGGGATAATTGGCCTAGCCACACATTTTTTTCCAGAGTAAATACAAATACTAAAAAATGTAACATGTAGAAGTTTAATTAACCTCAGAGTTTCTGAACGATTATGCGAGAAATTAAATTATGGGCGTGTGGTTGCCAAGAACACGCTGCTCGGAAGACATGTTTCCATTGCCGATTTCATAATATTGCCGAGAAAACAAAACATGAGCCATTCGAACCACTTGCATCGAGGATTACTACGCGATAAACATCAATACTTATGAGAAAATAGAGAGTTAGAAATTGCCAATATCCATTTTTCCAGACAAAGCCATCCCAACCAATTCACATCGTTGTGAATAACATAGTAACCTAACATAACTAAAGTACACCGATTGATTACTGAGATCTCTCACCTCCTAGAGACTATAAGTTGCTCAAGCTGAAAAGAATCAGAAGAATATTCAAATGGGTTCTTTTCAATGAAAAGTAAAATATTTGTGTAAGGAGAAGTGGTACCATATATAACTTATTATGTAAAGGTGGTATAATGACGGGTAATGGATTTATCTCTTTAACTTGAAGTATTTATCATCCATAACCTTTTGGAACACTAGGAGAAGAATAAAATAGACATATCAAGTAAAAAATGTGCATGGAGATGGAGAATCGGTGGTTGGTTATTATGCAATTTCTTTCTAATGCCAAAACTTGGATTGTTGTTAGACGAACTGATCAATAATAATTGGTTATATCCACAATGATTTGCGGCCTTTCTTATTCAAAATAATTTATTCATTGTAACATTCTAATTTGTAGAAATTTCCCGTAGAGCTGGATTGTTTACTCAAGAGGATTGAAATTTTTAAAGCATTTCTATAAATCGCACTCAGCTAGAAATAAAAAGGTCATTTGACTATAACCTATTGGATATGTATGTCCATTGAATTCATACGATTTTTGTAACTAAACAGTCTCTTATGATGGGTTCTATGCTTTTAGAAGAAGTTCATATGGTTTCCTATCCTTAAAATTTAACGAAGCATGCCATTGCAATTGATAATTATGTAGAAATATTGACAGTTGATTATGATGCAAAAGATATGGGATCCATGTTGGCGTGTCATCTTACATTACATGGCAAATACGACTGAACGAGAATGCAAAATGTCTAAATCAGATAGTCGGGTTAGGAACGAGATAGTTAAAAAGTATTTAAACATAATATTAAACATGAGAAAAAGTAAGATAATTGAATGTATGTCATTTTCTATTTTTAGTAAAAGCTTATGATTTTTTTCCACAATTTTAAATATTTTTATAGTCTAAGACGCCACGTATTGTAAGACAATTTATAGCATCTCATGCAATTTCAAAAAAATAAAAATAAACATGCGGTTGAAAGATCATGTCAAAACAACATTTTTCACTCGATCTATTTATTAATAAGGATATCATTTCCTATACTAAGAAAAATTAGTTCCTATACCATCTGAATGGTATGAACATCATATGAGTCGTTTCTAAAGTAGTATAAACATTATACGCTCATTGCTCAAGTAGCCTCTAATTATTTGACAATACGATTGTTAATCCTTCACACCTCACAATTTGAAATTTAATAGAATAGATCAATTTAATATCACGCAAAAAACACATATAGTCATTAAACTGTAAAATGAAATAAAATATTTAATTCTACATATTTGATATTTATTAAGCATGAATTGTGGCTACTCTTTCACATTATGTGAATGTTCAAAAATATTGTGAATATTTAAAAAGGAAAAAACCGAAGACGATTATCATCTCTCTAAGCAGAATAAAGATTATGCCCTCGCATTTGCGAGGGCCACTTTGCTAGTTTAGTGAATAGAAAGAATGCATGATGTGCACATATTGCATGTATGGAACGGATAGACAATCTCGTTAATGGGGCTTTGCATTATAAGAAATATGTGTATGCCGTGCATACCGAGGATAATGGGTATCTCCTTGTGCGGCTGTTTGAATGGGTAGTATTTGCCGCGCTTGGGATGCACGATGAGGGTGCCGTGGACGCCGGCACGGTCCATGTCGCTGTGCGCGTGCCACCATAGGGTGCCCTCCTCCTCCGACAGAATGACCTGGTAAGTGAAGTTGGTGCCGGGCATGATGGGGCACTGTGTTATGAACTCTGGCCCGTCGTACCACGGGTTCCGGGGCTGGTCCACGCCGTGCCTGCGATCGAGTTGAAGGTCGCTGCCGTTAGTACGTACGTAGTGTATGCAGCAGCAGCACACATATGCGTGTGGATGTGTAGTAGACGTGATTACGTACCAGTGGATGGTGATGTTCTTAGGTCCTTGGTTGTGCACGTTGACGATAACCGTTTCGCCCTTGCGCGCGGTGATGGTTGGCCCGGGCCAGGTGCCATTGACGGTGAGCAGGGTCTTCTGCTTGCAGAGCTTGGTGTAGCTAGTCTCCTTCACCTGCAAAGTACAACACACACACCAAGGATCACATGCATGATATATACTATAAGATACACATTAATCTGAAACATGCTAGAGTACCTACAATGAAATCGTAGTAGTTATGCCCGGAGGCGTCGGCCTGGCTTGTTGCTCCCGCAAAGGCGAGCAATGCCGCGAGTAACCAAAGCATCGCTGGCATCCTAGCTGCACCACCCACCATTGCCGAGAGCTTGCCGGCCACGAAGCTGGTGGTTTAGCTAGCTTGGTAATACTTGCTTACTTGTTGATGGAACTCAAGTGTATGCGTGAGGTAGTTATATAGCAGAGGCAGCTAGCTAGGTGTGAGGAAGAGAGATGGATGGACCCAATTCAACGCGCACGCATGCTTCACATGGCTTCCGCACTTTGTGGCCGTTTTCGATCAAACAGATATTAATAATTTATAATATGATTCCCCCGACTAACATATGGATGCACTTTGTTTAACTAGGCACATATGGATGCCGTTTTCGAAGTTTGAAAACAAACATATGGACGCACACAAATCGTAATTTGCAGCGCACGCACCTATAGCTGGGAGCATTTCGTGAAGGGTTTTTCATTCCTGGTCCTTTTTGCTAGCTGCTCTAACTTACTTTACTTGGATCCGCCTGCGTTAACGGACAGCCCTCGTGATTAATTATGATCCGCCTGTCAAATCTGGCAGCTAAATTGAGATTCCCATCTGACGCCAAGTAGACTACGATGATCGAGGTCACATCCGTCTTGTAGTCGATCGATTTTGAGGACTAGTTGCCAACTTGCCAACGGCTAAATCACATCACAGCTAGTATGCACAGGTTCCCGAGAGAGAAGATAACTGAGCGGCCCATGGAGCTAGCGAGAGGTCGATCGATCCATGTGGTTTAAAATACTTCCCTCCGACAGATGTTCATAGTTTTGTCTTGTGCAAGATTTGAGCTCTCTGGGAAGAAAATCAGGAACAAACGACACTGGTTAAATCATTTTCAGCACTTAAAAAACAAAGCTGGTGTGACGGCCACATGGAACAACACCTTCTCTCCAGCGCATAAGAGAGGGAACACAGAGGTGCAGCGTCGGCCTTCGCTAGGGTGATCGGGAGGTCGTTTCCTGGTCCCATCATCAGTGGTTGTGGTGGTGAGTGGTGACGGAGCGTATCACACGGTCGTGCGGGGTTCGACTGGCCCGATCGTCGAACACCAACGTGTGGAGTTTGAGAGAGAAAGAGAACGGGGTGGGCAGATTATAGGAAAAATTCCATTTTAAACCCTGAACTCGTAGTTGTCGGACGATTTGAACCCTGGACTTGAAATCCCGGTCGTTTGTACCCTGAACTTAGCAATCCCGGTCTAAAATGAACCTTAGACATGTTTTTCAGAGAAAAAGAAGAAAAGAAAAATTGCTATGCTCACTGACAACATTGACCCACCTGTCATATTCATCTTCCTCCTCAATCTCTATCAATTGAATACCACCGTTATTTCTCTGCTTCAGTTTCGCAGCGGCACCGCTCGCATGTCGTCTCCCATTGCTTGCCTGGCACTGTGGCCGAAAGATTCGCGGGATATTGCATGCGTACATGGGCGGAGGCAGCGGAGTACTCAAATCCAAATCTCGATTAAAGAAAAAGGAAAGTAGAGAGATGCTCAAATCCATGGCCTCGCTCCCTAACAGACAGGCACTTGCTCTTCTCGTGATTCAACATAGCGGCCGGCGACAGGAGAGAAAATCCGGAAGGAAGCCTTGGGGGCGGGGCACCGGAGGCAAGCGGAGGAGCCTGCGCAGCGGCGCTGAGAACTCTAGGCGACCGTGTCGTCTAGCACGCAGGCGAGCGGCGCAGGCCCCGGGACGGCGGCCTCCTCCTCCTCCTCTCCTAGGCGCCTCCTCCTCGGCGCCATAATCGAGCGGCACGCGTGGCCCAGCAGAACGGCGAGCTCGACGACGGCCTGCTCCTGTATCTGTGCGGCGCGCGTGGCCCAGCAGCGCGGCGAGCTTGGCGGCGGCCCGCTCCCGCGTCCGTGTGGCCCGCTCCCGCATCCGTGCGGCGAGCGTGGCTTCGAGCCTTGCCAGCAGCGCGACGAACTCGGAGGCTACCGGCCACCTCCGCGACGGCGGCCCGCTCCCGCGTCCATACGTGGGGAGCCTCACCGGCGGCCAGCTACATCTGTGGGGATTTTAGATAGGGAGATGAACTGGGAATAGAGATAAATATGACATGTGGGACCATCCAGTCAGTGAGACAGTTGATATTGCCGGCCGGGATTTGGTGTGCCAAACATTTATAAGGTTCATTTTAGACCGGGATTGCTAAGTTCAGGGTACAAACGACCGGGATTTCAAATTCAGGTTCAAATCGGCCGACCTCTACGAGTTCAGGGTTTAAAATGGACTTTTTCCCGGATTATATAAGGAGAGATGAGATAATGCCACATCATTGATCCGTGTCCCCACTTTCTCAGCCAATGAGAACAAAGCATGTGGATCTGTCGGTGGATTTACCGAGTGTCAAGTACGAAACACCGTGAAAACTCTCGTTTCATTTCTCAACTTTACAATATTTTTCCAACGAAAATTAATATTTTGGTTAGTCAAGTTTATCTGAAGCTAATATAAAACAATAATATTTTTGACGGAGTGTTTTAGAAAGATATTGGCGAATATTTAGGATCAATCTATCACACACTTAGGTTTCAAATTTAAATTAATTGCGAATAATCGGCATAAACTCATTCAAATAGGAGGAAGCAGCTACAATTTAATTTTGAAATTACCAGTAAAATTAGATATACTTTCAGTGAAAATTAGAGTGATACCACTTTGCACATTATTGTTTGTACTCGCAAAATTGTCCCTTTTTCTCCATTACAAAATGGAAATTAACTATGTAGCAACATTTTTCCGTGCAAACACGTTTGTGCAAAGTTTGGGCACATTATCATAAACTATTTATTCGATATGATCACCTAAATCATTTGTCTTAAAAGTCATAAATGTTTGTACATGATAGGGTATTTTGTGATTTTTTTAAAATTTTCATATTCCAAGTTTTACATGTTTTCTTGTGATGCCTAAAAGACGGAGGAGAGATTCATTGGTGATGACGAACGGGATGGGTGAAGGTGATAATGGAGATTGATAACTTGGCCTTCCGAGTCGCAGAGGTGAATATTGTTGCAGCCTCCTGCCGTTTCCCCTTCTGGATCCCTTCCGAAGGCTAGGTTTTGATGGCTGTTTTCTGTGGCTGGTGTTGTGCTCGTCTTACTGGAAATCGGACACATGGTTAATAAAGTTGTGAGGCATATCTCCTAGCTTTCGGTACGGTTGGGTCTGACCGTACCACCACTCGTTATCATTAATAAAAATTGTAAAGTTTACAAGGCTTAAATATCTCTCCCAAGTTTAAACTCAAGGTATGTGGGATCAATTTGTTTTTTCAGAAATGGGAGAATCGCCCCAGCTTGTGCATCAAAGTGATGCATACGGTCCATTTTTTCATTAATAAAAATAACCGTGTCCAGATCCAAGTGTTACACGTATCGCATTATTACAACTCACTGATCACACAACTTTGAAATGAAAATAAGCCAGAAGAAGTAACAGAAGTTTAGCCATCTATTTTTCTAGCATGACGCCACCCATTCTGGCAGAACATAGCCCGAACGACCGCCATCATTCTAGTACATCCGAAATCCATATGATCCCGCTGGGCTTCTAGGAGTAGCAACGACCACTAATGCATCCTGTGAGTAGCTTTGAGCATACTCCCTCCGTCCTTGAAAGAGTGTATATCTAGCTTTTGTACTAAGTCAATGTTTTAAAATTTTGACAACTTTATAGAAAAATATATCAACATGTATGACATCAAATTGGCATATTTTGAATCTTCATTTAAAAACAAATCTAATGGTACCAATCTAGTGTCATAAATGTTGGTGCTTTTTGTTGAGAATATAGGCAATTGTTCGACTAAACTAATCCAATAATAAATCATGAATATGACATAAACAGTGCTAATGACATACTGTAATTTGATGACAAAACTATGTACTAGACAAATAGTAGAAACATCTACGCATATGACTAGTACTACAAACATGGAAATAATCAGAAGAGGGATAAACATGTTATACCCTCCAGTAGGCCAGTTGGCCGCAGCGGCAGCGGAGGCAGTGGCGTCGTCGGCGATCCTCGATCTTGTCAGCAACAGCTTGCTCCTTGTCGGCGTCGGTGGCCATGGCGATGATGAAGGCGACGCGGAAGTAGTTGATGTAGATGAAGCAGACGAACGGAGGCGAGTAGTCTTGTAGAAGACGCTCTCCAAAAACCTAATCGCCCCTCTCCCGTACAGGATGTGGAGAGGCGGGGTTTCGGAGGCCTGCTCTCCCGGCAACCGTGTACGCGGTCGACGGGATGGGATCACCGGAGGCAGCAACAGAGAGAGTAACTATGGTGGCGGCGCAAGCAGATGCGATCTTTCTGTTGCGTGTCTATGCTGGAGAGGAGCGACCTCTCATATAGGCACACACGCAGGCAGAAGGCCAACGGAAACGCACGCAATTAAGGGGAGAATCAAGACACTCGAAACGGCCGTAATTAAGGCAGAACATTCGTTTCCGTTGCTGCTCATATTTTCCTGCGTGATAAAAAGATACTCGGCTCGGCGAGATTCCCGCAACCCACGGCGCGTCGTGTCGTGTCGTGGCGTGGCGAGGCGAGGCGGGCGGCGGAGGAGGAGGAGCGCGCGTTTGAAACGTCTCCTTTCTCTTCACAGCCAACACCTCATACATGGTGGAGAAGAGCTCACCTTATAAGTTGGTGTACATCTCTCTATACTAGCCATGTGGGACTAAACTCCCACGTACCACTCTCCATGGCAGTGGGCCTTTAGGGATTTTTCTGGAATTGTTAGATGGGCATAAAGCCCACCGTAATATTAAGTAATATTTCAGCAATCCCCCACCAGATCCCAAAGACCCGTGATGTTCTCTGTTCCAAACACTGTTTTTGATATACCAGTATTTTCAGTGGAGACCTGTTAAGGTTGAGCTCCACCTAGAGCGAATAGCTACACTCCGTCACAACTGACAATGGACTATGCCTTGAATTGTCAATTTGGTGTAAAGTAGTTTCACCAGACGTCTTCCTAGTACTAGGCTGCCGAAGGCTGACCCCTCGGGTGGAGCATATTAGTCACACTCCTGACCTATTCATGAACTTACTAGAGACCAACCCAATCTCATAGACTGTGACCAGCATTCGGGTTCATATAGGTGTGTTCCTCCAAAGATCGCTCTGTAGGGTAGCATCTTGCTTATACAAAGACTTGGAACACATTAAGACAAATGTCAACCTGCCATACAGTTACCGAGAGTATTGCATCTCCAACGGAGTGGGTTAGTAAAAGTACTCTCCTCAGTTAACCACCAGCTTGTTTTCCCAGGTCCTAATTTACGGGATCTTCGATCACATAGGTTGGGTTACTACCATGGCAACTCATGTGGGTTTTGCTGACGTGAAAGCATACGTTCGTTGGGAGACCCCAAGAGGAAGGTATGAAGCAGTGCAGCAGTAAGTTTTCCCTCGGTAAGATACCAAGGTTATCAATCCAGTAGGAGTAAGAAATCACTTCTGAAGGTTGTTGGTGGCGGAATCTGGCACGACGCAATGCCAGGGAAACCAGCACCTGACGTGGAACCTGCATACAACACAATCAAACTACTTTGCCCCAATGAAACAGTGAGGTTATCAATCTCACCGGCTTGCTGTAAACAAGGATTAAACGTATGGTGTGGAAAATAGTATTTAATTGCAGAGAATGAAAAGGAACAATGATTGCAGTTGGTTGTATTATCAGTGTAAAAGAATGGATCGGGGTCCACAGTTCACTAGTGGTGTCTCTTCATAAAAGATAACTAACATGCTGGGTGAACAAATTACAGCTGGGCAATTGACAAATAGAGAGCGCATGACAATGCATAAATATGACATGATGATTACTATGATATTCATTTCTGCATTACGACATAACACATAGACCGTTATCCAACAGCATCTATGACTAATAATCCACCTTCAGGTTGTCATATCGAGTTCCCCGTTGGTATTAAGTTGCAAGCAACGGATAATTGCATTAAGTAAAGTGCGTAAAGTAAACAAGTGCATATGACCGTGGACATAGCATTGTTGTGTTATCCCTAGTGGCAACAACACATCCACAATCTTAGAAGTTATTGTCACTCTCCCAGATTACCAGAGGCATGCACCCACTATCTAGTATAAATACTAACTCTTGGAGTTACAAGCATCTACTTGGCCAAAGCATCTACTAGTAACGGAAAGCATGCAAGATCATAAATAACATATAAGATAGATTGATAATCAACTTGATATAGTATTCAATATTCATCGGATCCCAGCAAACACAACATGTAGCATTACAATAAGATGATCTTGATCATGATAGGCAGCTCACAAGATCTAAACATGATAGCACAAAGTGGAGAGACAACCATCTAGCTATCGGTAGCCATTCAAGGATGTAGTTTCACTACTGCTATGGACCCGTAGTCCAATGATGAACTACTCACGCATCACTCCGGAGGCGGGCATGATGATGTAGAGCCCTCCGGTGATGATTCCCCTCTCCGGCAGGGTGCCGGGAATAGCTTTAGAACCCTCCCGAGCTAGGGTTGACGACGGTGGCGGCTACGGAACTTTTCGTGGATGGAAGCTCGGGGAATTTAGGGTTTTTGCCTCGGGAGGAATAAATAGGCGAAAGGGCGGCGGCTGAGGGCACCTGAGGGGCCCACACCAGATCACGGCGCGGCGAGGGGGAGGGTCGCGCCGCCCTAGGGTGTGGCGGCCTCCTCGGTCGCCTCCGTCTCTCCTTTAGACTCCGTGTACGTGTTGGAAAAATAGGAGGTCCTGTCCAAGTTTTGTCCAATTCCGAGAATATTTCCAGAACAGCTTTTCTGGAATACAAAAACAGCAGAAAACAGGAACTGGCACTGTGGCATCTTATTAATAGGTTAGTCCCAGAAAATGCATAAAAATGCTATGAAGTGTATATAAAACATGTAACAATTGGTATAATATCAACATGGAACATCAGAAATTATAGATACGTTTGAGACGTATTAAGCATCCCCAAGCTTAGTTCTACTCGTCCTCGAGTAGGTAAAACGATAAAAACAAAATAATTTCTGAGGTGACATGCTACCATCATAATCTTGATATAATAGTATTGTAAAGCACATGTTATGAATGAAGTGATCCAGGTCAATGGTCTATAGTTTGCTAACAAGTAGATAATGAGCAAACAACTGAATCATATAAGCAAAAACTTTTCATGAATAGTACTTTCGAGACAAGCATCAAAAAGTTTTGCATAAGAGTTAACTCATAAAGCAATAGATTCTAAGTAAAAGGTATTTAACCAACACAAAGGAGATTTAAGCTTCAGCAATTGCTTTCAACTTTCAACATGTATATCTCATGGATATTTGTCAACACAAAGCAATATAATAAGTACAATATACAAGCATATAAAAATTGTTGCACCAAAGTTGACACTAGTGTTTGCTTCTGAGATAGAAAGAAGTAGGAAAACTGACTCAACATAAAAGTAAAAGAAAGTCCCTTCGCAGAGGGAAGCAGGGATTAAATCATGTGCTAGAGCTTTTTAAGTTTTTGAAATCATATAGAAAGTAAAATATAAGTTTTGGGAGGTGTTTGTTAATTGTCAACGAATCAGAAAATGGAAAGTACAATATGACCCCTGCCAACCAGACTTTTAAGAGCGGCTCCCATGAAGGACGTTATTTCTACCAGCAAGGCAGATCATCCCTCTTCTCTTTTGTTTACACAAGCAGATATTTCACTGTTTGTCATTGCTTGACTGATAAATCAGGGCAAAAATGTGAATAGAATTAAGCGGTTAAAGTTGTAATTAATTGGGACTGGGCACCCCATTTGCCAGCTCTTTTTGCAAAATTAATGGATAGGCGGATGTATATGCCGCTAGTCCGGTGGTAAAGTCTGTTTGACAGTTGACATAAAGACATCCACCCCGTCCTCATGAGCTTGGTAAACATTGACACAAAAAGGAGTAATAGTTTTTGAATAGTTTAAAGGTAGCACATGAAAAAATTACTTGGAGTGGTGATTCCTGTAGATGTGATAGCCTTTAGGTAACTACTGATCTCTGGTGCGTAGTTGACGGGAAATATCTTGTTGTTGGTATCTCCGTCAACGGCGCCAGAAAACGGTCTTGGCACCTGCAAAAGTAAACAGGATTAGGTTGAGACTCCAAGTGCAGAGTGTGTAGTAAGTGGAAGATTGTTTTCCCCACGAGGGTGACTCGAGAGTTTAATATCGAACTCTCGGGGAATCAGTAGTGGAAGATCTATCTTCCTATCCTTCTTTTGGTTACCTACAAAACAAAGTAAACAAGAACGGGGTACATAATATGCATCTATATTCATAACTGAAACAAACATTGCAATCTCAAACATATATTAACTCATAAAAAGAACCACCACATAGGTATTACAACGGTGACCGTAATCATGTTCAGCAGCTCATACGGTACTAATTAGTGAAGCTCAAGAGAGGAGAGATACATAAGTTACTTCCACAAACCCATAGTCCAGAGGTGGACTACTCCCTCTTCATCATGGAGACGTGGAGAAGTCGATGGAGAAGATGGAGACCACGCCGGCAGCGCCCCGCCAGAGTTTTCCCCCTCCAATCTGCAGCTCCAGGTCTCTGTTTCAGTGTTTCGGCGGCGCTCCTTCCGAGAGCCTCGGGGACTTTTTTATAGGCGTTTTAGGTCAAGACGGAGTCGGTGGAGGAAAGATCGACGGCAACGGAGCCTCGAGGGCCGAGGGTGGGTCCCACGCGGCCAGGTACAGAGGCCGCGTGGGCCCCCCTTTTGGCCCTCGGGCCTCCGTTTGTTCGCTTCCTTCGTCCACAGGTCTTCTTCCTTCCAAATATTGACGCCCGTAAATTTGCAGGTGATTTGGACGTTTGGGTCCCTGAAACATTAAAATAGAAAATAGGGTTTTCTGCCTGTGCAGGGTTAATTCCATAAAAATAGGAAATCATTAAGATATTCCAAAATCATGATAAAACATTGATATAACCCTTATATGATGCAAATATGATTGGAATATAAGCAATTAAAGTGCAAAGTTCATGTATGCATTTTACATGCATCAACATCCCCAAGCTTAACCATGCTCGTCCTCGAGTATGAAGGTGATAAAACTAACATGGACTTTGCAATTTAATACTAACAATGGATATCAAAGATGATTACTATTGCTACATAGAGTCAAATGATTCATTCTTCAAAGGAGTAGCAATATGCAAATAGTTTATGAAGTGATATCAAGTATTCAAGCAAGGATGTTCATTGATAGTTCACAAAGTGTAACATAGCAAGTAATATGGAACACATGTATGCATAATGATAAGTAAGAACATCCTACAATGGTCATAGAGTGTAGATGAAAATCTGAATATAAGGTGTACACTTTGGAAAGATGTATATGTGAGTAGAGGTAAAGCATGCATAAGTTTCATCCAACTTCCAAACTCTTCTACTTAAGTTAATGATTGCAATGGTATTCATTGGTGTCAAGCTCTCATTGCCCCTATCATAGCATCTTGAATGATTAAGGTTAAAGTGAAAGCAAATATGAGTAGTGTGCTTGACAAAGTATGGGTTGAATGTCTCATGCCCCTTGAATACAAGTACTTACACCATGTGTTACTCAACTTGGGAAACAAAGCAAGTTCAAGTTAAATATCATTGTAAGTAATAATAGTATCATCAAGAGCGTCAACTGGGGTACCTCTTGTCCCAAGATATGGAACAAGCCCATATCAAAATGACAAGACAAACAAACAAAATGAACAATCTCAACACCCTTTTTATTTACCATTGGAATAGCTTTTTATTGCAAGGTGTATCACAGAAGGTTCACCATAGTATGTAAGTAAATTTCCACCATGAATGATGCATGGCTTAGATTAGCGGCCCAGGCGTCTCTCTAACCATTTATACAAACTCATTTAAACTACTCTATTTCCACATTTATTTCACATGATAAGCATCCATAGACAAAAGTACATGATATCAACTAAATGAGATGAAGAGCATGTTGAAAGCTTGCCATGTGACAGCACATATGGGCTAACTTCCAACCCAAAACATTTATCAAGCCACAAACATCATAATCTTAATCACAATGGGTCATGTTTTATTATGCAATAAAAGAACATTGTGCATCAAGTTCGTGAGAGCTATATAACCAATTTTTCCATGCAATCAATAACATAAACATTTTCATTCAGAGGTAAGATAACACAAACAACATGTTAAACATACTCGGAATAGCATAAAGCCAATAGGTAGATATGGTGGACTCACTGGAATAACTTTGGTTGAAGGTGTTGGAAACAAGTTTTTGCTTGTTGGAGTTTTTGGGCTAGCAAAAGGGAGAAAGTTGACCATCTAGATGCATGCATGAGTGTCCATAGAACTAACTAATCCATGTTAAACAAGTAAAATAACAATCAGCACCAAAACATGAATAAGTGATAGCTCTAAAAGAATTTGCAAACTATTACTCATAAACAAGCTCATGAATCATGCAACTATATGTATCATTAAAAATCAATCAAACATCCCTTTTCCCAATCTTATAAAAGCATCCAACATATTTCAACCCATATTTCCAGTAGCTCTCTCATATATAAATGATAGTGTGGTGGTCTCACAAACAAAAATCAAACAAAAACAAAAAAGACGCTCCAAGTTTATGCGATAAAGTGTTTCGATCGAAAAACAGAAGTTGGACGTGTGCAAACCGAGAGTGTGTAGGTCCAGTGGGGTTGTCTTCACATCCCCAAGCTTATGGTCTTCACCATCCTTGGATAGCTCTTGGTGCATCTCCTCCAATCCCTGTGAAAAAACTTCAAAACACCGTTTCTCCCATTCTTTTTCTGTGGGGTGCATTAATAGTGATAAACAAATAGGTTCTTGCTGCATATAATCCTTGAACAAAAATTCATATGAATGTCCAGAAAGTGTATAATGTTGTATGCCTACTCATAAACTCAATTGGATCAAAAAGATTCAACTTAAAAGCTCAAAGCATGCATCAAACAAAATGGGACAGAATCTGTCCAGAAAAACAGCAGCAGCAAAACGTATTTTTCTACCCTACCAAACTTTCTCGAAAAATTCCGAAAAATTCATGCATACAGAGGATGAAAAGTTGCAACTACAGTTCAAATATGAGCTCATTCGGAGTTACAGAATAAGAATTAAAAATCATACCGTGCACTGACTCGTGCAGGAATAAAATCTCCGAACGCTATAAGCAACTTTTTCAAACCAAAAAGGGTAAAACTTGGCACTTTATTAAAAATCCAGAACTAAACTAAACAAAGTCTCTTGTTACAGCAAGAGGACACAAAGAAAATCACACAAAAAAACCGGGTTGCCTCCCGCAAAGCGCTTTCTTTATAGCCATATAGCTAGGCTTCTTACTTGTTGTTTATTGTGGACGAAGCTCATGAGGGAGCTTGAACTTTGGTGGTTCCCTCTTCCTTGGAAAGTGTTCCATGCACTTCTTGTGTGGAAACTGAAACTTTACATTCCCTTCTTTGAATCAATGATAGCACCTGTGGTACGAAGAAAAGGTCTTCCAAGAATAATAGGACTAGAGGTTTTATTCCCCATATCCATGATTAGAAAATCCACAGGCACAAAAGTCATATGTAACTCTACCATAACATCACTTACTTTTCCCAAAGCATGTTTAATAGAGTCATCAGCAAGTGCTAGTTCAATAGAGCATTTTTCAAGATTTTTCAATTCAAGCACTTCATATAGTTCTTTAGATAAAACAGAGACACTAGATCCTAGATCAAGTATGGCATGGTGTGTCTCTTTTCCAATAGTTACTAGTACCTTAGGTATCCACATATCCCCAAGCTTAGGTGGTATCATAGCCTCTTGGTTGTACCTAGCAATCTTTTCTTTCAAGACATGATTAGCAATATAAGAACCAAAACCTGCTTGGTTAGTGTTGATGGAAGGATCACTTGCAAATTTTTGTAAGATAGATATTAATTCATGCAAGCTACAATTTTCTAAGTCAAGCAAAGGATCCTTGACTTCATTAAGCATTTTAACTTCCTCAACTTCCCCAAGCAAGATTCTCATTCCTTTTCTTTAAAGCAAGATTCAAGGCTATTTGGAGGTCATCCTCCTCTTCAACATGATTCTTAATATCCCTATCTAAAGGTTCCAGCATAGAAGATATTCTTTCATTCAATTCCCTAGTCAACTTCTTTTTAGACTTGGCATAGTTCAATATTGTTTCCATTTTCAAAGAGATTCCAGAAAGAGTGTTATTTGTCTTTTTCATCCTAGACTTGGTATGAAGGATAAATGAATGCATCATTTTTAGTAGGATAGTCCTCCATATAAGTTTGTAGACATAAAGTTGACCTATCCATAGAAGCTTTTAGTTGTTTGATCCCAGTTTCATATTTGGATTCTATAGAATTCCCAAATAAATTTTCCATCAAATTATTAGCATGTGAGGGATTTCCAGAAGCAAATTTTCCACTAGTCAATGAGTCTAGAAAACATTTGACCAGCCATCTATACCTTTATAGAAGTTTCTTATCACAGTGGCAGGAGTATATTTAATGACACCATTTTTACTAGTGTCCTTAATTCTATACCAAGCATCCATTAATGACTCTCCATAGTATTGACCAAAGTTGTTCATTTCAGCACTAGGATTCATTTTAGCAAGTTTTTGTTTTTTAATTTTTTATGCAAAACTGAAATAAATATGCATATGATATGCAATGACAATGACAAAACAAATAAATTGCTTTGAAGTAAAGATGGATAAGATGGTGCTCACGTAGGTGCTCCCCAAGCTTAGGTGTTAGCACAAGTTGGTGATGTTGACTTTGTTGTGAGATGAATGCGATGCACACCCTTGGATAAATCTTTCAGCTATGATTCCCCGGCAACGACGCCAGAAAACATCTTGGTTCCTGTAGATGTGATAGCCTTCAGGTAACTACTGATCTCTGGTGCGTAGTTGACGGGAAATATCTTGTTGTTGGTATCTCCGTCAACGGCGCCAGAAAACGGTCTTGGTACCTGCAAAAGTAAACAGGATTAGGTTGAGACTCCAAGTGTAGAGTGTGTAGTAAGTGGAAGACTGTTTCCCCACGAGGGTGACTCGAGGGTTTAATATCGAACTCTCGGAGAATCAGTAGTAGAAGATATATCTTCTATCCTTCTTTGGTTACCTACAAAACAGAGTTAAATGTTTTGGTCCTCAACCTCACCTGTGGTTGTCAAGCACAAGGTGTAAGAATGATATCAAGATAGTTATGCAATGCAAACAAGAAATAAATATGCAATGGTGGTAGATGAATATGCAAGGATGATGATAACAATGATAAATGATATTTTTGGGTTTTTTATGATGAATGCATGATGGACAAGTGTTTTTGTATTTTCGGATTTTAATATGGCAGAAAATGGAAAAGCGGTAAAAATTGTTGGAAAGGTGTTTCTTATGATTAAAAATGGATCGGGGTTCATGGTTTCACAAATGCACTCTCTCTTTAATAAAGTGGTAGACAATGGAACACACAGAGTTGACATATGAGATTGCAACACAAAGTTTAATGACAAGTTACTAGTTATATGGGCATCACGTCCTAACATAGAGACCTTTTGGTTATTAGTCTCACTTATACTCCACCAGGATGCGAACTAATTCATAACACCTCAGTAATTAAGATAACTCAGAGTATAGCTTTAAGTATCATGACATGAAGTGGAAATAAGAACATGCTAGATCTAGTCATAGAGTAGTGGCAATGGTCACACCCACATCTCCGGTAGCATGGTATTTTAGTTTATCCCTAGTGAGCCAACAAAGTAGGTAGAAATACCCAAGTGGATCACAGAACTTTCTCTCACGTTCACTGCACTAGCCACCCCCCGTTACTCCAACTAATGCACACGTTCCCCCACACACGCTCTCATAAACATGCTTGATCATGACAAGTAGACAAGAACGGGATACATAATATGCTTCTATATTCATAACTGAAACAAACATTGCAATCTCAAACATATATTAACTCATAAAAAGATCCACACATAGGTATTACAACGGTGACCGTAATCATGTTCAGCAGCTCATACGGTACTAATTAGTGAAGCTCAAGAGAGGAGAGATACATAAGTTACTTCCACAAACCCATAGTCCAGAGGTGGACTACTCACTCTTCATCATGGAGACGGTGGAGAAGTCGATGGAGAAGATGGAGACCACCCGGCAGCGCCCCGCCGGAGTTTTCCCCCTCCAATCTGCAGCTCTAGGTCTCTGTTTCGGTGTTTCTGTGTTTCGACGGCGCTCCTTTCCGAAGAGCCTCGGGGACTATTTTTATAGGCAGTTTTAGGTCAAGACGGAGTCGGTGGAGGAAAGATCGACGGCAACGGAGCCTCGAGGGCCGAATTGGTGGGTCCCACGCGGTCAGGTACAGAGGCCGCGTGGGCCCCCCTATTTTGGCCCTCGGGCCTCCGTTTGTTCGCTTCCTTCGCCCACAGGTCTTCTTCCTTCCAAATATTGACGCCCGTAAGTTTGCAGGTGATTTGGACGACGTTTGGGTCCCTGAAACATTAAAATACAAAAATAGGGTTTTCTGCCTGTGCAGGGTTAATTCCATAAAAATAGGAAATCATTAAGATATTTCCAAAATCATGATAAAACATTGATATAACCCTTATATGATGCAAATATGATTGGAATATGAGTAATAAAGTGTAAAGTTCATGTATGCATTTTACATGCATCAAGTGGCAAGGAAATACCACATATAGGTAGTTATGGTGGACACAAATGGCATGGATTTTGGCTCAAGGTTTTGGATGCACGAGAAGCATTCCTCTCAGTACAGAGTTAGGCTAGCAAGGTTATTTGAAGCAAACACATGATATCAACCGACACAGCAAGACTTATATGAAAACATATTGCAAGCATTATAAGACTCTACACTATCTTCCTTGTTAACCAAACCCTTTTACTAGAAAATATCTAGACCTTAGAGATACCAATCATGCAAACCAAATTTCAACGAGCTTTACGGTAGTTCTTCACTAATAGGTTTTAACCACATGATACAAAAGCTTAAACATGAACTACTTTGTTGGGAGGATATAACCCGGTATACTCATGACCCAGGAAGAATCACTCGGACGGTAGACGGCCAAGTCCGGGTTATATTTACAAGACATGGGCCGGGTTATAGTTGGGCCGGTGCGCTTAACATGACTCGGCCACAGAAGGAAGGACCTAGAAGATCTGGAGTCCAAGTAAAGGAACGACTGGGTGACTTGGAGGCTACGGAAGGTCGAGAAGAATCTAGAGTAGGACTCCGAGCTCGTGTGTGACTCGGCCTTTACCTGTACGTCCAGGAGACCCGGCAGCTATATAAGCGGGCTCCTCGGGCATAGTTCGATAAGCAATACTAGATCGATATCACCGCTATCAAGCGAAACCTCGGTAACCTGTCTCGTAACCCGGCTCTGTTGTAGCAGCCGAGTTATCGAGACCTTGAGATAAATAACAAACATAGCAGGAAGTAGGTCTTTATCTCCAATGGAGAGGCTGAACCTGGGTAAACCTTTTTCCCCCGTCGAGCTAAACAATCTCCTGAAGGACCAGAGCGCCTTGCCCCTACAATCAAGTTACCTCCGGGTAACATCTGCCGTGTTAACCCCACGACAGTTGGCGCCCACGTGGGGCTGCGACCAAAGTTGTCCTCATCACGGGAGAAGCTCTGCGAGGGATGGAGAACCTTGCGATCGGCGAGGTCAAAGTGGATCAGCACGGAGAACGCATCATCGACGACTCCGGCTGGAAGAAAGAAGCAGATTCACTGGAGACCGGCCGGGTTATCCCGTTCGGTCGGATCAACGTCTTCGTAGGTATGGTACATGCAATTAATCAGTTTGATGACGAGGTTATGTGCGAGTCCGTTTCAGGTGCTGCTACCATCGTCCAATCTGATGGGGAAGAATCAGTCGGAACCGGAGGTTTCGAGAATCAGTCGGACATCCAGGCTTGCGAGCTGGAGTGCCAGTATGAGAAAGATTTGGATACAGATAATGAGTCGATCCTACCATTGTTTGATGAGAGATTTGGGTACGAAGCTGATGAGGAAGATTATGAGCCGGCATCCGGACCCCTGAACCGGGTTACGGTTTACACTTTGGGAAACCACCGCGATGGAGAGGAAACTTCAGCAAGCGAGGACAGCGCCACACGTGCTGCAAGAGAAAGGAGTCTGCGCGACCAGCCTTCCGTCCGAGTGGTAGCAGGCAGCAACCTATATTGAGGGAGGTCCCAGAAGTATTGAGGCCCTTGAACATCAATGCGGCCATAATCAACACTCCAGTTACACCAGATAACGCTGGAACCAGGGCTGTGGAATTGGATACGCTACGCATCACCTTGGAGAATCAGCAGAAAGCTTTGGCTGCAGAGCAACAACGTATGTTTGATGAACAACAAGAGATTGAGGAGAATCACAACTGCGTAGAACGTGAAATATTGGCGGTACAGAATCGTCATGAAGAGCTCACAGCGGTACACAACAGGAGGCATCAGAGCCGGGTGACACAAGGTGTGAACTTAGATCCTATGAGGTTGAATTTTACATCGCCAACCGGAGCTCCCAACATCACCCGGCCGGAGGTATTGGTCATGGAATGATTGTCAGAATTAATGAGAACCAGAGGGGAGATAGAGTGCCATCACCGGCTCGAGCTGAGGCGCAGCCAAGTCAAAGACCAGGAGTAGCACATGCAGGGGGTATGCCATCTCTAGCAGATCGGTTCCACACGCCCAGGGGACACTTCTCAAATCCGGCAGATAATGTGTATGCAGCAACGTTGGCATTATGTCGCCTGCCAATTAATCAAACCCCAGAGGGAGCAGAAACCAGGAGAGCTATTGAGATGTTTGATGCATGTAAAATGCATACATGAACTTTGCACTTTATTACTCATATTCCAATCATATTTGCATCATATAAGGGTTATATCAATGTTTTATCATGATTTTGGAAATATCTTAATGATTTCCTATTTTTATGGAATTAACCCTGCACAGGCAGAAAACCCTATTTTTTCTATTTTAATGTTTCAGGGACCCAAACGTCGTCCAAATCACCTGCAAATTTACGGGCGTCAATATTTGGAAGGAAGAAGACCTGTGGGCAAAGGAAGCGAACAAACGGAGGCCCGAGGGCCAAAAGAGGGGGGCCCACGCGGCCTCTGTACCTGGCCGCATGGGACCCACCAATTCGGCCCTCGAGGCTCCGTTGCCGTCGATCTTTCCTCCACCGACTCCATCTTGACCTAAAACTGCCTATAAAATAGTCCCCGAGGCTCTTCGGAAAGGAGCGCCGCCGAAACACAGAAACACCGAAACAGAGACCTGGAGCTGCAGATTGGAGGGGGAAAACTCCGGCGGGGCGCTGCCGATGTGGTCTCCATCTTCTCCATCGACTTCTCCACCGTCTCCATGATGAAGAGGGAGTAGTCCACCTCTGGACTATGGGTTTGTGGAAGTAACTTATGTATCTCTCCTCTCTTGAGCTTCACTAATTAGTACCGTATGAGCTGCTGAACATGATTACGGTCACCGTTGTAATACTATGTGGTGAATCTTTTTATGAGTTAATATATGTTTGAGATTGCAATGTTTGTTTCAGTTATGAATATAGATGCATATTATGTACCCCGTTCTTGTCTACTTGTCATGATCAAGCATTTTTATGAGAGCGTGTGTGGGGGAACATGTGCATTAGTTGGAGTAACGGGGGGTGGCTAGTGCAGTGAACGTGAGAGAAAGTTCTGCGATCCACTTGGGTATTTCTACCTTACTTTGTTGGCTCACTAGGGATAAACTAAAATACCATGCTACCGGAGATGTGGGTGTGACCATTGCCACTACTCTATGACTAGATCTAGCATGTTCTTATTTTCACTTCATGTCATGATACTTAAAGCTATACTCTGAGTTATCTTAATTACCGAGGTGTTATGATTTAGTTCACATCTTGGTGGAGTATAAGTGAGACTAATAACCAAAAGGTCTCTATGTTAGGACGTGATGCCCATATAACTAGTAACTTGTCATTAAACTTTGTGTTGCAATCTCATATGTCAACTCTGTGTGTTCCATTGTCTACCACTTTATTAAAGAGAGAGTGCATTTGTGAAACCATGAACCCCGGTCCATTTTTAATCATAAGAAACACCTTTCCAACAACTTTTACCGCTTTTCCATTTTCTGCCATATTAAAATCCGAAAATACAAAAACACTTGTCCATCTTGCATTCATCATAAAAAACCCAAAAATATCATTTATCATTGTTATCATCATCCTTGCATATTCATCTACCACCATTGCATATTTATTTCTTGTTTGCATTGCATAACTATCTTGATATCATTCTTACACCTTGTGCTTGACAACCACAGACCTTGTGCTTGACAACCACAGGTGAGGTTGAGGACCAAAATATTTAACTCTGTTTTGTAGGTAACCAAAAGAAGGATAAGAAGATATATCTTCCACTACTGATTCCCCGAGAGTTCGATATTAAACCCTCGAGTCACCCTCGTGGGGAAAACAGTCTTCCACTTACTACACACTCTGCACTTGGAGTCTCAACCTAATCCTGTTTACTTTTGCAGGTACCAAGACCGTTTTCCGGCGCCGTTGACGGAGATACCAACAACAAGATATTTCCCGTCAACTACGCACCAGAGATCAGTAGTTACCTAAAGGCTATCACATCTACAGGAATCAAGACGTTTTCTGACGCCGTTGCCGGGGAATCATAGCTGAAAGATTTATCCAAGGGTGTGCATCGCATTCATCTCACAACAAAGTCAACTTCATCACCAACTTGTGCTAACACCTAAGCTTGGGGAGGTTGCACCTACGTGAGCACCATCTTATCCATCTTTACCTTCAAAGCAATTTATTTGTTTTGTCATTGTTTTGCATATCATATTTCGGTTTGCATATTTTATTTTCAGTTTTGCATATAAAAAATTAAAAAAACTCATAAAAACTTGCAAAATGGGAGATAGAACTAAGTTGTGTGATTACACAAACACTCCATAAGGAAATTTGAAGCTGAATTTTATTCACTGTTTTATCTCATTCTTACTATGGCATTTATGAATCGTGCCTCGCTGCATCTTGCTTTATATGAAAGTGCTTATGCTATTGCTCCTAAAGCTGTTGAACTACTGTGTCTGAGGTGCCTAAAGTGGGATTTAAAATTCCCGTTGGTCATGTTAAAAGTGTTATGAAAGATCCATTTACAGGATATGGAACTAAGTCTGCACGTGGAGACAATTGAAGACATATGTGGTTTATTTAGGCTTCCTGGTATTTCTAATGATCAGGTAAAAAGGAAGCTATTATATTTGTCTTTATCTGGTAATGCTCGTATTTGGTTCAGGTCTTTGGATGAAGAAGTCACTATTGAATGGAGTATTTTGAGGGAGGTTTTCTTTCTTAAATATTTTACTCCAAAAGAAGCTTATGAAAACCCATGTTATGATGAGTGTGAAACTAAAAGTTCTATGATCCTATATGATAACCCCTGCTATTATGATGAAACTAATAATGCTCCTTTACTTTTTAATGATGCTACTAATGAACTTATTGATGATAATGAGGAGTGTTGCTTAAATATGCTATATGATAATGCTTTAGATGATGGTCCTATGCTTATTGATAATCCTCCATGTTTAGAAGTTGTTACTAATTTATGTGAGGATAAAAATGATATACTTGCTGTTTGTGATGTTACTCTTACTCATGAGAGTCCTACTGTTCTTGAATTCTCCTAACTACACCATAGAGGAGAATTTGCTTATGTTGAGAAATATTATGTGGTTTGCAATTATCTTTAGTTCCAAATCTTTGTTGCAACCATGATATTAAACTTGATATTGATCTTAATAATTATTTGAAAGAGGGAAGCATGCTAATGAATTCCAAAATAAATTTAATGATCCTCTTTATATGCCTAAATCATCTAAGTTGAATGATTCTTGTGGTTATATGGTTGAATTTATTTCTACTACTTGCAACTATTATGAAAGAGGAGGTGATAAGAACCCTCTTTATGCTACTAATAATTATAGGCTGCAAGCAAATACTATTAATATGCATTGGAAACTTATATTTATTGGTTCATTCACATACAAAATGCCAATGCATAGAAAGAAAGTTAGACTTCGTTGTTATTTTTGTGTTTTGTTTTTCTCTCTACAGGGTCAACTTGACTATTATTTTGATTGGATTGAGAACACCATGGGATCCTGGTATTGTGCATGGAACACTTCCCAAGGAAGAGGGGCAATCAAATTCAAGCTCCCTCATGAGCTTCGTCCACAATAAACAACAAGTAAGAAGCCTAGCTATATGGCTATAAAGAAAGCGCTTTGCGGGAGGCAACCCGGTTATTTTTTGTGTGATTTTTTTGTGTCCTCTTGCTGTAACAAGAGACTTTGTTTTAGTTTAGTTTCTGGAATTTTTAATAAAGTGCCAAGTTTTACCCTTTTTGGTTTGAAAAAGTTGCTTATAGCGTTCGGAGATTTTATTCCTGCACGAATCTGTGCACGGTATGATTTTTAATTCTTATTCTGTAACTCCGAATGAGCTCATATTTGAACTGTAGTTGCAACTTTTCATCCTCTGTATGCATGAATTTTTCGGAATTTTTCGACAAAGTTTGGTAGGGTAGAAAAATACGTTTTGCTGCTGCTTTTTCTGGACAGATTCTGTCCCATTTTGTTTGATGCATGCTTTGAGCTTTTAAGTTGAATCTTTTTGATCCAATTGAGTTTATGAGTAGGCATACAACATTATACACTTTCTGGACATTCATATGAATTTTTTTAAGGATTATATGCAGCAAGAAACTATTTGTTTATCACTATAATGCACCCCACAGAAAAGAAATGGGAGAAACGGTGTTTTGAAGTTTTTTCACAGGGATTGGAGGAGATGCACCAAGAGCTATCCAAGGATGGTGAAGACCATAAGCTTGGGGATGTGAAGACAACCCCACTGGACCTACACACTCTCGGTTTGCACACGTCCAACTTCTGTTTTTCGATCGAAACACTTTATCGCATAAACTTGGAGCGTCTTTTGTTTGTTTTTGGTTTGATTTTTATTTTGTGAGACCACCACACTATCATTTATATATGAGAGAGCTACTGGAAATATGGGTTGAAATATGTTGGATGCTATAAAGATTGGGAAAAGGGATGTTGAGTTGATTTTTAATGATACATATAGTTGCATGATTCATGAGCTTGTTAATGAGTAATAGTTTGCAAATTATTTTCAGAGCTATCTTATTCATGTTTTGATGCTGAATGTTATTTACTTGTTTAACATGGATTAGTTAGTTCTATGGACACTCATGCATGCATCTAGATGGTCAACTTTCTCCCTCTTGCTAGCCCAAAAATTCCAACAAGAAAAACTTGTTTCCAACACCTTCAACCAAAGTTATTCCAGTGAGTCCACCATATCTACCTATTGGCTTTATGCTATTCCGAGTATGTTTAACATGTTGTTTGTGTTATCTTACCTCTGAATGAAAATGTTTATGTTATTGATTGTATGGAAAAGTTGGTTATATAGCTCTCACGAACTTGATGCACAATGTTCTTTTATTTCATAATAAAACATGACCCATTGTGATTAAATTATGATGTTGTGGCTTGAAATGTTTTGGGTTGGAGTTAGCCATATGTGCTGTCACATGGCAAGCTTTCAACATGCTCTTCATCTCATTTAGTTGATATCATGTACTTTTGTTTATGGATGCTTATCATGGTGAAATAAATGTGGAAATAGAGTGAGTTTAAATGAGTTTGTATAAATGGTTAGAGAGACGCCTGGGCCGCTAATCTAAGCCATGCATCATTCATGGTGGAAATTTACTTACATACTATGGTGAACCTTCTGTGATACACCTTGCAATAAAAAGCTATTCCAATGGTAAATAAAAAGGGTGTTGAGATTGTTCATTTGTTTGTTTGTCTTGTCATTTTGATATGGGCTTGTTCCATATCTGGGACAAGAGGTACCCCAGTTGACGCTCTTGATGATACTATTATTACTTACAATGATATTTAACTTGAACTTGCTTTGTTTCCAAGTTGAGTAACACATGGTGTAGTACTTGTATTCAAGGGGCATGAGACATTCAACCTTACTTTGTCAAGCACACTACTCATATTTGCTTTCACTTTAAACTTAATCATTCAAGATGCTATGATAGGGGCAATGAGAGCTTGACACCAATGAATACCACATTGCAATCATTAACTTAAGTAGAAGAGTTTGGAAGTTGGATGAAACTTATGCATGCTTTACCTCTACTCACATATACATCTTTCCAAAGTGTACATTTTATATTCAGATTTTCATCTACACTCTATGACCATTGTAGGATGTTCTTACTTATCATTATGCATACATGTGTCCATATTACTTCTCTATGTTACACTTTGTGAACTATCATGAACATCCTTGCATTGAATACTTGATATCACTTCATAAACTATTTGCATATTGCTACTCCTTTGAAGAATGAATCATTTGACTTATGTAGCAATAGTAATCATCTTTGATATCCATTGTTAGTATTAAATTGCAAAGTCCATGTTAGTTTTATCACCTTCATACTCGAGGACGAGTATGGTTAAGCTTGGGGATGTTGATGCATGTAAAATGCATACATGAACTTTGCACTTTATTACTTATATTCCAATCATATTTGCATCATATAAGGGTTATATCAATGTTTTATAATGATTTTGGGAATATCTATGATTTCCTATTTTTATGGAATTAACCCTGCACAGGCAGAAAACCCTATTTTTTTTTAATGTTTCAGGGACCCAAACGTCGTCCAAATCACCTGGAAATTTACGGGCGTCAATATTTGGAAGGAAGAAGACTGTGGGCGAAGGAAGCGAACAAACGGAGGCCCGAGGGCCAAAAGGGGGCCCACGCGGCCCTGTACCTGGCCGCGTGGGACCCACCTTTGGCCTCGTGGCTCCGTTGCCGTCGATCTTTCCTCCACCGACTCTCTTGACCTAAAAACGCCTATAAAAAAGTCCCCCGACGCTCTGGAAGGAGCGCCGCAAACACAGAAACACCGAAACAGAGATGGAGCTGCAGATTGGAGGGGGAAAACTCCGGCGGGGCGCTGCCGGCGTGGTCTCCATCTTCTCCATCGACTTCTCCACCGTCTCCATGATGAAGAGGGAGTAGTCCACCTCTGGACTATGGGTTTGTGGAAGTAACTTATGTATCTCTCCTCTCTTGAGCTTCACTAATTAGTACCGTATGAGCTGCTGAACATGATTACGGTCACTTGTAATACCTTTGTGGTGGATCTTTTTATGAGTTAATATATGTTTGAGATTGCAATGTTTGTTTCAGTTATGAGTAGATGCATATTATGTACCCCGTTCTTGTTACTTGTTGATCAAGCATGTTTATGAGAGCGTGTGTGGGGGAACGTGTGCATTAGTTGGAGTAACGGGGGGTGGCTAGTGCAGTGAACGTGAGAGAAAGTTCTGCGATCCACTTGGGTATCTTTACCTTACTTTGTTGCCTCACTAGGGATAAACTAAATACCATGCTACCGGAGATGTGGGTGTGACCATTGCCACTACTCCATGACTAGATCTAGCATGTTCTTATTTTCACTTCATGTCATGATACTTAATGCTATACTCTGAGTTATCTTAATTACTGAGGTGTTATGATTTAGTTCGCATCTTGGTGGAGTATAAGAGAGACTAATAACCAAAAGGTCTCTATGTTAGGACGTGATGCCCATATAATAGTAACTTGTCATTAAACTGTGTTGCAATCTCATATGTCAACTCTGTGTGTTCCATTGTCTACCACTTTATTAAAGAGAGAGTGCATTTGTGAAACCATGAACCCCGGTCCATTTTTAATCATAAGAAACACCTTTCCAACACTTTTACCACTTTTCCATTTTCTGCCATATTAAATCCGAAAATACAAAAACACTTTTCATCTTGCATTCATCATAAAAACCCAAAAATATCATTTATCATTGCTACACATCCTTGCATATTATTTACCACCATTGCATATTTATTTCTTGTTTGCATTGCATAACTATCTTGATATCATTCTTACACCTTGTGCTTGACAACCACAGGTGAGGTTGAGGACCAAAACATTTAACTTTGTTTTGTAGGTAACCAAAAGAAGGATAAGAATAAATCTTCACTACTGATTCCCGAGAGTTCGATATTAAACCCTCGAGTCACCCTCGTGGGGAAAACAGTCTTCCACTTACTACACACTCTGCACTTGGAGTCTCAACCTAATCCTGTTTACTTTTGCAGGTACCAAGATCGTTTTCTGGCTCCGTTGACGGAGATACCAACAACAAGATATTTCCCGTCAACTACGCACCAGAGATCAGTAGTTACCTGAAGGCTATCACATCTACAGGAATCAATGTTACAAACTGCAATCACACAACAGGCAAATCTACCGGATAAGAGTGGAGCGTTACATTCAACACCATATAATAGCAGGGCTAACAGGAGTCATCATGGAGAAACACCAAGGGCGGTCGGATCAGCTGCTAGGAACGGACAGCAAAACCAACATCACCTTGCACAGCAGCCGCAACGTTCAGCCCAGCAACAACCAAGATCGGCGCAACATCAGCCGGCACCGCCGCAACATCAGCCGGCACCGGCGAATTCTGTGGCACAAGCTATAGTTAACAGTTCGAGGGCGCGACGTGCGCAAATGCTAACCCGGCCGTAGGTGTCGCCGGAGGAGCCGGTGGACAACCTGCGGTAGGAGCAACGGCAAATCCGCTTAATGTGGGATCAGGTTCGCAATTGGTTTCTTCATTACTTAATCCAATCGAAACTAAGTGTCTTTCAGATGTTATCAAAAGTGAGCCTTTCCCCGAGAAGTTTAAAGAGCCTAGCAAGGTCACCAATTATGACCCGAGTATGGATCCTGAAACATGGCTTAGCAGCTACGAGATGGCGATGAGCATTCGCAATGCCACAGCAAACTTGTGCACAAGATACATGTATTTGATGATGAGTGAAGGAGCAGCGAAGTTATGGTTCAATGGGTTGCCTGAGAAGTCAATCAATTCTTGGGACAGGTTAAAAGCACTGTTTATCAAGAATTTCAAAGGAACGTGTGAGAGATTATTCACCTAGAGGATTTGGAGCATTATGTTCAGAAAAAGGGCGAATCAGCGCGTCACTGGATGCGCCGGATTACAGCTATCATTCATTCATCAAGGGGATCAGTGCATCAGCTGCGGTTTCATCATTGGGGAAAACTTGCAGGTATGACCGGTTATTCAGAAGATGGGTCGGCTCAAGGTAACTGGAGAAGCAGAAATGATCACCATGGGAGAGCTGATGGAAGCGGCTAATAAGCACGCGTCCACGGACAAGACCCGGGATGATAATGAAGAGGAAAAAGGGAAAGGGAACGTCAACAATGGATGAAAGAATAACAACAACAACAATAGCAGCAACAATAACAATGGCAATAATCAAAAGAGGCATCATGAAGGTGGATCAGATTTGGTAGCAAACACTAACATTGGGTACAACAAGTTTCAAAGGCGAGATGACAATTACCGGGGCAATAACAGCAATGGCAACTATAGAGGTGGTGGAAATTTCAAAGGTCCGGCTAATCCTCAAGAGGCGTTCAACATGCCGTGTCCACATCATAGTCGGGGCGGTAAGCCAGCAAATCACTCGTTGGCACAATGTGTAGATCTTTAGAGGTGGAAAAACGAGGAGTTTGCGAGGATGAATATGGGAAACAATGGCCCAAGGCCGGGTAATGTACATCACCCGGCCAATGGTCCAATGCCTGGAGGAAACGCAGGGACTGGAGGTCAGCCTGGTGGCAACAACAGAGGTCCAGAGGGCCTCGGCTTTCAGCAAAACCCCAAAGAGTTGAATCAGGGTCAGTACAACGTTCATGTCACTAATACTTGTCGTAGAGAACAGAAGTTGAAGAAAAGAGCTGTCAATGCTGTTGTGCCCGCAGTGCCAAGATATCTTAAGTGGTCAGAACAGAAATTACTTGGTCTAGGGAAGATCACCGGCCAGTGTGGATGCGGCCGGGTCATTGGCTTTGGTTGTCGCACCTCAGGTATCGGGTTATATTTTACACAAAGTTCTCATGGATGGAGGCAGTAGTATTAATATTCTATATTGGGATACGTTCATCCGGATGGGTCTCACGGCCAAGCAGCTTCACCCGACCAGCACTGTCTTTCACGGTATCGTTCCTGGAAAATCGGCAAGGCCAGAAGGAAAAATCACATTGGAGGTAGCGTTTGGCGAGTCAAGAGAAATTTTTCGATCAGAGATGATTTCATTTGAAGTGGTAAAGTTGAGAGTCCGTATCATGCTATCTTTGGCTGTAATGTATTTGCTAGATTTATGGCGAGGCCGTGTTATGTTGATTCCTGTAGATGTGATAGCCTTCAGGTAACTACTGATCTCTGGTGCGTAGTTGACGGGAAATATCTTGTTGTTGGTATCTCCGTCAACGGCGCCAGAAAACGGCCTTGGTACCTGCAAAAGTAAACATGATTAGCTTGAGACTCCAAGTACAGAGTGTATAGTAAGTGGAAGACTGTTTTCCCCACGAGGGTGACTCGAGGGTTTAATATCGAACTCTCGGGGAATCAGTAGTGGAAGATATATCTTCTTATCCTTCTTTTGGTTACCTACAAAACAGAGTTAAATGTTTTGGTCCTCAACCTCACCTGTGGTTGTCAAGCACAAGGTGTAAGAATGATATCAAGATAGTTATGCAATGCAAACAAGAAATAAATATGCAATGGTGGTGGATGCAATGATAAATGATATTTTTGGTTTTTTTAATGATGTATGCAAGATGAAAAGTGTTTTTGAATTTTCGGATTTTAATATGGCAGAAAATGGAAAAGCGGTAAATGTTGTTGGAAAGGTGTTTCTTATGATTAAAAATGGCCCGGGGTTCATGGTTTCACAAATGCACTCTCTCTTTAATAAAGTGGTAGACAATGGAACACTAGAGTTGACATATGAGATTGCAACACAAAGTTTGATAACAAGTTACTAATTATATGGGCATCACGTCCTAACATAGAGACCTTTTGGTTATTAGTCTCTCTTATACTCCACCAAGATGCGAACTAAATCATAACACCTCGGTAATTAAGATAACTCAGAGTATAGCTTTAAGTATCATGACATGAAGTGAAAATAAGAACATGCTAGATCTAGTCATAGAGTAGTGGCAATGGTCACACCCACATCTCGGTAGCATGGTATTTCAGTTTATCCCTAGTGAGGCAACAAAGTAATGTAGAAATACCCAAGTGGATCGCAGAACTTTCTCTCACGTTCACTGCACTAGCCACCCCCGTTACTCCAACTAAAGCACACGTTCCCCCGCACACGCTCTCATAACATGCTTGATCATGACAAGTAAATAAGAACGGGGTACATAATATGCATCTATATTCATAACTGAAACAAACATTGCAATCTCAAACATATATTAACTCATAAAAGATCCACCACATAGGTATTACAACGGTGACCGTAATCATGTTCAGCAGCTCATACGGTACTAATTAGTGAAGCTCAAGAGAGGAGAGATACATAAGTTACTTCCACAAACCGATAGTCCAGAGGTGGACTACCCTCATCATCATGGAGACGGTGGAGAAGTCGATGGGGAAGATGGAGACCACGCGGAAGCGCCCGCCGTAGTGTTCCCCCTCCAATCTGCAGCTCCAGGTCTCTGTTTCGGTGTTTCTGTGTTTCGGCGCCGCTCCTTTCCGAAGAGCCTCGGGGACTATTTTTATAGGCAGTTTTAGGTCAAGACGGAGTCGGTGGAGGAAAGATCGACGACAACGGAGCCTCGAGGGCCAAGTTGGTGGGTCCCACTGATAACCCCGAAGAGCAGGGGATCACTGTAGCACTCTCAATGTGGAAGTAAGGTATCGATCGCAGGAGCAAGAAGGAAAAGTTATCTATTCCCTACAACTAAAGTGTCACAAGTTTTAGTTGATTATGCAGTAAACAAGTTTAAAGAACAGGGTGGTTGATTTAATGGATGGAAGTTTATGTAACAAAACAAGAATGTAAAAGTGTCCAATCCTCTTCAATGCAAGAGGACAAGACAAAGGTTTTCTCTTATAGGAACAATGGACATGGGTTCATGGGTTCACTCAATCCTCTCTCTCATCTACGGTGATTATCATGTTATAGATAAAGTACACACAATTGTCATTTTTTATGGTAGCTTTTATAACGGCTATATGTCCTAAAACACATAGTTGAAAGAAGTACTCATTTGTGTTGCTAGGTCACCTCGTAAGGCTAGCGTGGTTGCTGTCACTCCCACATCATACTTCTCCTTTTTACTCCAGATAAAGGATGTTTGGGCGGTACTGTGTCACTCAATACCTATGCCATGTCACATCGGCCATCCCGTACCACATACATCATACTTCTTAATGGATAATATTCTAAACACTAGTGCAATGATTCATATTTCGTGTGTGTGACCACATCTCTCTCATCTATCTACACTTGGTGGTGTCATCACCTCATGACAAGGATAAACAAGGCATTATGCATAAATCAAACCATCACATGCATCATAGAATACTCCAAAGTATGACAAATCACAAAAGCTC